>LPNX010009280.1:127106-195164 GCA_001517045.1 Pseudotsuga menziesii | reverse complement strand
ACTTCCAAATTGACCTCTTAATTTGTATTGTATCTATATTTCAAATTATTATACCATATTTTTTTTTTTAAAACTACAGCTACCGTCGCTATATCGACGGCTAGCCATGGAAACCTGCGACGTCTACCCGTCTCTATATCGACGGACGTCCGTGGAATCTTGCGACGCCTAGTCGTCGCTATATCGACGGCCTGCCGTGGAACATTGCCTAGTCTTGCCGTCTCTATTTCGACGGCCGTCCGTGGAATCTTGCGACGTCTAGCCGCTGCTATATCGACGACTTTCCGTGGAATCTTGCGACATCTTTCCGTCGATATAGCGACGGGTTGGGCTTTTTTCATTCTAGGAAGGGCCGTCACAATTGCGACGTATTCCCGTCGCTGTTGCCACGCAACTAACGGGCCGTCGCTATTGTGACGAAATGACTGCCACAAGAAAAAAAACGCTTTTCCGTGGCAATATCCACGCTTTTCCGTGGATATTGCCACGTTTTGCCGTGGCAAAATTGATCACTTGTACTAGTGACATGAGCTGAAAATAGGTACATCAATACTCCCATCATGATGATCAGTGGCTGGTGGGATTCTAACATGATAGTCATAGGTTGAAGCTATGACCTTCTGCTTAGTGTTCTTATTCTTATCCTTCCTTTTCATCTTCTTCTTACCCTGCCATTTACTAACATTAGAGTTTTCAACAGGTGAAGAGGAAGAAAGGGATTTTGATTCAACATTCCACGAAGAAGGAGAAGGATTAACATGAGGTTGATGCTCATGCAGTAAAGGACTAGGATCCGACACAAAGAATGCATTTGGTATGACAAGATTGGAGAATGACCATACATGTAATCCTATAGTCAATTCTAAAAGGTTCAAAGTGGCCATGAAGGGAGGACCAACAACTTCACAAGGGGGAGAAACAAAATACATACCCTAAAAAGGGGTCTCTCGACTAGTGGTCTTGGGAGAGTCGCCCATATCTGAAATTTCTAAGAATCTCTGAAGTACCACATAAGAAAAACAATACTCAAGTCTAAAAGAAAAAATCAAACTATGTGAATAGGAGTGGATCAAAAGTCAGGATCCTCATGGGATTATCAAAGCTTCACAAATAATTATATACCGTAGGGTCAAATAGTAGAGTGCAACAAGGAGGATTGGGACCATAACCTTTCCTAAATACCTGACTACTTGGATGACACATGCATAATAATATCCTTGAGTGATTTTATCAGTGTATTGTGATGCCAAGATGACCAAAAGGTTAACTAAGTTGGTCACAAGAATCCTAAGAGGGTCTCCATATATACAGTAGGTACAGGGGAGCTCAAATCCATAGTGGTGATGTCTAATGCACAACCATTTGAAAGGGGCCCTTTGATATACAATCGAGTAAATGAAGTACCTTTATATATACCTCAAGGGTACATGAAATGCCGTTCTATATACTGATGGTACGTGGAGGAACCAATCAGACCCCAAGATGTAGTGCAGGAAATAAATGACAAGTGCCACACTTAACGATGCTAGAACATGTCACTAACTTACACACAATTACTAAATTATTTTAAACTTAAGATAGCATAAAATTTTATCTTGAGCATTTAACCGGATGCATGAGGTGTAGACAGGAAATGTAAAAATAATGCAAATCCTAGGTGTATACATGACAATGCACATTTCTTTTTTTGGCTTGTTTTTTTATCTTATTTTAATTTTTCTTCTCTTTTGATTGAGTTTGCTCTTCAAACAAACATGAATTTGAATAGTAAAGAATGAAGAAATTCCTTCCTAGAGTGTAACAATTCTAACTTTATGCAATAATAGTCCAAAAAGTGCAAATGAAGTCAAAGATACAACAAATATTAACAATGCACAAAACAAAGTAACGAAGCACTGTAATTTTCAAATGCATGTACCAATTTGAAATATGATAACAAACAGAAAATGAGAACATATCTACCGCACTCCATTTATTCAGAAATCAAAAGGAAGATGACAAGCACACAAACAACTCAAAACAATCAAGAATTGCTCCAAAACAACCAAAATGCAACAAAAACTCAATGAATGAGGGGAGGAAGGGTTTGGATATCAGATCTGACTATGAAAACATATATGAAGAGGTCTATAAATGTTATAAGGAATGGAAAGGAAGAACTAATAGGTGGAGGATTGAAATTTCCTACCACAACCAAGTCATTCACTTGACTAGTAAAGCATCCCAAAATCAACAAAATAAAATCTAAATAGAGATAATGTTGGGTCTAGGGGGTGTATGACTATCATATGCATCCTAAGAACCACAATCCATCAAACAAAAACCCAAAAAAGAAGGAAAATCAGGATAAAATATGAGTTTCAAAGGGAAGGCACAACTCCTTATATTGCTCTAGAGTGCCTAAGAGGGGTAGGCGCACTTTCTCCACTGCATAAAAGCACTGTCAGTGCAACTACTGCACTACACAAGAGAGCCAACGATGCACCTACTACACTACACAAGAGTGCCAATGACGCACTATCTCTTAAGGCAAAGAGTGATGGTGGAGACAACACTTATGAAACTGGAAAATAATACCAATGAAACAGAGATAATGTTGGGTCTAGGGGGTGTATGACTATCATATGCATCCTAAGAACCATAATCCATCAAACAAAAACCCCCAAAAAAGGAAAATCAGGATAAAATATGAGTTTCAAAGGGAAGGCACAACTCCTTATATTGCACCAGAGTGCCTAAGAGGGGTAGGCGCACTTTCTCCACTGCATAAAAAGCACCGTCAGTGCAACTACTACACTACACAAGAGAGCCAACGATGCACCTACTACACTACACAAGAGTTCCAATGACGCACTATCTCTTAAGGCAAAGAGTGATGGTGGAGACAACACTTATGAAACTGGAAAATAATACCAGTGAAGCTCTATCTACAAAACCTAGGTGCACTGGTGGAGAAACAAACAAGGAAAATGCTAGATTTCCTATAGGATAAGGGTGGAAGGTCTAATAGTGATCCAAAGAGAGTTAAGGCAGTCCCAAAAACTCTTCAAAGAAAAAATTTAAAGGATAGAGGGTCTCTAGAGAGTAGCAAAAGGATTGATAAATAGATATGAAATCAAAAAACAAAAGAAATTAGATCTATGCACATCCCCAGTAGAGTCGCCAAATTTGTTATTGGATAAATATACTCAATCAGACTCAAGACAGATCTCCCTAGTCCAAGTGTATCTAGAATAAATCAAATACATAATATACAACCTACTTTCCTAGATCAAATATAAATGCAAGTCAATAGATATATCACTTACTTGGAGTATGCAAATCCTCTTCTCTCTTTGTTGATCCAAGATCCAGAATCTTCAGATATTCAGCTGCAAAACCCTCTAGAGCAAGTGGAAACAAGCAAATAGTAGATGTACATCCAAACATGAATTGATCTAAGCTAATAGTTAAGGAAGAAATATATAAAAATTATTAACACAATAACATTTATGGAAATATATTTTTATTAATGTAATCAAGGAGATACATAGAATTACATAAGAAAGAAGATTACAACCTAGCATTAATGGTGCAATATTCCATCCAACAATCGAAGTTGAAGCCTCCAAATCAAGATAATATCCTCCCAAAGGATGATAGGGATCACCTAAAAATTCCACGAGCATAATAGTACCATAGTCCTTCCTCCATTCACAATTGGAGAGAGGGTTTAATTTATAAGGCTAAAGGGATATAATAGGTTGAGGATTAGGAGGAGGGGTCTAATGGATCTTCCCCACAGGTTAGGAACTGAATTCCACCTCACCTAGATGATAAGGATAATCCTCCACCTCATCCACCTTCTAGAAGGGTCTCAAAGCTTCATTTTTTTCCCTCAAAACACCATCGACGCACTTAGCAGGAAGGGAAAGAGCATCGTTATCATTTCTAGCATGAAGGGAAAGAGCACCATTGGAGATTCTAGCATGAAGGGAAAGAGCGCTGAAGAACCTTTAATTAGGAGAAAGAGTGCCTTCGACACTTCTAACATGAAGGGAAAGAGCACCGACCTTCCTAAAGAGGGAATAAAGGCAGAAACAACCTCAATATCAATCAACCTTAGCAGAGATAAATTTGGGAATTAGGAAAAGCATTGACACATGGATCAATAGGAAAATATTTTTGTGTAACATTCCCCTTAATGGAACAAGCAAAAAAGATACTTAAAACTAAACAACAAGCTATCCTGAAGGATCCCTTTCCGCGAGGACATAATGCAGCTTCTGCTTCAAAAGATGCCGGGGTAACAACTAGTGCTCCTACTGATCAGAATTATATCAACATGGTCAGATCCAGTACTTTCCTACAAAAAAGAAACAAAAATTATGAATTAGAGGCTCAATATAGAGTCAAATCTACTGCCAAAACTTCATCTCCTCTCACCATTGAGAAACTGGGTTAACCATTGCCTAAGATACCAGAAGGTGTCTTCAAGAAAAAATTCCACAACACTAATGCTAGGGATACCTCTAACTACTCTGTGGTAGAAGAAATGTTGAAATATTGTAACTTTGAAGAATATTCTATATGTATCTTTTGTGGTCCCCTATGGTCCTACCGAGAGAACCACTTGTATTATCTTGTACCCCGATGCTTCTAATCAGAAGAACTAATAAGACTCGTGAGGTTGTCCCCTCTATTTGTAAAGGTGGGTCATTAGCACCCCAGTGTGGTTACTTGAGCCTGCATGTGTAACTCGAGCCTACATGATTAACTCGAGCCTACATGTCGGATGAGTTAATTCAAGTGAGCGGATGAATATAAATAGAGGTGTGGTGCTCCTCATTTGAGACACACACACTCTCACTTGTGTAGCGCATTAGTGGAGAAGAGAAGTAGCTGGAGAAGGAGGAGGATCAGGCTTTGATCTCCTTGTTGGTTTTATATTTTATTTTTTGGGGCATCTATATTGAGGAAGCTTTTGTTGGGTTTTTCCCAGGATAAATCTTTGTGTTCTCCTTTTGTATGGTTGTGCTTGTCTATCTTTCAGTGATCCTATTTATATGCTTTTGTTATGAAATCGAAATGAAATACTAATGATCTAACTTAGCATATGAAAATTTAACATAGTATCAAAGCCACCATGAAAGAAGACATTGTGCAGATAAATAATCTAGGGCTTCTTATTTTTTGGGTCTCTATCCATGATCGATCAACAAAAGAAGGCTAGACTGACTCTCCATTGAAAGGTGCATCTTTCTGTCAAAGCAAAATTTGATTCCGAGCATTTTCAGGTTTGGTGCGGAAAATTAGGGCTTTCTACAAAAGAATAATTTTTGAGTGAGCCCAACATAGGATTTTTCTCCTCATCAAAATCAAATTTTAGAGACCTGGATCAAGAAATTTGGTTGGGTGAAACTTCGGGAAAGTCAAACCCTAGTTTGACCCCGATCTGGAAAAACCCTAAATACTAAAAATACTAAGTTTTGGTACATTCGCTATATCTTGATATTGGAGAAGGATCAAGAGTTGAAACTTTCAGAGGCCAAATATAAAATCCTTATTTATAATGTGTCCAAAATTCAGCCTCATATTATCTATATTCTGGGAGATATGATCCCTCCACGTTAGGGTTTCAGCCTCTTCTAGAATTCATCCCTAAACAGGACACCTAGGGATAATTGCTGTAGCGTGGGATACAGAGGTCCAAATGGAATTCCTGAAGATTAACCAGAAATATAACAGACTTTTATTTCTGTGGTCTAAATTTCCAAACCTGAAGATGAAGCAGTGACATGTGGCATGCCATACAACTTCACTGTTCTGAACAGTCCTGTAACCGGTCACCTTGGGAAAATGATCATAAATCCCAATTGGTGAAACCAATTATGATGAAACCTATGGTTTTGGATCAGGTACATGCAAGGTTACCTCAGTGAGAAATTTCATACATATAGGAGTAGTAATTTGTGAGCTATCATAGAAACAGTAACATGCATTTATGCAGAAGAAATTGGAAAACTAGGGCTTCCTGTTCCGGGAGCTTCCCTCCATTGTTTTCAGAAAAGGAGTACATTGGACAGCTCCATTTGAAGAGATATATATTTCTATCCAATAAAATATGAAATATTTGAAGTTTTTAAAATTAGGGATTCTTTGACAAACCCTAAATCAGCCAGCTCCGGAAGCAGGATGGACACCTCAAATCGGTAAGATCTAATATTTTGCTATTTGCATTTGAGGTTCTCATTTCAAAGTGATCTATCACATCAGCTTGATGATAATCTTGGTGAAGTTGAAAAATTCCAAGCATGGAAGTATTTGATCTCTCTGAATAAAATGAATTGGAAACCTACATGAGTAGAGAGGTTCTAGTTCTAGAGGGAGATGAGCCTCAAAGCCTTACACAAGAAGAACTTGATCAAGGCCAAGAAGATCATTGTTGATTCAATCAGGGATCAAATTGCACCACAAGTGTCTTCCCTAAAGACACCGAAGATGTTTGATTCCTTGATAAAGCTATTTGAAGATAAGAACATAATTTAGAAGATGGATTTGAGAAAACAATTGAAGAATGTGAAGATCCAGAATGCATAACATCTTGATCATGGGATTCATTCATGTGAGGAATGTGTTCCAAAAGGAAGTGATTACTTTCAATTGAATCTGGGAAGAAGAATAAGCTCATCTCATAAGAAGAGAAGAAGAAATATGGGAGCAAATTGAAGATCAAGCTCTCACCATTCAAAGAAGATCCATCAAGCGACGAGGAATATGAAGAACTCAATTCTTGATGAACCTCTTATCCATCTTATCATTTGGATAAGAAATGATGATTTCATGGATGAAGAAGATGATGAAGCAGAATGATCAAGAAGGAGTCTACCCACGAAACAAACAAAAGATACGTATTCAATTGTCATTTAATGATATTGTTTTGTTATGCATTTGATTATATTCAGTTGATGTGTTGTTTGCATGCATGTGATGGGTAAGTAGCTCATGGTTCTATACAAATATACATTGTTACTTATCTAGATTGAAACCTATTTGCTGACATATTGGATTAGTGCACAATATCAATGATGTCATGGTAGAGATGGAAGGCATATCGAAAGTTTCTGTGAGATATGGATGAATGTTGTATTGGCTAAATAGTTGCATGATGCATAAGAATTTGTCGTTATGCATATGTAGTTCTAACCATGCAACTGGTGCATTTGAATTGTAGGAAAGGTCCTGTACAACCTCCTAAAATAAAAGAAGGATGAGACTTGTTCTGAAGAACAAGTGATGACAATTCAATAAACATGAATCTAAAGCTCCCAGGGTCAGAGACACCATGACGAAAGAAAGAGCTTCAAAGAGCGGTAGATCCACCTCGAAGGATGAAGACCACCACGGGTATGAGAGATAACTCAAGATGAAGAAAAAAAATGCTATGAAAGAAGCTATGATCAAAGAATAACAGTTGATTATGGGGAATGATGCATATGATATGATTTTGAGACATAAAGGGAAGTACGTAGTATCGTCCATATGGATTTGCAAGAACAAGTGTACAAAGCAAGAATCGTGATTTTCCTTAGAAAGAATAGACTATGACATGACATACTCTATTGACCAGTATATATCAAGCATGGAATCACCTATACAGAATGAAGAAGGAAGATAATACTCCACTTCAGGGGGAGTGACTACAGAACATATCTGAGTTCAACATGGTACGGCATGATGGACAGCTTCCTGATGGATCGAGACTTTACCAAGAGTAAAATGGGTTCCAACCTTCAAAGTTGAATGCAGAAGACTAGGATATGTTGATGATCTGACAAGACAAACTCATGGAAGATGTTATGATGATGTTTGAACCATAAAGCAAGCATGTGGCATCTTACAAATGGATTTGCAAGATAAAATATGTCGCTGATAGAAGTAAGGAAATACTTATGGCTAGAGGTTTCTATAAGAAAGAGGGAATTAATTTTGAAGAGACACTTACTCCAGGAAGAAAGGTATACTTCCTTCAGAACTATGATGGTAGTTGCTTCCATGATGAAGTAAAGACAATCCTTCCTTAATGGTATGATTGGGGAAGAGTTTTACATCGAAAGGATTTGAAGTTGAAGACAAATGGACTCATATATGTAAGTTGAATAAGGGCCTCTATGGCATGAAGCAAGCTCCCAGAGCTTGGTATGGCAGTTTCCTGTCAATTATGGGTTTTACCAAGAGTAAAGCTGATCCTAACCTTATCTCAAGGTTGTAGAAGATGAACTTGTCATCCTGTTATTATATTTGGATGACTTATTCTTGACAGGGAAGGAGAAACAGGTCATGGAAAGCAAGAAGAAACTAGCAAAAGAATCTGAGATGAAAGACCTTGGGTTAATGCACTATTTCCTAGGTCTGGAAATATGACAAAGTTCAGAAGAAATATTTCTCAACTAGGGAAAGTATGCGATAGAGATATTGAAGAGATTAAATATGTTGGAATGCAAATCCATGGCCACACCCATGGACTCCAACCTGAAGCTGTTATATGATGACTCATCAGAGTTAGTAGATGCGACTCATTACAGAAAGATCATTGGGTCATTGATGTACTTAAAAAATACCAGACCAGACATTTGTTTTGCTGTGAACACCTTAAGTCAATATCTTCTTCAACCAAGACGGGTTCACCTAGTAGCTGCAAAACATGTGATGCAATATCTGAAAGGGACTATAGACCTTGGTCTATACTATGATGGTAGCCATGACTACAGATTGTATGGCTATACAGATGCATATTGGGTTGGAAGTATCTTAGACAAGAAAAGCACATCAGGTAGATGCTTTTGTTTGGGGTCTGCTATGAGTTCATGGTTTAGCAAGAAATAGTCCAGTGTTTCTCTTAGAACAACAAAAGCAGAATACATAGCATATTGCTCTGCTAAGTTGTGAAGCCATATGGATTCGGAAGATGATATCAGGTCTCCTTGACTTGAAGATGGATACTACATTGATTCTATGTGATAACGAGAGTTGTGATAACAGAGAACCCTGTATTTTGTCGTAACACATAGAAATATGATATTTCTACATACAAGATAAAGATGCAAATGATGATGTTTCAGTATTCCCATACTAAAGATATAGATGATGCTTTTAGTATTCACATACTGAAGATGTAGATGATGATGGTTTAGATGGTGATGTGCTGACAAATCCTCTGTCCTGATTAAAGTTCGAACACTTTCGAGACAAGCTTGGTGTGGTTTGGAAAGACCTTCCTTGAAAGGGGGAGTAGTGATGTTGCAATGGGATTGTATCATCTTAGGACATATGTCTAGAAGTGATCCGGAGACCTCGGTCTTCGAGAATGAAGAGGGATTGTATCATCCTAGGAAATATGTCTAGAAGTGATCCGGTGACCTCGGTCATCGAGAATGTAGCAGGATTGTATCATCCTTGAACTTTGGTTCAGAACGGATCTGGTGAACTTCAGTCATTAAGAAGTTGGCAGGATTGTATCATCCTTGGACTTCAGTTCAGAACAGATCCGGTGAACTTCGGTCATTGAGAAGGTGGCAGGATTGTATCATCCTTGGACTTCGGTTCAGAACGGATCCCGTGAACTTCGGTCATCGAGAAGGTGGCAGGATTGTATCATCCTTGAACTTTGGTTCATAATGGATCTGGTGAACTTCGGTCATCGAGAAGGTAGTAGGATTGTATCATCCTTGAACCTCAGTTCAGAATAGATCCGGTGACTTTGGTACTCGAGAACGTGTTTTGATCCCATAATTCCAATAGGAAGGATTATTTGAGTTCCACAACTATGTTGATCCCATAATTCCAAAAGGAAGGATCGTTAGTAACTTCGTAAAGACCTAAATCCCATAATTCCGAAAGGAAGGATCATTGAATTGATCCCGTAATTCCAATAGGAAGGATTTTATGAGTTCCACAGATGTGTTGATCCCGTAATTCTGAAAGGAAGGATCGTTAGTAACTCCGTAAAGGCCTAAATCCCATAATTCTAAAAGGAAGTATCGTTGGTAGCTCTGTAAATACTTGATCCCGTAATTCCAATAGGAAGGATTGTCTGAGTTCCACAACTGTGTTGATCCTATAATTTAAAAAGGAAGGATCATTGAATTGATCCCATAATTCCAATAGGAAGGATTGTCTGAGTTCCACAGATGTGTTGATCCCATAATTTCAAAAGGAAGGATCGTTAGTAACTCTGTAAAGACCTAAATCCCGTAATTCCGAAAGGAAGGATCGTTGGTAGCTCCATAAAGACTTGATCCCGTAATTCCAACAGGAAGGATTGTTTGAGTTCCACAAATGTGTTGATCCCGTAATTCCAATAGGGAGGATTGTCTGAGTTCCACAAATGTGTTGATCTTGTAATTCCAAAAGGAAGGATCGTTAGTAACTTTGTAAAGACCTAAATCCCATAATTCCAAAAGGAAGGATTGTTAGTAGCTCTGTAAAGACTTGATCCCATAATTCCGAAAGGAAGGATCGTCTGAGCTCCACAAATGTGTTGATCCCGTAATTCCGAAAGGAAGGATTGTTAGTAACTTCGTAAAGACCTAAATCTTGTAATTCCAACAGGAAGGATCGTCTGAGTACCACAAACATGTTGATCCCGTAATTTGGAAAGGAAGGATCATGTTGATGTTTTGATGATGTTGATGTTTTTATGATAATTATTTTATGATGATGATGATGTACTGATCGAAAGATCAGAGTGTGATGATGATGATATTTTGATGTTTTGATGATGTTGAATGTTTTGATCATAATGATGTTTTGATGATGTTGATGTTTTCATGATGATGATGTTTTTATGATGATGATGATGTACTGATCAAAATATCAGAGTATGATGATGATGTACTGATCGAACGATCAAGAGTATGATGATGATGATGTACTAATCGAAAGATTAGAGTGTGACGATGATGATGAGCAGTATGTGATGACAACGACATACTGATCAAAATATCAGAATATGATGATGATGATTCTGTTCGAGAGTTGAAGTATGATGATGGTGCTGATCACGATGTTACTAATTAGAATGTGATGATGTTGTTGATCGAAAGGTCAAAATGCTGAATATGTCTTTGTTGATCGAAAGATCAAAGTGCTGAAGATATTGCTGATCAAAATGTTGAAGATATTGGTGATGATCGAAAGGTCAAAGTGCTGAAGATGTTGCTGCTGATCGAAAGGTCAAAGTGTTGAAGATGTTGCTGAAAATGTTGCTGATCAAAAGGTCAAAGTGCCGAAGATGTTGCTGATCGAAAGGTCAAAGTGCTGAAGATGTTGCTACTGATCGAAAAGTATAAGTGCTGAAGATGTTGCTAAAGATGTTGCTGATCGAAAGATCAAAGTGTTGAATATGTTGTTGATCAAAAGGTCAAAAGATGCTGATGTTGATTAAAGAGTTGCTATCGTCAAATATTGAAGACAAAGACTATATGATGTTGAAAAGCTTCCAATGATTTATAGATGTGTTACCCTGATGATGTTGATGATGTCCTCTCCTACTATTGTTGTTGTTGATGTTGTTGTAGAATACCCTTCTTGTTAAGAGGGAGTGTTGAAATATTGTAACTTCGAAGAATATTCTATATGTATCTTTTGTGGTCCCCGATGGTCCTACCGGGAGAACCACTTGTATTATCTTGTACCCCGATGCTTCTAATCGGAAGAACTAATAATATTCATGAGGTTGTCCCCTCTATTTGTAAAGGTGGGTCATTATCACCCCAGTGTGGTTACTTGAGCCTACATGTGTAAATTGATCCTACATGATTAACTCGAGCCTACATGTTGGATGAGTTAATTCAAGTGAACGGATGAATATAAATAGAGGTGTGGTGCTCCTCATTTGAGACACACACACTCTCACTTGTGTAGTGCATTAGTGGAGAAGAGAAGTAGCTGGAGAAGGAGGAGGATCAGGCTTTGATCTCCTTGTTGGTTTTATCTTTTATCTTTTGGGGAATCTATATTGAGGAAGATTTTTCTGGGTTTTTCCCTTTAGGGTTTTACCAGGATAAATCTTTGTGTTCTCCTTTTGTATGATTGTGCTTGTCTATCTTTTAGTGATCCTGTTTATATTCTTCTGTTATGAAATCGAAATGAAATACTAATGATCTAGCTTAGCATATGAAAATTTAACAAGAAATAGCTCAAACACCTTGTGCGATGTCGACATTGGAAGTGTTACATATTTTTCCTTCTTAAAGGGATGCACTCTTGGTAGAAATAGGTAGTATGGACTCAGGGAGCCTCCTGGAAAAATTTAATCTTTCTGATGTTAAAATAAGTCTAACATACCATGTGGCCTTGTCAATCGATGTTGTCCATGGAGGAAAACCCGTTGGATGAATGGTGGTTTATCAAGGTGCTTCCAAATGCGTCATTTCAATGTCTTGTTTGAAATATTTGGGTTCCCCAGAGTTGGTCCCATCAAACACTCTACTTACTGCTTTCAACAGAATATCTTTCCACCCACATGGTATCCTACCAGCTTTCGAAATAAAGTTGGCAGGGAAAGCTGTGTCTGTTGAAGTTGAGGTGATTGATTCTCCCTTGGACTATAATATATTGTTGGGGAGAAGTTCAACTTACGCCATGTGTGCTATTCCTTCATCCATTTTCTGAGTCATAGTGTGTTCACTCGAAGGGAAGCTGGTTAAAGTTGACTAGCTCAGTTTTACTTGGAAAAACCGTTAGGAAACCAATGAGTCCATGATACCATTGATAGATTAGTCAAAACTGAAAAACAAAAGTTGGGGAGTTGGAATGTACACATCATTGATGGGAACATTCGATATACCAGCTCCTATTAACTACTTAGGTTCAACGAGTGTCGAGAAGTCTATCACGATGATTGTATATAAAACTGACCCGTGGGTCCTCTCTTCATGAGAAGATACTTAGGTGCCTTTATCAGCATTGGAAGTAGTTTATCAAGTTGTTTTTCATGTCGTTAATGATTCAATCGTGACTCCTTATTCATTCTCAGAGTCATATGAAGCCTATATGCTTGCATGGGCAGAGACCTCTACATATTCCTATGACTGCTTGGATATGGTTTTTCCTTCAGATGAAGCCATTCTGGAAGCTATGATTAGACGAGAAATGATTTGTGAAGACCTTCACCATAATTCCTTCTTCCTTCCATAGTTAAGAAATATTGAGAATTCAGAGTTCCATGTGAGACTGATAGAAGGTGTTGATCCGCCGATTAATCCTTTACCTAAGGAAGGAGTGTTTTCCAAGGGGAATATGGAAAAGATATATACTACCATTTTGATCAACATTTATACAAAAACTAACATCCTGGAAAATGTTCATATTGGTGCAAACTATTCTCTAGAAGAGATTTCCATTTACACTTCCTTATTTAAGGAATTTTGTGATGTCTCTGCTTGGTCATATGAGGATATGCCAGGAATTGATCCATCTATAGTTGAACATGAGATCCGAACCTACCTTAACACAAAGATTGTTTGACAGAGTCTTAGAATAGTAAATCCGCAGAAAGTGGCAACTGTCAAGCTTGAAGTGGAAAAACGGCTGAAAGTTGGGTTCATTTACCTGATTTCTCTGATGCAATGTGTATCCAATCTAGTTCCAGTTGATAAGAAACAAGGGGCTATATGCATTTGCACTAAATTTCATGATTTAAACAAGGCGTGTCTTAAGGATAACTATCTCATGCCATTCATTGATTAGATTATTGATTCTGGTGTAGGTAGTGAGTTATTTTCATTCATGGATGTTTTTTTGGGTATTAATCAAATTCAAATAAAACTGGAAGACCAACATAAAATGGCCTTTATTTTTCCTTGGGGAACCTTTGCGTATAAGAAAAATCCCTTTGGTTTGAAAAATGTTGAAGCTACTTTCCAGCAGGAAATGGATTTTTCCTTCCATGATATAAATCATATTGTCAAACCTTACTTGGATGATCTTATTGCCCATTCTCACAAGAGGAAGGACCACCCAGACCATCTTTATATGATTTTTGAACGATGCATATAATATAAAATACGCTTGAATCCCAACAAGTGTATTTTCTGAATCGAGTGGGGGAGGTTACTCGGGTTCATTGTGCCAAATAGAGGTGTATAGGTGGATACATTAAAACTTAAGGTTGTTAGAATAGTAATCCATCATTAGTACCTTAGTTACACTAATTAGTCAATTTTATTGCTCTTTTAAGCTTTAATACACTATGAGGTGGACTAAGGGTGCTTAGGTGGACATATGCCATGTCAAGTTGAGGTTCTATGACCCACATGGGTACTCCAGCCTAGTCATCCAGCCACATATGCATATCTATCATTGCTGGTGCGCTCCCATTCATTGAATTTGGAAAGGCAAGTTTACTTGGGGCACTAGAGTGGGATTTTGCCCAAATTTCGCTATATTTGGTGCAATTAATGTTGCATTGAGAGTCTAAACCATCCATTTTTCCACACCCATGTTGTCTAAGGTGTAATCATTGACCCAACACACATCAGCCATGCCACTTCAGCAATTCGTGGCCATTTGGAGATATTTGGGAAGAGATTGGCCTACCTAGGGCGTTTGATGCCAATTTGGATTTTTTTTGGATTTTTGCTCACAATTGGCTTCCAAATCCATTTGAAACTCTTATTATGTATTTATAAACCTGTTAATAACAATTTCAGAGTTATATAGTCCAAAATTATCTTGTTTCCAACTATCATTGTGTGTAATTTAACTGTAATTTGATGGTTTTTGCTGAATCTTGCACCCAAATTTGATTTGTGAACCTCACTAACACTCCTAGATTCCCTTGTGGTTTGAATTACTCACTTTCTGGTTTGAATTTCTCACATGGTATCAGAGTTGGTTGGATATTTTTGAGTTGCAGACCAAATTCTTAGTGGATTTGAGCTTCTTTGTTAGTGAATTCCAGATATAATCAACTTGGTGAGTGTAACCCAGTTAGAAATTTCACCACCATCAGCGTAGGTAGTAATGGAGGCTACCCACATCATGCTAACACCTTTCAACTTCTTTGAATGGAAGGAAGAGATGGTGATTCAATTGAGAACCAAGGGGCTTTTCAGAGTTACTATGGGCACTGAAGTGGAACCAAATTCTGTTGTAGAAAAAGCCAAGTATTTTAACCAATTGGATGAAGCATATGGTTTGTTGTGTCTGAGCATCTCAAGAGATTTGTTGTTCCACATTGATAGTTTGGCATCACCAAAGGATTTTTGGGAGAAGCTTGAGTCTCTGTTTGGAAAAACTGATGAGCTACGTGGTCACCATCTTGAGAATGAGTTGATAAGTTTGAGCCCAGCACACTATGACACAATACACCACTTATTCACCAAGTTCAAATCACTTGTATTGTAGTTAAAACAATGTGGGATTAAGAAGAAGGAAGATCAACTGATCTTGTCTCTACTTTCAAAGCTGGGGCTAGAGTTCTCAATCTTTGTGAGCACATTTCACTTAGGAAAACTCACCCTTCGAAACTGGAAAATGCCAAGTATGGAAAGTTTCATGGAGTCACTCACTCAAGAACAGGAAAAATTGGTCCAAATGGGTTCCATCAAGACCAAAGATCAAGCACTAGTAGTGGGGGTTTTGAATTCAACAAAGGGAAAACCCAAGTCCAAGTATTCGAAGTTGCCGGACAAGAAGAAACTAGAAAAACCCAAATACAGTGAGGGAGCTATGAATCCACCTAAGGAAAAGGATAAGAAAGGAAAAGAGACATCCAAATTATCTTATTTCCACAATGGATGGCATCTAGAAATATCATGCATGAAGAAAACCATAGACACCATGGCACAGCTGCTAGAGGAGAACAACATTCCAGTTCTTGATAGTGCTAGGAAGAAAGATGGCAACTCCAGTTCAAGTGAAGGCAAGGAGAAATGTCATGCATTAGTGGAAGGTACTTCTAATTCCTCATCCTTTATTATTGATTCAGGTGCTTCTAGGAATATGGTATCCAGGAGAGAATTCTTCTCCTCCATGAGTTTGAATGCTGGCCCAACAGTTCAAATGGGAGATGATTCTGAATTCTAGACCAAAGGGATTGGGAGAATTGATTTAGACCATAGGTTCTTCAGTGATGTACTGTATGTACCAGACCTTGCAGTAAATTTTCTATCAGTCTACCAGATGACCCATACAGGAGAGCCAAAGAGAGTCATCTTTACTCCTGGCTTTGTAGAGATTTCTGAAATCTCAACAGACCAAGTTGTTGCAATTGGGTATGCTGATCATCATGAGAGAATGGATAAATTCTCTAATTTCCTCCCTACTTCCAGTGATCAAGCACTTCAATCACATGCCAATGAAGTTTCCAAACTATGGCATGAGATTTTTGGCCACATGAATTACATATACCTCCAAAAATTGCACAAAGAAGTAATGGTGGAAGGTCTTCCACAAATTCAGCCATCTATCAGAGCATGTATTGGATGTGTGATTGGGAAGCATCCTGAGCAGAGCCACGAGAAGGGGAAGGAAAGAAGAGAAACATAAAAACTTGGGTTGGTGCATTCTTATCTGATTGGTCCACTACCCACTCCCTCATATATTCTTACATTTATCGATGACTACTCTCGATTTTGCTAGGTGTATTTTCTGAAATTAAAATCTGAGGTGTTTGAGGAACTCAAAGTTTGGAAAGCAATAGTAGAGAATCAGAGTGGGAATAATATCAAAGTCCTTAGGACTGATAATGGAAATGAATATGTGAATAAGAATATGCAACAACTTTGTGAGGAGTGTGGCATCCAAATACAACACTCAACTCCCTACACACCACAGAAAAATGGTGTGGTAGAGAGAAAGAATAGATCTCTCAAAGCGATGGCAACTTGCATGATAGACGTGAGGGAACTTAATCCCAAGATATGGGATGAAGCCATAAGTTGTTTTTCTCACATTTAGAATAGATCCTTCCACAAATTAGTGAAAGGGATGACACCCTATGAGGCATGGTTTGGTGAAAAACCAGATGTCTCAAATTTCAGGATATTCGGGACAAAAGCATGGGAAAGAATACCTTAAAAGAAGAGGAAAGCCTTGTAGCCACAAATAAAGGAGTGTCTTATGGTTGGATATGGTGAGCACACCAAAGGGTACAAGCTCTTTGACACATCCACTAGAAAAACGTTTATTGAAAGAAGTGTCAAATTCTAAGAAGAGCCAATTCCAGACTTTGAACTTGCACTGAGGGATTGCTCCTCTCCTCAACCATTCGAGGATGTAAGTGATGAAACATGCTTTTTTTGTTCTTCTGATAATTCTGATATGAATATTTATAAAGATGATATTTCTGTAGATGACTCACCATCTAGGCCCAAATGGGCTGAAAGTATTGTGCAAGCATCCGGGGAATTGGTAGGGAATCCCTAAGAGCCTAGAAAAACTAGATCATAAACTAGTAAGGCTTCATTTGCAAGTGATAGTGCTCTGGATGAGCCCTATTACATGCTGATCAGTTTTGACCCACATACATATTAGCAATATTGTACATACCCAATATGGAATTCAGCAATGGAAGATGAGCTTCAGTCCCTCTAAGAGAACAATACATGGGAATTGGTTCCCCTTCCTCCCAAGAGGAAAGTTGTTCAATGTAAATGGGTCTACCAGACCAAACATGCTGCTGATGGTTCTGATATAAAACATAAGGATAGGTTAGTGGCTAAGGGATATTATTAGGTTCATGGAGTTGATTACACAGAGACCTTTGCACCGGTTGCAAAGATGGACTCAATTAGACTAGTTCTTGCACTAGCAGCTAGTAAGTGTTGGGAGGTTCACCACATGGATGTAAAGGATTCTTTCTTGCATGCTGAACTACAGGAGGAGATCTATATGCAGCAGCCTAAATTTTTCAAAGACTATCCTTCATTGGTATGCAAGTTGGAAAAATCACTGTATGGACTCAAGCAAGCCCCCACGGATTGGTATGCAAAAATGGATGCTTTCTTGTTTTCAATTGGCTTCAAATGATGCAAATCTGAACCTAATGTGTATTTGCAGAAAAATGATGTTAAATTGTAGTTCATTTTTATTTATGTTGATGATATTCTTATTATAGGTTTCTGCACCAATTCAATTGGCCAAATTAAGAACTCTTTGCACCGTGAATTTGCTATGACTGACCTCCTCGGATTGCTAAGGCAATTTTTGGGCTTAGAAATTGAGAAAAATGGTAAGGGCATCATGCTGAGTCAGCCATAGTATGCTTCAGAACTTCTAAAGAATTTTAATATGGCTGAGCCTAAGGCATCCAAGTCTCCCTTTCTTTTTGGTATTAAATTGCATGAATTTGGCAATTCCCTAATGGTGGATATCACACTCTACAGGAAACTAGTGGGAAGCTTGCTCTACCTCACTCATACAATACCTGATTTGTATTATGCTATGATTGTTGTAGCAAGACACATGCACCAGCCACATGAACTCCATTCAAAGGCTGCTAAAATAATTCTTCAATATTTCCAGGGAACTAAGAAGTTTGGAGTGCACTACACAGCTAGTTCCTCACGTCAACTAGCTGGATTTTCTGATCTAGATTGGGCTGGTGATCCAATTGATAGAAAGCCAACATCAGGTTTTGTCTTCATGTTTACTAAGGGTCCTATTTTATGGTCAAGTAAGAAACAATGCATCATCTCACTTTCATCAGCAGAGGCCGAATACAGGGCAGCAGTCAATGCTGCAACTCAGTGTGTTTGGTTGCAGGGAATTATTCGGGAGTTTGGTGTCACAATTGATTCTCCAAAAAACATTTAGGTGGATAATCAGAGTTCCATCAATATATCTATAGATCCAGTATATATTTAGAGGACAAAGCACATAGAGATTCACATGCACTACATTCGGGGCTTAGTGCGTGACAGGGTGATCTTACTACAATATTGCCCATCCATTGAGCAAACTGCCGACATTTTTACCAAGGCTTTCATTGAGAAGACCTTCACTTACCTGAGATATTTGCTTGGGGTGAGTGAAGGATGGTAATTTTATGTTATATCATTGCAGGTCCAGCCCCATGTCCATTCTAGAGGGGAGGTTTTTCCCATGTGTTTTTACTTCTTTCCTCGGTTTCACATGGACAAATAAAAATTGAAATTTCTGATTATGTACTTGAGGTGAATTGAGCCATTGTTGCCAAGGCCTTCATCATTTTGTGAGAATACTTAGTTGTTGGATTAAGGGAGGGTGTTAGAATAGTAATCCATCATTAGCACCTTAGTTACACTAATTAGTCAATTTTATTGCTTTTTAAAGCTTTAATACACTATGAGGTGGACCATGTCAAGTTGAGGTTCTATGACCTACATGGGTACTCCAGCCTATTCAGCTAGCCACATATGCACATGCATCATTGCTGGTGCACTCCCATTCATTGAATGTGGACATGCAAGTTGAATTGTGGCGATAGAGTGGGAATTTTCCCAAATTTAGCTTGATTTGGTGCAATTAATGTTGCATTGAGAGTCTAAACCATCTAGTTTTCCACACCCACACTATCCAAGGTGTAATAATTGACCCAAAACACATCAGCCATGCAAATTCAGCAATTTGTGGACATTTGGAGATATTTTGGACGAGATTGGCCCACCTAGGGGGGTTTGATTCCAATTTGGAAATTTTGGGATTTTTGCTCACAATTAGCTTCCAAATCCATTAAAAACTCTTATGATGTATTTATAAACCTATTAATAACAATTTTAGAGTTATATAGTCCAAAATTATCTTGTTTCCAACTATCATTGTGTGTAATTTAACTATAATTTGATGGTTTTTGTTGAATCTTGCACCCAAATTTGATTTGTGAACCTCACTAACACTCCTAGATTCCCCTGTGGTTCGAATTACTCACATTTGGGTTTGAATTTCTCATAGAAGATATTTAAATATTTCTCCTCCTCATTCTATCAGGAAACTGCAGGGGAAATCCAGTTTCCTTTGACGGTTTATAGTCAACTATGCCAAGATTACAAAGGGTTTCATGTACTTATTGAAGCAAGACACCCCATTCCTATTGGATGAAACTGCATAACTCACTTTCAAGGAATTGAAGAAGGATTTATTATCGGATCCTTTATTGCGTCAACTGGATTACACTAAAGATATTATATTGTATATGGCCATGCCCAAGTCGACCATAGGAGTAGTACTAGTTCAGGAAGATGAAAATCTCTAAGAGAATGTTGTCTACTACCTTAGTCGAGCATTAGCAGGCACTGAACTTAGATACTCGCATGCCGAGAAGTTGCCATTGGAAATGGTTCATGTTGTTCAGAGGCTACAACACTATATATTGCTAAGGATAACCATAGTGGTTGTAGATGTAAATCCATTCCAGTATGTTTTATCCCGACGTATAATCAGGGGAAAATTCAATAAATGGATAGTCATCCTCCAAGAGTTTTACTTGGATTTTCAATATGCTAAGTCTAAAAAATCCTTAGTATTCATAGAATTGATATTGGAATTCCCTATGGAAGGGACTATAGTGGTGGAACAAGACTCATTGCCAGATGAGTATATCCTTTTAATCTCAACTTCTGATCCCTGGTATGGAGATATCCTAGTATATCTCTAGACTCTTAAGTGTCGTGCATCCTTCTTGTGGGAAGATCGTCATAAGTTGTGAGTTAATGCAAAAAATTACCTTATCATCGGTGATAACTTGTATCAATGAGGGGTAGATTATAGCTTGTGTTGGTGCCTCACCCATGAGGAGGTGGAGAATGTCCTAAATGATTCCCATAGCAGAGCATGTGGGGGTCATTTATCTATGCGAGTAATGACCTAGAATATTCTAGGTGTTGGTTATTTCTGGCCCACTGTCTTTAAAGATTGGGTGCAATATGTAAAGCATTGTCATCCTTGTTAGCTCTACACCAGGAAGATGCGGTCACATCCTTCTCCTTTGTTCCTCGTCATTGTGGTAGGGCCCTTCACTAAGTGGGGGGTTGATTTTAAGATGTGTAACCCAATTTTTGCTGGGTGGCACAAGTACCTCATTGTCACTGTAGACTACTTTACGAAGTGGGTAGAGGAAATTCCTACCTTTAAGGCTGATCCATAAATGACAACTTATTTCATTTTCAACCAAATCATTGCTAGGTTCGACATGCCAAAGCAGATTTTCATTGACCATGGTAGTCATTTTCAGAACAACATGATGTCTGAGTTGACCACCATGCTAGGGTTTAGGAAATATCCATTCATATTCATTTTACCTTTAGGAAAATGTACAAGTAGAGGCGGTTAATAATACCTTGAAAACCATTCTTAAGCGAGCAATCAACACAAGTAGGTCAAATTGGCATATCATGTTGTATTCTACACTTTGGGAATACCAGACTAATGTTAATACTGCTACTAGTTTCTCACCTTTCCATTTCTCCCACGGGGTGGAAGCAGTCACACTGTTTGAGTGCAAGATACCATCCCTAAAAATTTCTATTCATGTGCTTCCCAACACTACGGGTATTAAAAAAATGTTTTCTTCACTTAGAGAATCTAGATGAACAACGCAAATATGCATTGAATGTGTTTCCAACTCTTTTGTACCATAGTTGGATTAGTTGAGGAACCACCAGTTGACAAACATGACCAATGTTTATTTCCAGTGTATCGAATGATCCGCCTTTGTGTCTAGCCAGTTTTGGCTAGTCAGTTTTTTATTTGAATAATTTTGACCATGGCCCCGCAGGGTTTGTAGTAAAATGTGCTCGTAGGGTGTTTTGAGTGGTTCGGTCTCCTAAGACATAGAATTTCAACTAAGGTATTCTAGGGAGTTTTTTTTCTCTTGACAATTATGCTTTGCCTATAGCCGAGTATAATTGACGAGGTTTTCTCCCACTTCCTCCAAAGCTAGAATGCCCAGTTTTGAATTTTGGGCCTTGGGGGGTTATTAGAGCCCAACCGAGTGTATGTAAACCTACTAGGAATTATTAGAATAGAGCATGGTAATTTCCTAAGTCACTAGGACCCTCAAAAATGTTTCCAAATTTTTTTTACTAGATGCGTCATTTTTTTTTTTAACTTTTTAATTTTTTAATTTTTTCCTAAGTTTTTAATTAAATTTTTCCATAATTTAAATGGAAAAATTCAATTTGTAATAATTTAGTCATTCGGAACCCAAATTTAGTGATTGAAGGTTCTAACCTTAAGCCAAAAATTATTCTTAATTAGCCAGCCATCCAAATCCAACTTTCAGATCATCATTTGGCCACATAATGCATATTTTCTCAAAAAAGTCAGTTTTGGAAAAAATATTGATTAATTAATTAAAATGAGTATTTTGGAGAAAATACAAATCTCTCCAAATTAGTCTGAATTTGGTGAAATGAAATGAAAAATTACATGGCAATGGGAATTTATGATTATTTGAGTTAACAGAAGGTAGCCTCAGTCAGCATTCAGTGAGTATTCATGACACCTTCACTTAGCAAATTCACCCTCTTCAGTTGGTTCATGCATTGGAGGAGGTGGAGAGCACCCATTGGATTGATGTTTTGATCAAGGCGAAACTGGATCTTGCACTGATGATTACTAGGTAGTGGCTCCTGCATACCTAGCATGTGCTTCCTCCAGACCTAGCAGGTGGTGCCTCTTCAATGCTCATGCCCTCATCATCTAGCTCACGCCCCTCTCTCCTCAAGAGGGCATCTTCACATGTGTGGCTTCCTCAGTGGATTTTTTTCAGTGTTTAGGGTTGAACTGGGGGCACCTTTCCTAGGTGGAGGCCTCCTCTCACTCTTAGCTCATCTTCTTTAGGTCTAGGCTCGTAGTTAGCTGCCAATCCGGTTTGGCCAGGGTTTTTGGTTTTAGGGTTTTAGGTCTTCTCTCATTGTATAAATAGAGGCTCCTTTAGCTCTATTCGGATGGAACTTTTGTGTTGGATTTACTCTACAAAAATTGTATTAAGCTTTGCTTACATTTGATTAATAAGATTTTCGACTTTGGAGTTCCATCTCTCTTTGCATGTGGTGAATGTTCTATGGTTGAGGTGATACTGTTTCTAAACCCTCTACTCTTCTTTACTTGAATGAGATCTATTTATGTGTTAAGCTCAAGAGGGCCACTATTGGCACGGTAGAGTAGATGTTTGTAGTTTCAATTCAGTTATTTATGCAAATTAGGTTCTAATCTTGATGAATATGAGTATTTAGTTATACATAGTATTGATCTCGATTGAATTTCCTTCACATACTTTTCATATATATGATCTCACTTGTATCTGAGTTTTGGTATTAGCAAGTCACAGGTTGAAGAAGGGTGCGAGTTCAGCTACATCCATCCTAAGCTTCAAGCAACCTACCATTTAACATATTGTAATTGCAGGGCCTACAAGATCGGTCTCTTCCCATTCGAAAGAAAGCCAGAGTCTTCCTCCATCTCTTGTGTTCCATCCACAGGAAACTTCTTTCTTTACCCTTCTTCTTTAATTTTTTGTACTTGCTCATAAAATATATCCAAGTTTCTAAATATTTACTATTTCAGATATGTTTTTAGGGCCTTTGCTAGATCTAGTTTCCTTCATTAGATCTAGGGAAAAAATTTATGCTTTGCATGTAAACATTCAAAAAAAATTCTAAGTATAAATTTTTTTCCAAAAAAAAAATAAAAAATTTCATTGTCTTTCCTACCATATTTTAACATTACATGCTTGCTGATTTTTTACTTTTGTGATAGGTATAGTGGAAATGCTGGCGAAATTCTGAAGAAGCAAGCCCTAAAAAACCATAAATTCCCTCTTCTTCTTTTCCCCTTCTGCAGATTGGTCCAAAGGCCTTCTAGGAGTAAATAAAGAAGCAAAAAAGGCAGCAAAAGGAAAGCATTGTAAGAAATTAATAAAGAGCAAGTGGGATTACGGCTCCCACACCCCTCTTCTCCCATTTGGGGGAAGCTTGTAAAAGGTAGAAAAAGGAAAGCATTGTAATAAATTAATAAAGAGCAAGTGGGATTACGGCTCCCACACCCCTCTTCTCCCATTTGGGGGAAGCTTGTATCGTCTCCCCATTTTCATGCTTCGCTTCATGTTTTGCTAAAAGTAGGATATAATAGTTCATAATCTTTAGAAGTTTATCTTTTCATTAAAGTTAGATAGTTTATTTGATGATTAGTTTATCATTCATGAAAAGTGAAGTAAAAATGTTTCTTTGATTATTTACTTGGCTAATGCATAGTTTCTTTACTTTTTGATATAGTTTTGCTTACCCCCTTGCTTTCCCAATTAGGGCCCTAAAAATCCTGAAAGAGACTCTTGGGTAGTTTAGATCTTTAATTTTTCTTCTTAATCAATTAATTAAGTCTCTTGAACTTGAAGTAACACAAGTCAAGAGAAATCTCTATCAGAGAGCATTGTTAGAATTGCATATCCTTGCATTAAGCATTTAGATTAGATAAGTCTCTTGAACCTTTGTCATAACACAAGGTCAAGAGCGGTTTCTGTCAGAGAGTATTAATTAATTAACTTAATAAAATTTGCAACGCACACCCCCATAATTAATTAACTTTGTTTTCTCCTTGCCGGCGTATGCTCTAACAGACTTCAAAATCAGAGTACCCAGAAACGACATTGGATTTCTAATCTTGCAAGAGAAACGTAATAAAATTTAAACCCCATAACCAACGCACCAATGTTGTAGGGAATTTTCCTAAGTTCTTCTTAGTAGAGGCGCTGTAACTCTTCGCTGTCTAAGCTTCTTAGCTAGCTGGTCAATCTCTGCGATACCATCCTGGGATACTGGGTGGGCCGTCATGTCTTCAACAGATAAAACTTGGAATATTCTCCCAGCTTTTGATGAACCTTCATTGACACCATAACCAATATCACTTAAAAATCCTTAAAACTATACCAAGAGCACTTGCACAACCTAATATTCACTAGTTTTATTTCAAGACTTGCTGTTAATTTCTTTACGCATTTCAGTATTTTGACTCCATAAGGCACTGGTCTTTTAATCTGCATAATTGTTATATTTGGATCAATTGTCTTTGGCCTTTTTAATTTCTATCTGTGAATGCATATTTATGAAGTCTTGAATTATTGCTTATCTTTTAATCTCTTGCTAGCAACATGGATTTCTTTGATTTATATGTTAAACTCATAATAAATAAACACATTTAATTACAATAACTCTTAAACAACACCCATCCACATCCATAACCATTAAAACACTTTAACAACTTAAGAGCCATAGAAACTCTTTTGTACGGACTACCCCCCTTGGCTTCGTTAGGAGTTAGCCTAAACGGAGGAGCTAGGACTAGGTGATAGTACCTAGCTCTGTGCTTTCCCCCAAGGTCACACCTCTCCCACTTTCCTAAGTGAGGAGAAAAATTTCAGAAAGTTTCTAATGCTAGTGTGCAATTGGTGGAAAACAGACTGCAAATGAGGCTCATAAGAACCGGGTCAAAAACCAATATGATAAAGACGTTAAACGTAGCGTTTTCTCTGAGGGAGAACTTGTTTTTCTATGGGATCAAGACAAGGAACATCTGGGGGAAGGAAAGTTTAAGTTCATGTGGTTAGGCCCATATATTGTGTCAAAATTTTTAAAGAAGGGAGCTTATGAATTAACCGAATATGATGGAAACAAGTTTCCAAAGACCAGAAAGGGGCTCTACTATTATCAACCCAAATTGCACTTCTCTGTCCGAGTGCCAACATTTCCTATGTTGGTGCACAAAAGGACATTTATGGATTGAAGGTTTCCTAAAACACTATAGATGGGCATGTTATGAAATACATTCACTATCCATCCTGCTTGCCATTTTTACATTTTCATATGTCAATTGTTGTATGCGACTTTTCCTATAAGCAACCCGCATACATACGTGACTTTTCCTACAGCATGTCATGTACTGTACGCGAGTATTTGTCATTGCAACCCGTGTACATATATGTACGTGGGTTTCCCTTATAGCAACTCGCGTGTCATACGCGGGTTTCCACTATCAATACTCCTGTACATCTTCCTTTGACATTAAAAATAATAAACTGTGATTAATTGAGATTTGTTAAGCCCTAAAAAATAACTATCTTAACTGTCTCAACCTCCTCAACCTTCGAAACTACCTTATTTCACTAATTATAAATAAAGGCCTTGGGGAGGGCATTAATCAATCATACTTGGAGAGCAAAGTTATGCTGGTGGTATCTATTTAGATGTCTTTGGAGCAGCAAAACTCAGAATCATTTGGTTGCAGAGAAGTCCTTGTTTTAGGCGTTGGGTTGTAACCTTAACTCATTCACTATTGTTAATAAAGAGAATCCTTATTCCAAATGTGTGTTGAATATCTTTCATGTATCATGGTTTGATGAATATTTATGACTAAGCACTTTATATACTGTTTATATAACTTGTCATATATACATGTATAAGTTTTCACTTGGAGGATTTGCTCTTTGCAGGTGAAGGAGAAACATCCCTGAATGCTTTCGAGGAGAAGTAGAGTGGGAGTAGACAAAGCTTGGATCAACCGTCATAAATTAGGTGAGTCTATCCTATCTTCTTATTTCCTTTCTATACTTTAAAGCTGATTGTCTGCAAGCTTTAAGAGTACGTTGGTAACCCCAGACCTTCGGTTATAAGGTGTTTATTCTTGAACAATAGAACTGGTGACTCCGTTGGGGAGCCCAAACTGCTGTAGGTTATTTCTGTTACCCTTGACCAGTATTTGCCTTGAGTTTGTGTGGGTATCTTGTCCCGATTCATGCTTACCATAGTGTTTGAAGGCCTTATGGATTTTCCTTATTTTTGAGAAAATTTTGTACCTGTACGTGGGTTGCTCTTATACACAGTTGAGTACAGAGGCCTGCGTACGCGGGTTGCTCTCTAGGACAGTCGCATACATTACGCGAGTTGCCCTTATACACAGTCACGTACAAGCCTTGAAATAGGGATTTTTGGGCTAGGGTTTGCTTGTCCCTGTCCTTTTATGATTACTATTTGTTAGTTGGTATTCCTTATAAGCACTGTGCTATTAGTTTGATGACCTTGTTGGCCACACCTTGTGCTTTCCTGTAAAGCCCTTGAGTTTCTTCTGTTTGGATTGTTTTCTGTTTGCATCTTGAAGTAGGTTTGCTTGTTTGGGTTATAGGTTGAAGTGTTTTTGTCCGAATTAGTGATCAAGGTTCTGGGCAATTTTTTTTTTCCCAGTCTATCTTTGGATAGTGATTGGTTTGCCACTTACCTTTGTGTGTTTTCAGTGATTTCTTGTCATTGTACCCGCCCAAGCTAGGGTTCCAAGTCTTCCCTTGTTGGTTGATATTTGGTCTTATTAATATATTTACTTCAATTTGCTTGCTTTATACAGTTGATTTGATCCAAGTATACTCAAGTTTAGTGCATTTTAGGTGCATAGTAGTGGTTGAGCATTTTAAGAAGTGAAAAGAAAACATTTTCAATATTTTTGCATTTGTTTTTGCATAAGTAGTTTTATTTTCAGTTTTAAAATATAATCTCAAAACTACAAAAATATAGTCTTAGTTTCTCTTTATCGTTGCATTTGTTCATCAATTTATATTTACAAAAGAAAAAGAAGTTTTCTTTAGTAGTGGTAATTTGCTTTGAAAAAATACACCTTTGCTTTTTGTTTCTCATCGAGTAAAAAACACCACAGTTCATCACTCCACTTCCTTCTGAGTAAGAAATATCCCTTAAAATGAACGCAATAATTAAAATTTACTAGTAATTTTTATTTTCTAGGGCCATTCACCTACTAGCTTAGGCTAGACTCGTGGGGATAGGAAGTGTAAACTTCCCATAAGTGTTAAAATTCAGACGTAGTGGACTATTCGATAGGTAAATCCTTGTCTTTATCAATTGTATATGGGAAGATCCTCTCAAAAGGGAATCAAGCACGAGGCCGCGTGGAGGCATTGGAATGAGGAGATAACCCTTCGATTCCTTGTCAAAACATAAAGTAGGACTTTTACGCATCTGGGGATTCTTTCCTAGACAGAGTTTTGGGCTCAGCTACCCTGCCCATGCGTACGAGTCAGGCTTGTGAATTTCCCCTCAGACTGTTGGTATAGCTAAGGTAGCATTTAGTCTCTTGACATATAGGGTTCATACCTAGGTAAACCAGAAGGCTATTTCCAGTTCACCTTGGATGGGCTTGGAAGGTAACCCTTGTTGAAAGTGTAGGAGGGTGGTGGGTGTTTCCTTCACTTGTGCCTAAGAACCACTTTAAGGACGCCAAGTAACCGTTCTTCATTTTTCTTCAGGAAAGCATATCTTTCACCCTTGTTGACTATTTGAGGCTTTGGGAAATTTTGTAGTGTTTTCTCTGTGGTTTTGTATGTGCTTAGTTGGCCTTGGGGTTTTATTTGTTAAATTTACAATCATGGAGGACCAACCTATAAGAAGGTCATGAAGGTTGCAAAACCTTCCTCCTCTCATCACATTGGAAGCTCCACCTCCACCCCAAAGGTGAAGATTGGACATGGACGGTTCATTTGAACCGGTAGGAGTAAGTGAAGTTCCAGGTGAACCAGCACTTGTAGCTAACCGTTTTGATTTTAACATAGTTGAGATACAAGATTTGCAGACTGACAAGTTTGCAAGGAATTTTAACACACCCTTGACTAACTTAAACGATCTTGTGATTGCCCAAGTTATACCTTTTGATTCACCTATTTTAGGTGTCCCTATGGGCAAGATGCCTACTACAAGAGAAAGTTCTATTGTTTTCACCTCAGTCGTTCCGGATGAAGGGGTACTACCTTCCTCAGTAAGTGTGCCTAGATCTAGCATACCTTCTATGCCTTTGACTCCAGTCAGCCCGATGGTCCAAACGCCGGTTAACTCAAGCCGAGTAGGTGCTTCTGGTGACATGGTCACTGGGATTCCTAGTATGCCTATTGTTCCTTCCTCCTTCACATACACTTCCTAGAGTGGTCCGGTAGGATCCTTGGCTTTCATCCAAGGATTTCCTTGGAATGGGGGACATGTTCCCCAATCCACTCTGTACGTTGGCCCATCACCTTATTATGTAGGAGTGCAGTTTGGAAACAATACCTCTTATGGGAAAATTTTTCAAAATCTAGTCTCGACCCCGTTTACGAGCTCTCCCTTTTCGTTGTTTAGCGAAGGGATACCTGTTCCTGTTTTTCAGACCCCAGTTTCGATTAGGAAAACCTGAACCTCTTATACTGCACCTCCCACTCATAACCCTGTGGCTTACAGATGGAATCCATTTCAGAGTAATCCATCCACTTCGCAACCGGTGGTAGGGGGAAACCCCACCTTTACTTATGGGCATTTGGGGGAAGGTCCCTCTAATCCCCAGACTGGCACTTTTAGTGCCCCGATGTGACCCAATATTATGTTCCTGGCAATGTTAAACTTTCTAGATTTGTCTAAGTTGATGAATGACCCGATGAGGCATGAATCCTCATGGCCACCTGTTCCCACCAAATTTCCATTGGACATCCCTAAATTCAAGGGAAAAGTTGGTGAAGATCCTGGGGCTCATGCCACCACATTTCATTTATGGTTTTCTTTGAATTCATTGAATGCAGATTCAGTTAGGTTGAGGCTGTTCCAAAGAACCTTAACAAGTACCGTGACAAAATGGTGCTTTCAGTAGTTTTTGGGACTTGGCTAGTACATTCCTTAGCCACTTTCAGCTTCCGGTCCGATATGATTTTGGAACGGACTCGTTATCTACCTTTAGGCACAACAAGGCTACCCACATCTTGAATCATATCCAAGAGTGGAGGAGGCGAAAGAGCCTTATAAAACCCACTATTCCTCCTGAGTTCTTACTAGAGTGGTTCCTTAAATCCCTGTTGCCCTACATATCTAAGGACATATCCACCTCAGGAGTGACGAATGAAGAAGAATTCATTCTCAAGGCCCAGCAATTGGATTTGATTTATTCACAATCTGGGATCTTGTATGAGATTATCCCTGAGGCACCAAGGCCTACCCATGATGCGAAGAAGCCTAAGCCTGGGCCCCATGCTGATGGTGTGGTTGGGTCTATAAAGTCTCCCACCGTAGAGTCTTTGGCCAAACAAATTCATCATTTGTCCATCAAGAATTCTACAACCAAGGTAGAAAAGGCTGCCCCCTCGCCCCAGAGTGCAAATTTTTTTGCACAGACCTCTCAGAAGGGCAATCAACAGCTCGGTGGGAAGAAAAAAAGAGGAAAGAAAGGAGAGGGAATCCAAAACAAACAGAAACCCATGAATAGTGCTGATGGGGGAAAGAAAGAAAAGAAAAAGGTTAAATTCCCATGTAAGTTGTGCCACGAGGATCACCTCACTCACCTTTGTCCCCTTATGGAACAAGCCTAGAAGCTGCTTAAAGCTCAACAACCGGCTATCCTGAAGGATCCTTTTCCCCAAGGGCAGAACTCTGCTTTAGCTTATAATGTAGCAGGGGGCGCTCCAAATTCCCCTGACCCAAACTATTTCAACATGGTTCGATCTCGACTTTGTTACAGACTAGGAATAAAAACTATGAGAAAGATACTCCCGAGAAGGGTAAGGCTATAGGTGAAACTTCTAACCCTCTCACGATCGAGAAGCCTGCTGAAACTATGCTGAAGATACCGAAAGGTGTCTTCAAGAAGACCTTGCATAACCATAATGCTAGGGCTACTTCAAACTACTTTGTGGTTGAAGATCTAGCCCAAACCCCATGTGCAATGTTAGCTTTAGAGGTGTTACAGAGTTGTCCCGCGCAGCGGGATGCCCTCTTAGCAGCTTTAGGCAGCATGGACTCTTCGAGTCTCATGGAGAAATTTAATTTGTCATATGTTAAAATTTTCCTACCTTACCATGTAGCCTTATCAATAGATGTCATCCATGGTGGAAATACCATTGGAAGGGCAGTCGTTGTCGAGGGTGCTTCTACATGCGTTATGTCCTTTTCATGTTGGAAAGCTCTTGGATCCCTAGAGCTGGTCTCATCAAACAATATACTTACTGCTTTTGATGGAAGGTCATTCCATCCGCATGGTATCCTATGAGATTTTGAAATTAAGCTGGAAAGGAAATCAATGTCTGTTGAAGTGGAAGTGATTGATGCACCTTTGGACTATAATTTGCTTTTGGAAAGAAGATGGACTTATGCCATGTCCGCCATTGTGTTGGCCGTCTTTCGGGTAGTGGTTTTTCCACATGAAGGAAAGTTGGTTACTGTTGAACAACTTGATTTTACTCGAAAAGGACGTTTAGAGTCTAATGAGTCCATTGTGCCATTGGTTGATCAGGTAAAACCTGTTGCACAAAGCATGGGGGCTAGAATGTACGCATCATTGATGGGCACATTTGATCTTCTAGCCCTGATTAACTATATTGGTTCTACTAGTGTGGGGAAGTCCATAGCCACGATTGTTGATAGGACTGATCCTTGGGTTCTCCCTTCCCCCCATGAACTGGAAGTGCCCTTATCGGCAGTGTTGATCCCATTCCAGACCCTCTCATAGTCTCAGAAGACCTGGAAGAAGTCTATTTGCCCGCATGGGCAGAAAACTCTTTGCACTCTACGGACTGTTTAGATATGGTTTTACCTTCTGATGAAGCCATTCTGGAAGCCATGAGTGGACATGGTAAGATCTATGAATATATTCACCATCGATCTTATTTTCTTCCAGAGCTAAGAAGAATAGAAAATCAAGAGTTTCATATGAGACTGTCAAATGATGTTGATACACCCATCAATCCCTTACCCAGGGAAGGAATGTTTGCCGAGGGGAATATGGAAAATATTTCCGCTACTATCCCTATCAACATCTCTGTAAATCTTGATGTCATGGAAAACATATATATAGGTGCAAACTACTCTCCTAAGGAGATTTCTATCTATACTTCCTTGTTTAAGGAATTTCGCAATGTCTTTGCTTGGTCATATGTGGAGATGTCGGGCATTGATCCATCGATTGTTGAACATGAGATCCGAACATATCCTAATTCCAAACCTGTTCGAAAAAATTTAAGACCTGTTAACCCACATAAAGCAGCAGCTGTGAAGGTTGAAGTTGAAAAACTGTTGAAGGCTGGTTTTATTTATCCCATAGCTCTCACAGAATGGGTATCCAACCCTATTCCTATTGATAATAAGCATGGGACCATATGCGTCTGTACTGACTTCAGAGATTTGAATAAAGCCTGTCCTAAGGAAAACTATCCCACACCATTTATAGACCAGATTATAGATGCTTGTGTGGGAAGTGAAGTGTTCTCATTTATGGATGGTTTCTTTGGATACAATCAAATTCAAATAAAAACAGAAGACCAACATAAAACTGCTTTCATTTGTCCTTAGGGTACCTTCGCGTACAAAAAAATGCCCTTTGGATTGAAAAATGCTGGGACAACCTTTCAAAAGGCAATGAACTTTTCCTTCCATAATATCAAAGCCATTGTCGAACCTTACCTTGCTGATCTGCCTGCACATTCTCGTAAGAGGATTCAACATCCAGATCACTTACGGTTGATATTTGAGAGATGCAGATACTATAAGATCCACTTGAATCCCCACAAGTGTGTGTTCTGTGTCGAGTCAGGAAGATTGCTCGGGTTCATTGTCTCTAATAGAGGCATCCAGGTGGATCCATTAAAAGTAGAGGCCATTGTAAATATGTTTCCTCCTCGTTCTATCAGGAAAATTCAAAGCCTGCAAGGAAAGTCTAATTTTATTTGACATTTTATCATTAACTATGCCAATATTACCAAGGGTTTCATGTGCCTGCTTAAAAAGGAAACCCCATTTGTATGGGATGAAACTGCACAACTCACTTTCGAGGCATTGAAAACAGATTTGTTGTCGGCACCTTTACTGCGTCCGCCAGATTACTCTAGGGATTTTATATTGTATCTGGCCGCGTCCGAGTCAACCATTGGGGTAGTATTGGTCCAAGAGGATGATAAGCTCATAGAGCATGCCATTTATTATCTTAGACATGCTTTGGCTAGACCTGAACTCAGGTACTCCCACGTTGAGAAATTAGCCTTAGCAGCTGTCTATGTCATTCAGAGGTTACGTCACTACATTTTACTAAGGGCCACAACAATAGTGGCAGATGTAAATCCCTTTCAATATGTTTTTTCCCGACGAATTTTTGGGGGAAAATTCAACAAATGGATAGTCATTCTCCAAGAGTTTGACTTGGATTTTTAGTCCGCTAAATCTAAAAAGTCCTTAGTTTTTGCTGAGCTTATAGCATAATTTGCTATTGAATAAAATGTAGCTATTGAAGATGACTCGTTCCCAGATGAGCGTATCTTCTTGATATCCAACTTTGATCCTTGGTACAGAGATATTCTTATATATCTCCATAATTTGAAGTATCTTGCAGCTTCTTCACAAGAGGAACAATGTAAATTATTCCTTCATGCTAAGAACTACCTCATCATAGGAGATACATTATATCGAAGAGGGGTAGATTCCATTTTGTGTCGATGTCTTACCCATGAGGAAGCGGAGATTGTCCTAAATGATTCCCATAGTGGAGCATGTGGGGGTCATTTATCTGGGTTAGCAATAGCCCAGAAGATACTACGTGCCGGTTATTTCTAGCCCACGATATTCAAAGATTGTGTGGAAGTGGTGAAGCACTGTCATCCTTGTCAGCTTTACACCAAGAAAATGCAGTCACATCCTACTCCATTGTTTCTTGTTGTCTCAGTAGGCCCCTTCATGAAATGGGGGATTGATTATGTGACATGCAACCCAGCCTCGGCTGGGGGCATAAATATATTATTGTTGTTGTTGACTATTTTATGAAATGGGCAGAGGCAATGCCTACTTTTAAACCCGAAGGGGAAACAACAACTTTCTTTGTATTCAATCAGATTATAGAATGGTTTGGCATACCCAAAGTGATTGTCACTGACCATGGTAGTCATTTTCAAAATAGTATGATGACGAAACTGACCACTATGCTTGGATTAAGACAAGAACATTCATCTTCGTACTATCCGCAAGCAAGCAGTCAGGTTGAGGCTGTAAATAGGACTTTGAAGAACATCCTCAAACGTACAATTGATGCAGCCCGTTCTAACTGGCACATCATGTTATACCTTGCTCTTTGGGCGTACCAAACTAATGTAAAAACTGCTACGGGTTTCTCCCCCTTCCAACTTGTTCATAAAGTGGAAGCCGTTACCCCGGCTGAATGTGAAATCCCGTATTTGAAAATAGCTATTCATGTGTTACCTGATACGACAGAGCTTGAAGAACATCTGGTACATTTAGAACACCTTGAGGAGCAGCGTAGAGATGTGTTGAGTGCTAATGAAGCTCACAACAATAGGGTCAAAAACCAATATGATAAGTTAGTCAAACCTCGAATTTTCTCTGAGGGGGAACTTGTTTTTCTTTGGGACCAAGACAAAGAACCCTTAAGGGTAGGAAAATTCAAGGCCATGTGGTTAGGGCCTTATGTCGTGTCGAAGGTCTTAAGGAAGGGTGCATATGAGTTAATTTATTTTGATGGGAACAAGCTGCCTGAACCTAGAAATGGGCTCTACCTGAAAAAAGTACTATGCTTAGGCTTAGCGCTTTTTCTTGTATTTTATTGTATGTATTTTTATGTACATTAGTTTGTCAGTTTTTTTTATGCCATCTACTTGTTGTTGCAGATGTCTTCTGAGAGGTATCTAGGTTTCGCTGATGGCGCTAGCCACCACACTTGTAATCTAGCTTCAGCGGCATGGGTCATTTACTCTCCCTTAGGACAGCTAGTTTCCGTAGGAGGCACTTGCTTAGGTCCTGCTTCTAATAATGTTGCTGAATATAGGGCTATAATTGAGCTTCTATGGGATGCTTTGTCACGTGGTATCACCCAGTTAGAAGTCCGCCTGGACTCTCAACTGGTGGTTTCCTAGCTCAATTGAGCTTATCAGGTGTGAGACCCTATTCTATTATGTCAGTTCATGCAAGTTAGGTTATTGGAAAGAAATTTTGAATTTATTATATTCAATCACATTCCAAGAAATCAGAATTCATTGACTTATGCATATGCTAATTACATTTTAGATTGGCATCTAACACACATTTCATAAGAATATACAGCATGCACATAAAAAACACTTGTAAATAAACTGACAACAATATATATATATGTGAGTATCTATTTATAGATAGGTCGAGTCTGATCCTCAGATTCAATAATAACTGTATAATATACAAAAAATATACAAAATGTGGATCGCAGTCCATCAAAATGTCCTAGATCTAAGCAGGACCACCCTGGCCACTTGGACCACCTTGGTCCCTATGGTCTCTCTATACTTTGGCTTCCTCAGCCTCTTCGGCTTCAGTAGCCTCCACAGCATCTATGTACACAAGAACTGCTCTAGCCACTAGCCTCAAAAGGCATAACCAAACAGGTGGAACTCCAACCACAAACTCCTGCATGATAGATGGGATATGCTCTATCTGCAAAGTGGGAACCCTCTTGGTAATCCTGGCCAAATTCCCCTCTAGAACGCTAATAAGCCCCAGGTCTTCACCTAATATAGGATGAACAAACATACGTGGATGCCCCTCAAGGCGGAACGGTCCAATATCTGCATTTTGACATGTTTATAGGATTAGGACTTTTATACATATGTATATATCTATAATTTAAAATTCATAAAAAATTTAAAAATTTGAAAATTAAAAAATTACCTAGCTCTCCCCATGCTCCTCCTGGAGTTAGGACAAGGTCTGGATCACCTAGAAAATCCATTCCGGGATACGGAAACTACTCTGGTGCTAGTAGCTGTCGCTCCCACCAGAAGTAGAAGTCATCATTGTACACACTCTGCACTGAGCCTCCTCCTCCTTAACGGAGGAAGATGTCTCCCCATCTGCTCATCCTAGGATGATGTGGAGATTAGAATGGTAGGGGTATGGTAGGGCTCAACCCTGGTACTCTCTCTTAAAGAAGGAAACCAATATGCTAGAATACCCAAAATTCTTCCGCCTTCCTCTCTTGCAATCAGAGAGTTGTTTTCTCATAGTTGGGAAAACTCCTGAACACCAATCATACAGGGCACCCTGCATACAATCCACCGCAAACCTCATTTGGTTTCGTGTATCTAGATGTAATGAAGAGAATCCTACAACCCTCACTATGGTGCTGGTCAGTACCTATAGCATAAGATCACAGATATGTGCAATAGGGATGGAGCTCCCTCTCTTCTAGGTATCAGGTGTGCAGTACACATCAATGTTGTTTTGGACACTTAAAGGATCACTGCCCCTATCGGTGCCCTCTAAGTTGACTGGTTCTCCTCATCATGACAGGCCAGCAATAAAATATATGTCCTTGGAAGTAATTTCCAAAGTTTCACCCTGTAGGTAAAAAATCCCTAAATCATGGTCCCAGTAGTTTATCATGAACTCCAGCAAATGGACATTGGCCCACATTGGTGATGTGCAAAAGCATTTTAATAACCCACTCATTTGTAAAGCATGTATGGTGGGCACACTTTGGAGCGCTTCCTGGTCCATATCCTCATGCTCCCGTTTCCTCCATTCCAACACCATCTTCACACCTAGCAAAACAATCATTATGAATCATCACTATCATATAAGATTTCAATTTTTTTTCCTCAATTTAGCTTTTATCCTTCATGCAGTACATGCGACTATCTAGTTATACATGTCGCATACTGTACGTGACTATCCCTAAGGGCAACCCGCGTACATAATGCGTGTATGCGAGTTTCAACATAGTGAACCCATGTACACAGCGTGACATGCTTTAGGATGCTTAAAAATATGAAATTGGGACTCAAAATTGAAAATTGTTAGGATCAAATTGAAGAGCTTGGGGTGTAGGCTTACCTCCAACTCATAGAATTAGATTTCATCCACTTGATTGTCCACACCGATTGAATGAAGGTAGAGGTAAAAACTTGTTTTTTATGGCTAAAAATCAAAATGGCGAGTTTTGTTTTAATTTTTGAACTATTTATAGAAAAAATATTTCTATAGTGGGTTTTTTCCTATAGTTCAAAATGTATTCAACTAATACCATATCTCTTTTTGCCTTGTAACAGGTTTTTCATCATTACAAAGTGTTTTTGCTCCTATAGGGTGGTTTTTGACATTTCCAATGCATTTTTGCATCTATACTTAATCCACGTTAAACTTAGCAATCAACATTTTTCCACGAACTATGGTATTTTAAACCATTAGTTCCCTATCTTTACCATTGTTCTTCCATGGATAGGACCTTCCTTTCATGAGTATCCTCATTTAAAACCTATGTTGTCTTTTGATACTCATGCTGCAGTTGTTTCAGGTACAGAGGTATCCTCTTAGCTATTTTTCACGCCAAATAGAGCCTCTTTTGGGTTTCTTTTTACAAGCTATCCCTTTATCGGACTCCCCGCCCTTATAGTGTTTCTTTAGGCCCAGGTCTGACTCCTCAAAAATAGACTTGACTACCGAGTTAACTTGTCCATTCAAGCTCGTTAAGAATATGTGAATGGGCATCTGCATTGGTGGTAGGTTATCTCTTTCTTGGACCATGCAGAATAATACGAGAAAGGATCCCTCTCTTTTCTATTTTGAATTGAGAAGAGTATTCTCAGGCATAGGTTTATCACTTTTCCGGACCCAAGGGACTAAATTTACGGAAAAGGAACTCCCAGTATGAGTTTAGTTTTCTCTTTTTCATGCTCTAGACCTAAACATGAAAAATATTTTGAGTGTACTTTGTGTCTTTGTCATGCTTGTTAAACACTAAAGAACAAAGCAACGAGTTTACTGTTGTAAGCCCCATTTCTCATACTCAAATGGATCTTTCTGAGTGATCTTGTTTTCCTTCACACTCCTAAAACTCAAGCTATTTATGCTATTCTTGAAGGAGCGTTGGGTAGGTGGTAATTTAACCTTTTTTGGACCTCCCTGAATAAGTACGAAAAAGGTTCACCTTTTCTTCTATGGAAGTTAAGAGAGTTCTTTTGTGGTATGTTTTATACTTTTCTAGCCTTAGGAGACTAAATTGGATGAAAAAGTACCCCCCCTGGAGTCTTCTTTGGAGTTTTCAGACTCTCCAAATGTGAAAACACCAGCTGAGCATGTACTAGTTCGGGCTCATTAAATCCACGAATCAGTGACACTATCAAGCATTATTTTCTCTTCTCTTCAAGCTTGTTAAAAACTGAAGAGAGATCCGAGTTGACTTTCCTGGACTTGTTAAAATTTAATAGGGAAGGTAAGGAAGAAGTTTTCTCTTTTTTTTAGTCAGTGGTAGCATGTCATCCTTGAACATAGCACTCTCTGTTTTTTCCAATACCCATGTCTCAGTGTTCACTTTTAGTCCAGCTATTACTTTGAGTTTATTACTCCTCCTATTGTCTGTTATACCTGGGGAATCTGATCATGTATCCTACATGACATATAAGTCTAGTTGTTCTATCTATAAAATTAAAGGTTGCCTTGGGTCATCTCTATGTCGTGCTCACTGTTCAATGACTTAACTCAATGTCTGATTTCTATCCTAATCCCATCATTGTTATATCTGTTATCTCTTGTGTCTCCCTTCCTTTTCCTAGTTCCTAGTCACTCTTGTGATCCATTGGAGGATCTATTGCCTTCCTTATCATAGTATGGTTCCGCTTCAATACTTCCTGATGACGAAGACCTAGAGTTTTGATGATAGTACCTCAGGATTCACTTCCATCATTGGTGAATTCCTTTGCTTCAGTTGTCAATTATCACCTATTGATTGACAAACTATTGAATCCATTCCATGTTCAACTTCAGCCTACATTTATTCACATGTCTTGGATTGTACTGGTTCTTTGGGATTGCTTATGAAGACCTTAGTTCCTCATCTATGGACTAAGTTGCGCAAGCTTATGTTCTATTTATGTACAAAGCTTCCAGATCTTTGAAGACTCATCATTATTGTATATTGTGGCTTCGATCCACCTTTGTAATATACGTGGTCTTGTACCCATATCATATGATGTACTCAAATATTGTAAAGGAGCTAGTGTTCCAGTATATTGAACATAGCATCCTCATATATGACTTTGTATATGACATTATTATGTATTTGTTTCAGGTACTACCTCTGCTCCATTGGATTTCTGAGTTCTCCAAAGATAAAGATTATAATGTATTTCAGCCATCACTTCCCTCTGACCTCACACATTAGGGGGCATCTATTATCAACCCAAATGCCACTTCTCCGTTCGAGTGCTGACATTTCCTATGTTGGCACACAAAAGGACATTTATGGATTGAAGGTTTCCTAAAACACTATACATGGGCATGTTATGAAATACATTCACTATCCATCTAGCTTGCCATTTTTACCTTTTCATATGTCAATTGCTGTATGCAACTTTGTCTATAAGCAACTCGCATACATATGTGAATTTTCCTACAACATGTCGTGTACGGTACATGAGTATTTGTCATTGCAACTTGCGTACAGATCTATATGCAGGTTTCCCTTATAGAAAATCACGTGTCATACACAGGTTTCCAGTATCAATACTCGCGTACGCTTTCCTTTGAAATTAAAAATAATAAATCGCGATTAATTAAGATTTGGTAAGCCCTAAACAATAACTATCTTAACTGTCTCAACTTCCTCAACCTTCGAAAATGCCTTATTCCACTAAGTATAAATAAAGGCCTTGGGGAGGGCATTAATCAATAATAATTAGAGAGCAAAGTTATGATGGTGGTATCTATTCAGAAGTATTTGGAGCAGTAGAGCTCAGAATCCTTTGGTTGCAAAGGAGTCCTTGTTTCAGGCATTGGGTTGTAACCTTAACTTATTCACTATTGTTAATAAAGAGAATCCTTATTCCAAATGTGTGTTGAATATATTTCATGTATCATGGTTTCATGAATATTTATGATTAAGCACTCTATATACTGTTTATCTAACTTGTCATATATACATGTATAAGTTTGCACTTGGAGGATTTTCTCTTTGCAGGTGAAGGAGAAACATCCCTGAAAGCTTTGGAGGAGAAGCAGAGCGGGAGAAGACAAAGCTTGGATCAACTGTCGTAAATCGGGTGATTCTATCCTATCTTCTTATTTCCTTTCTATACTTTAAAGTTGATTGTATGAAAGTTTTAAGAGTACGTTGGTAACCCCAGACCTTCGGTTATAAGGTGTTTATTCCTAAATAACATCTACCTAAAGAAGTATTATGCTTATGCATGATACTTTTCTTGTATTATTATTGTATGTATGTTTATGTACAATATATTATTAACTGGTTAGTGTGTCTTACATAGTTTATTGGTTGTTTCATATGTCATCCGAGTGGTTCGTAGGTTTTGTCGATGGCATCAACCGTCACACTTGTAATTTGGCTTCAGCCACTTGGGTTATTTATTCACCCTCAGGACAACTGGTTTCCTCTTGTGGTTCCTGCCTAGGTCCTACAACTAATAATGTGGTTGAATAAAGTGTGGTCATTGATTTTTTATGGGATGCTACGTTGCATGGCATTACCCGTCTGGAGATTAGGATTGACTCCTAGCTCATGGTTTCCTAACTTAAGGGTGATTATCAGGTGTGAAACCCTATGTCACTATGCCATTTTTTATGAGTTAGGTTACTTGAACATAATTTTGAATACATTTCATACATTCATATTTCAAGAAATCAAAACATAACAACTGATGCACTTGCAAATTATGTACTCGGTTGGCACTTAACACACATATTGTAAAATAAAATATACAGACATATTTGAAGTACATGTACATAATTATATATATATATATATATATATATGTAAAAATATGTCCATATATACATCGATCCTGATCCGAAGATCTTGTCATAAGTACATAAATATACAAAAAATGAGGATCGTAATCCATAATATGCCTAAGTCTAGGGATAATCCTCAGGCTCCTCAGCTGCGGCTGCCTCTACAACCTCCCGATAGAAAAGCACAGCCCTGAGTTACCCTTCTAAGAAGCCGTAACTAGGATGGATGAACCCCAACCACATGCTTTTGCATCACCATGGGGATCCTCTCCATCCTGAGTGTGGGGACATCTTGGGTAGACCTGGATATCTTCCCCTCCACCACACAAAGCATCACATCATCTCCAACGATCTCCATAGGCCGTAGAAAATTATTGGGATGTTCATTAGGATGGACTGGTCCAACATATACATATAAACATAAAACATGTCAAACTAAAGTACATATGTATATATAATTTTATGAACAAAATATCATAAAAAGCAAATAATGAAAAAATAAAAAGTCATACATATCTCTCCCCATGCTCCTTTAGGAGGGAGGATGAGTTCTGGATCACCCCTAAAGTCTAATCCTGCATAGGGGAACTACTCAAGAGTAGGTACCTGCCTACTCCACCAAGAGTAGAAGTCATCATCATATCCACTCTAGATCTTAGCGCCATCACCCCGTCGGAGGAAAATGTCACCCCACCACATAAGTCTCGGATCATGGGGTCGGCATGGTGGTAAAGGCACCATGGGAATGAGGGTAGGAACCCTCTCAAATAAAAACACAACCAATATGATCGTATATCCAAATTTTTTCTTTCGACCCCTCCTGCAGTCAAGTAGTTGTTTCTTCATAATCGGGAGTAGTCCTGAGCACCAATCAAACTGTGCACCCTGCATACAATCTACCGCTACACACATATGGGTCCATGTTTCTAATTTTAGTGCAGTTGACCCTGCAAATATGGAAATAGTGCTTACCATGACTTTCAGTGGAAAGATGGTAATCTATGCAATCGAGATTTGCATCCCTGATTTTTGTGTCCCAAAAAAAAAAGTATTGACGTAATCTTGCATAGTGAGTGGGTCACCGCCTTGTACGGTGCCCTTCAGGTTCACAGCTGTCCGTCTGAGAGATAATCCCATAATAAATTAAATGTCATCTATGGTAAAATCCAAGGTCTCCCCTTGGAGGTCAAAGAGTCCAAGCTCGTGATCCAATAAGTCCACTAATGTCTCCAGTAGACGGACTTGGGCACAGATATTCGATGTGTAGTAGATCTTCAACAAACCACATCTTTTCAAAGCTTGCAAAGTTACAGGATCTTCCATTACATTATGGTCCATGCCCTCGTTCTCCCATACACTCCATTCCAGCACCATGATTTCCTTCCAAGAAAAAATTTCCATCATCAGATTCCATCAAAAATCCTTTTCATTCTTAATTAAAAAAAGAAAACTAGCTTGTGCAGTAATCGCGATTGTGATTTCTGCACAATGCGTACCACTCACAGGTTGCACTATAGGAAACCCATAGTTAAAATTCATCCTCTCGAGTCTAATGAAGGCCACCTGTGATTACCATGAGATTCCTTTAGTGCTGGAAGAAAATAACTAAATTCACCATTAAATTTAAAATTGGAATGGGTAAAATGAAATAGGAGGGAGAGAAGACCAACCTGCAACTTGTGGATTTGAATTCCAGTGCCCTTTATTGAGTTGATGAAAAATCCTTTCTATAGAGATCCAGTTTTAAAGATGATTGGTTCATAAACTAGGCAAATACCTTCAAATATAGTAAATATACAAGAAGAACATCCTAAAGTCTTTATTGGTTCTTCCCTAGCTGATAAGACTGAAAATAATTCAAGCTCATCTCCACCTTTTTATATAACATTGACTATTCATGATTAGATGATTCATAAATGTTTACATGATTCTAGTGCTTCTCATAATTTGATTCCAAAAGCAGTTATGGAAGCCTTGGGTTTGAGTATCACAAAACCATATCATGACTTATATGCATTTGATTCTTGAGCTATTAAATATTTGGGTGTGATTAAGGATATGGTGGTTAATTTGACTTAGTTACCCATGAAAAGTGTCATCATGGATGTGGTGGTGGTAGATATTACTCCTAAGTTCGGAATGTTACTTTCAAGATCTTGGGCTAAGAAGGTGGGGGGTACTTTACAAATGGATTTATCATATGCAACGATTCCTATTTTTGGAGGAGATAATAGGATATTGTATAGAGAATTATAGTATGCTTACATTGTCGCTAATGATAAGAACCCAACAAATCATCCACTTTATGATGTAGAAAAGGATTTGGGCTCTTGCGTGTTACATTTCAATGATGAAAATACAAGTGGTATGTTATATGTTGAGAAGGAAAAACCAGTCAAATGCTTTGCTGAATAGAAAGATGAGTTGTGGAAAATCTATTTTGATGGCTCCTCATCCAAAGAGGTAGTAGGAGCAGGTATTGTTTTAATTTACCCTGGTGGTGAGTTGATAAGCTTGATGTATAAGTTGGAGTTTGTAACTACAAACAGTACAGCAGAGTATGAGGCATTTATACTAGGTTTAAAGGCTGCAAAAGATATGGGCATTCAACAAATTTCTGTTTATGGCGACTCCGAATTAGTTGTCCAGTAGATGCAGGACAAATATCAAGTAAAGTAGGATTTGTTGAAAGTATACAGAAATGAGGTCTATGACATGATTGATAATTTATTTATAGCATTTAATTTTCCTTTATTCCCAAAGATCATAATCAGACAACTAATTCACTTGCTTTAGTAGCCACACATTTCAAAATTCCGAAACAAACTCAATTAAAGTATCCCACTGAAGTCAGATACATACCTTCAGTACTAGATAATATCAAACAATGGAGAGTTTTTGAAGATGACTTAGAAATTAAGAGGTTTTTTGGAATTGGCTGGTGAGTTTTCTAATTCACTGATTGATCAAGACCAGGATGAGGAAGTTGAAGATGTTGATGAATATTCAGAAAATGAAATTGCTGGACATAAAATTATTGAGTTGAAAGGGAATTTTATTCCAAAGGATTGGTCCCCCTTGAAAGGATTTTTTCAAAATATGATACTCCATTGAAACCAGCCATTCTATGTTTAGAAGAGAATGTTGTAGACTGTAATACTGGTACAGAAGAGCGGCCTAGGATGGTAAAAATTTCGAAATCTCTTTCAATTGAGCAAAGGAATAGGTACATTAATTTATTGAAGGAATATGCTGATGTTTTTGCTTGGTCCTATGAGGATTTAAAAACTTATGATACCAATATTATTCAGCATAAGGTTCCTTTAAAGCCCAATGTGAAACCTTTTAGACAGAAGTTAAGAAGAATTAATCCAGCATTATTTCTAGTAATAGAGAAGGAGGTAAAAAAATTATTGGATGCGAAAATCATTGTTCCACTTAGATACTCATCATGGGTGGCTAACCTAGTTATAGTAAGGAAAAATAATGGAGAGATAAGATTGTGTGTGGACTTTCGTAATTTAAATAGATCTTCACTAAAATATAATTACCCATTTCCCAAGATTGAGCAGGTTTTGCAGCAAGTATTGGGTGCTCAGAGAATGTCAATGGTGGATGGATTCTTGGGTTATAATCAAATTGTTATGCATCCAAATGATAGGGAGAAGACAACTTTCACTACCCCTTGGGGTACCTTCATGTATGACAAGTTTCCATTTGGTTTGATGAATGATGGTGGAACATTTCAAAGAGATATGGATATAGCCTTTAATGGGGAAAAGGAAAAATTTGTTGTGATTTATTTGGATGACATCACAGTGTTTTCATAGTTTGATGAAGAACATCTAAAACACCTCAAACAAACCTTTTTGAAATGTAGGAAATATCGACTGTCATTAAATCCAAAAAAGTCTCATTTTTTTTATCAAGAGGGTAAGCTACTAGGACATTTGGTTTCAGCAGATTGGATAAGAATGGATCCTAAGAGAGTCAAAGCAATTTTAAAAATTAGTTTTCCTAGAAGTAAGAAGGATGTTTAGTCATTTATTGGGAAAATTAATTTTATGAGATGGTTTATACCAAATTTTGCTGAAACTATAAAGCAGATAACAACTATGTTAAGAAAATATCAGGAAGTGAAATGGATAGAAGAAGTCAGAGCTTCATTCAAGAAGATTAAGTAAGCTTTGACAGAGGCACCAGTGATGGTAAGCCCAGACTTCTCAAAGGAATTTTTGAATTTTTCCTTTGCTTCTCAGGATACAATAGCTATTGTTTTGTTACAAAAGAATGCAGATGGGATAAAGCAGCCTATTTCTTTCTCCAGTAAGACCCTCATAGATTCGGAATTGAAGTCTAGTACCTTGGAGAAGCAGACATATTCACTTGTAAAAGGACAGAAAATTTTTAGAATTTATATTCTGCATTCAAAGATCATTTCCTATGTACCTAATGCAGCTGTTAAGGATATCTTAACTCAGCCAGATAGTGAAGGAACGAGGGGAAAATGGATTGCAAATATAATGGAGTATGATGTGGATATCAAGCCTACTAAGCTTCTGAAAGGACAAGGTTTAGAAAAATTGTTGGTTGATCCAAATTGTGAATCTCTTGGTCTTCATTTGATGACAGAACAACCAATCTAGGAGGAGTTACAAAGAGGGAAATATAAGGAGAAGATTATGGACAGGTATGCAGAATCAGTATGGTATGCTGACGTTGTTTATTTCTTATTTTATTTACAGTGTCCTATACATTTAGATAAAAAGGCAGCTATATCACTGAAATTGAAGGCCACTAAATATTGTTTAATAGAACAACAATTACTTTGGAAGGATCCAGGAGGAGTATTGCTCAAATGTTTGGACAAGCCAAAGATTGAAGAATTTATTTCAGAATCACATGAAGGTGCTTGTGGAGGTCATAAATACTGGAAGGCCACTTCTTGTAAACTTTTGAGGTCTGGATACTATTGGCCTAATTTGTTTTCTGATGTATATCAACAAGTTAGTGCTTGTGTTCAATGTCAAAAGTTTGATGGTAAACAAAAACTTGTGTCCTTACCATTGAATTCCATTGCAGTTAATGCTCCTTTTCAGTAGTGGGGCTTAGAATTTATAGGAGAAATAAATCTTGTTTCTTCTCAACAACATAGATGGATACTTACAACCACTTATTTTTTCACAAAATGGGTGGAGTCCATTCCTACAAGGAATGCAACTGTTAAGGTGATAATCAATTTTATTCAGGAAAATATTCTGAGTAGATTTGGGTGCCCTAAGAAATTGCTGACTGATAATGCTAAATCCTTCAAGTCTAAAGCCATGGTTACATTCTGTGAAAAAAATGGGATTGTTTTGAAGCATTCTACACCTTATTACCCTTAGGGAAATGGGTTGGCAGAATAAACTAATAAGAATATTATTCAAAGCATTAGAAAGTTGTTAAGTCACAATATGAGGTCATGGGATTCAATGTTAAAATATGCACTTTGGGCAGATAGGATAACTACTAAGAAAGCAATTGGTTCTTCTCCTTTTCAGTTAGTATATGGCACTAATGTTGTTTTTCCAATCTAGTTAGGTATTCCAATAATAAAATTCTTTCAAGATAGTCAAGAGGAACCTAATGATATTGAAAGAATAATTTTTTCATTGATTGAATTACAGCAGGAATGTGAAGCTGTAGAAGAAAAGTCTCAAATGTACAGAAAGAAGATTAAGGAAAGGTTTGACAAGAAGATAAAGGAAACCACCTTTTATTGTGGAGATACGATACTAAAATGGGATTCCAGAAAGGAGCAAAAGGGTAAGCATGGTAAATTTGACAATTTGTGCCTTGGTCCTTTCATAATTTCAAAGATTCTAGAAAACAATACCTTCATACTGTAGACTAGGGAAGCTGAGGAATTGTCCAGTCCAGTGAATGGACGATTTCTCAAGCATTTTTATAGTTACTGAAGGTGAGAGACTTGTTATTCATTGTATATACCGGTGTGAGATAAATTGAATAAAGACTCCATAACCCAATGGAAATTTTAGCTGAATAATAGGCAGTTTTAGTTGAGATGGCAGAAGGCACTGATCTACAGGTTCTTGAAACCTCACAAAGAGGTTTTCATCCCGCAGCAGGAGCCAAATGTTATAGCTAGGTATTGTTCTTGGTTTTTATGCGTGTTTTTGAAAGATTGATTTCCTATTACTTTTCATTTTTGAGTTGGTTTTGAATTTTCAAAATTATAAGTATATTTTTTGTTTGATTTTATGCTTATTATTGTTTTGATTTATTTCATTTTATTGGTTTTAAAGTTTCTGTGGGATTCTTAGGTGTATATATATTTAAAAGTCTAAAAATATAATGATAAAGTTTACTCCAAGTTTTAGCTTTATTCCCTAAGCTTTATTTTTGATTTCTTTTTCAAAAAATATGCACAAGGAGGATTCCTGTAGCGCAAAGTGAAAAGTTGATGTAATGATGTGCCTACAAGAATATTGAATTATTGAAAATCGTGGCTGTTTGAAATCTAAAATAATGGAAGAATTTGGACACCTATGAAGACATGATGATGCATATTTAGAGCCTAATGATGATCATCACAAGTGTATAAGCAGGTGCAAATATTATTGAGAGAATCATGGTTTCACCTGTCACGATTTGGTAAAAATCATTGAAAGAAGTAGTGGATACTTGTGGCTGCTGCAGATGAGAATATGGGAAGATTTTAGACATATATTGAAGACATTATTATGCATATTTGTGACCCCAATCCATGATTGTTACAGGTGTATGAACATGTATGTAATTTATGGAGAGAATCGTGGTTTGCATTGACACAATTTCAATTCTGTAGGGATTTTTGAGAAATCGTAAAATTACTTGTCACGATTTTTGGTTGCTAAAATCTATTGTTGCAAAGAATCATTTTGAATATTTTTTAAGTGGTTTAAAGAAATACATAGGCTAGGGTTATAGTGCAGAAATGAAGAAAAGCATAAATAATAACAGGGTTGAACCCACTGATACAAGCTGGGCCAATAGTTTTTCTGAGTGTGCAACATTGTTTCAAAGAGCTGGATGGTTCAATTACTTTGAGAGAATTTATGGTTTTAACCAAGAAGTGTCATATCGTTTTGCTCAAGGTTTTTATAGGGACACAGTTTCATTTGACACCCTTAAATTTGAATTGATAGAAGAATTGATAGCAGAAGCTACAGGCATAGCAAGTGATGGAGAGCTCTGGTTTAACAATATACCTTTCATCTTCAACCCAAAATATTTCTTTTTACCTGAGGTCTAAGCCCTAGATTGGGGGAAAGGTGTAAAGTTAGACAAATTTAATCCTAAGTGGAGGGAAGTCATTAGAATTTTACAAAGCTACATCACATGTGAGGGGAGATTTGCTCTAGTTTTCAGATACCATGTTAGATTCTTGCAACATTTGAATCAACAGTCCAGGATGACTTACCCTTTTTCTTCTTGAAAAGCCCGCAAAAGATGTCAAACATGATAAAAGGGCATAGGGATCATACTCGTCAATCTGTTTTTCATCATGGATTAATAAAGCCGATTGTTTGCACAGTCCTTCAGAAAAAGAGCAGAACTTGGGATCATTTTTTGTTTTGGTCAGGTTTCCATAATGAGCAAGCTAAAAAATGTCTAATGAACAAGCAGTTTAGCTTTGTAAAAATGTTAAATAAAGAATTAAGTGACAAGATGGTACACGATAAGGTCCAAGAGAACTCTTCAACTCAGGAAATTGAAGAAACTGTATCTGAAAAGGTAAGAGAAGTAGTTAATGGTAATCAAGAACAAGTTTCAGAGAATACAGAAAAGAAGCATAGATCTGTTTCAAATTAGGAAGAAGAAGTTGGTCCATTAGAGAGAAATCAAAGTATCACAGGTGTACAAGAACGTATAAAAGGGATTCCTGTTGAAGCTAAACTAAAAGCTGATAATTTCCAAATTTCAAATGAAAAGATTAAAGGAAAATTTGTTGTAACTGGATTAAAACATGGTGGTGTACAAATCTCAACTATTAATTTTCAGGGGAAATATTTTGTAATGTTAGGAGAAACAAAGTGGAGACCAAAAACAAGGGCCAAAAACAAACTGAGATTAAACATGAAAAGGATCTTAAACCCAAAATTAAGAAAGGAGAAGATCATTGTGATTGAGGATTCTTCATCTTAGGAAGACATGGAAGAAGAAGAAAATTTGAGTTCTCAACAAGTTTATACTAAAAGAACATTCAATGATTTTAGAGTTAGGTTCAGGAAAGGATAAGGTTTCAGAACAACCAATAAATTTCAGCACTAAACGAGGTAAGTTTCCAGAAGTTCCTATTGAAGAAGAAAAAGTTAAAGATGAGGAAGACGGTGACCTTGTTTTTAAGAAAATGGATATCCCTTAGTTGTCAGATAATAATTCCACATTACATGAGGGAATGTGCATAGATTCAAAAATTCAAAACCTTTAGAAAACTGTGAAGCAATACAAATATTAGTTTGGTTTTCTCAATGAGACTAATGATGGATTGGTCATGACCAATAAAAGACTAAGAGAGGATCTTGATGACATTAACACACACTATCAGAAATTGATAGTTGTTTCAAAAGAGGCCTTAAAGAGAAAAAGACAAACTCAGATCTAGCTTGAATAATTAAATCAAGAAATTCAAAGTCTGACCCAATAGAACGAGGGATTATTAAAGAGGATTGAAGATTTAGAAGCAGAGTAGTAGCGAAGTAAAAGACAATCATGTGCTTTAGAAGGAATTACTTTGTTGGCTAAGGCATCCAAGAATCTATGAAGGATTCTACTAATAGGTGTAAAATAGATTAGTTTATGATATTTAATAGTTATTATGTTTGAAATATGCAACTACTTTTTGTAACTATTTTGAAACTCGGACTTAAGAATTGGTTTCGATAGTTATGTAACTATTTTTCTAGGAAATAGATAAAAGTAGGAAATGAGATAGAGGAAGGGTTCGAATTTGGACTCAAGGAGAGGCTCTAGAGCTAATGTATCTCAAGCTAAGATTGATAACTCTTATGTAAGTTTGAATACTGTTATTGATTATATACATACTGATAAGACATTTTACCTGTTATGTTGGTTTTGTTTATAATCTCTTGGATTACTCAACATACAACTTCATTTATTGTTTAAGGTTTTTATTCATGCAAATGATTGTATCTTGTGGATGGAATTAGTATTATATGTGTAATGTTTATGGTTTATCCATATGTGTTTGATCCCCATTTCTACAAACTTGTTCATGATCTAGTTCTTGTGTTAGCTTGTTTATGTTTTTACCTCCTTGTTGATAAAGTTTTAAACCAAAACCATTAAAAACCAATTTCATTTTGTTTTGTTTTTGAGATTGTGTTAGCTTGTTTGTGTGGTAGTATAGTAACAATTTCTAGCACAAACATGACCTAAACATGAAAACAATTTCTAGTGTACTTTATTTCTTTGTCATTCTCGCCAAACCCTAAAGAAGAAAGCATCAAGTTTACTATTGTAAGTCCCATTTATCGTAAACAAATGGAACTTTCCTAGTGATATTTCCTTCCTTCACACTTGTTAAACTAAGGCTATATGATTCTTTTGAAGGTGCATTGGTATGGTGATTGTTTACCCCTTTTTTGGACCTTGCCAACTAAGTACGAAAAAGGTATACCTTAGTTCTTCAGAAGCTAAGAGAGTTATCCTATGGATTGTTTTATACTTTTTCAGACTCAAGAGACTAAATTTATGAAAACGCACCCTCCTAGAGTCTTCTTTGGAGTTTTCAGACTTCAAAACTATGAAAACACCAACGAGCATCTACTAATTTGGGATCATAAAATCCACAAATCAGTGACATATCAAGCATTATTCTCTCTCCTCTTCAAGCTTTCCAAAAATGAAGAGAGACTCAAGTTGACTTTCTTGGACTTGTTAAAACTTAATAAGAAAGAAAAGGAAAAATTTCAGTTTTTTGGGTTCTAAAAAGTGGCAGGATGCCATCCTTAAAAAAATCACTCTTTGAACTTCCTAATACTCATGTATCAGTTTTCCACTTCCAGTTCAACTATCACTTCGAGTTATTACTCCTCCACTTGTCCTTTATACATGGGGAATCTGATCATGTCTCCTACATGATAGATAAGTCTAGTTGTCTTTTCTGAAAGTCTAAAGATGCCTTCGATCATCTCTATATCATGCTCATTGTTTAAGTACCATTACCTCTATCTGGTCATCTTGATTCCCATCATTATCATCTCTGATAATTCCTTGTGTCTACCTTCCCTCATCTAGTATTCCAGTTACTCTTGTGATTTGTTGAAGGATTCATTGCCTTCCTCCTTGCACTATGATTTCTCATTGGTATATCCTGAATACGAAGACCTAGAGTTTTGAAGAAGGTACCTTAGGATTCACTATCCATATTGGTGAACTCCTTTTCTTTAGTTGTCAACATGACTCATTTACTGACACTCTGGTGAATCCCTTCCATGTTCGACTTCAACTTACATATTCAAATGCTAGGAATTGTACTAGTTACTATGGATTTGGACGAATACCTTGGGTTACAATCTCTATAACCTAAGTTGTGCCATATTGTGTTATGTTCCGTGACATTGCTTCCAGATATTGAATATTCATCATTTTATATTGTGGTTTTGATCCACCATTGTAAAACATACGTGGCCTTGTTTCCCGTACTATATGATGTAATCGAATATTGTAAAGGAGCTAGTGTTCAACTTTATTGAACATGGAATCCTCAAAAATGATTTTGTATATGACTTTGATCTATCAGTTTCAGGTACCTCTCTGCAGCCTTGGTAACTAAGTTCTCCAAGAATAAATATTGTAATGTATTTCAACCATTGTTTCCCTCTGACTTCATACATTAGGGGGCATATGTTATCCTGTGAAATGGCACTTCTCCATATGAGTACCGACGCTCAATGTGTCGGCACAAAAAAGGAAACAATGGATTGAAGTATCCAAAAACCTATATATGAGCATGTTATTTGATACATCTTCATCCTGCCAGTCTTTCCCGTGTTTTATAAAGAGCTTAAGGTGTAATCATGACTATTGACATTAAAACCCATGATCCATTTGTGGGTATCCATACATACAACCCGTGATTACATGATCACATTTTGCATTCGAGGGTTTTCTTTATAAAATTTGTGGTTCACTCGCAACTTTCTAGAATTGATACCCACGATTACCCTAAGCCAAAATTTAAAAATAAAAATAGGTTTAGTTAGGGACAGTTGGGTTCGTAATAATAATGTTCCCAACCTCCCTAACCATATCAACCTTTGTAACTCCTCCTATTCATCAAGTATAAATGGAGGGGGAGGGTTGAGGTTAAATATATATCAAAAGGAGAGAAAGGTTATGCTGGAGGAATACCCTTGGATATTTGGAACAACAGAATGTAGTTCCTTGGCTAGCAGAGGAGGACTTGTATCAGATATAGGATGTATCTTTCATAACTGCTTATCAAGAAAGAGTTATTTTCTTCCAATTTGGTGCACTAATGTTCTTGTTTGTTATGATTCATGAATTATATTGTTATATTATTGCAATTATAATATTTCATTAATATCTTATATAACATCTAAGATCCTGTAGGAAGACATATATCTCTTTTGTAGGTGTGAATATCCCTTGGAGCTACTGGAACATTTGGATTGAAGGAGACCAACCTTCATAAACAAGGTACACTAACTTTATTCCCTATTTCTCTCTCAAATTTCTAGATATCTGAATGTCTGCAAGTTTAATTTTGCTATGTTGGTGACCCCAAACCCTTAGGTCATAAGGTATATTTTCCCTAAACAACACCTACTATGGTCGCAGACCAACACATGGCGCCTCTGCGATGACTTTTAGTCAGTTAAGGATATTTTAAAAACTCTAATTTTGTCTAAGTTATTGTAAAAATATTAAAATATTCTTAATATATACAATTTGTAATCTTGCAGGAGCTTGATGCCTATATAGGGTGTGGTAGTGTATCTGGTGTTGTCATATCCAAGGTGGAAAAAACCAACACTAAGGTCATATTTCAACATGTCATTTTTTTAATACGTGTCATTTTGTCAATACATGTTAGTTCATTAATTTTTTAAATAGTCTAATATTTACAATTTTTGAAGTTGCAGGCACCACATTCTCAATAGTATGTGGGAGACATTTATTTTAGTGAATTCACCCTATGTGGCTTATACGATTACCTTAGGAGTGTAAATACATGGTTAATGACTTAATATTGTTCAAATTATTTTTTCTTACTGTACTCCTTTATAGATTGCTAATTTATAATTTTTAAAATTATAGGTGTTATCAAGCTCTATAGAGGGGCATGAAATTGATAGTAGTGATCCCTCCTGTGGGGAAGATATGTCCCGAGAAGAGGTAAGTATATTACAATATGTTAGTTTTTTAGTACATATTATTTCATTCATTCATGTCCAAGTCTAACTATGACTGCAAATATCAACACAAATCAGTGCACCATCACTTTAGTTTGGCTCTCCCCGTAGTCCAAATGTAGAGAATGGTTTCATATACACTAGAGGATCCTCTTCTATAGAAAGAGTGGGTGTTCATGATCATGGACCTACTGATTCCACTATAATGTACACATAGAATTCGATGACAGTTGATGGTTAGCTTTCAATTCACTTCACAACTTGTATGTATTAATGTTTTTTTCACATGTTTACATCATCAAGATGAAGAGTCCTCCATGTTGGACCTTATCGGGGGTTATTGATGATGCCATTAATGTTGCATATACAATTTGTATAAGTCACACAGAGGTGTCTTCTTAAATATTTGTACATGTATAGTTCATTTGTATTGTTATGCATATGCATGATGTCTAACTATTTTAGCATTTGGTGAACGCATCCTCACTCTAGTCCATTAGTGCACATGACTAAAGTTCATGTTCAACCTACGACTTTGCTTTCTACTAAAGAAACCCAATATCCTTCAACACAAAATATTTTTTCGGTGAGATGTTCATTAATTACAAAATTGGTTAGTACTTTCTCATGCAGACATCTTGATAATTGTTGAGGTAATTGACATAGTGTATTTTATTCACAAAGCACCATTGCAAAGACGCTCTTAGTAAGGAGGAGGACAACACAAGAATCTATAAACTAGATGGATTCAATGAGTGTTTGTTTTATGTAATTGAGCCATATTTTAAATTTTCTAAGTTTGTTAGTGCTTTAGTATCAATTCAGTTACCTGATTAAGAAATATTATCTTTGACTTGCAGTCGCCAAAGATGCATAGTGGTCATGGAAAAAGAAAACAAGAATCACAGTCAGGAAAGAATAAGAGGAAGTTATATTTTTGATCTGTTAGTCCAAAACAAATCTGTACTTTTGTGTACAAGATCAAGTCAATGTTTTGATGCATGGACTAGGACATATGTAATTTAGTTTGCATGTACATTATTGATGTTTTTGATACATGTACATTGATAGGCCATCTAATGGCCATCTATTTTTATATTATAACTTCCATGATATAATATATATTTCATATTGGCTCTTGACATCGTCATAGTTAAGTCTTATGTGTGATAATACATGGCCAATAATGTTTCTATGTGTAATATTCCCATATTTTTATAGCTTGGATGAGTGCATGGAGATATTAGTTATAAATTTGAGAAAAATGCACAATTACAACATCGCATAATGACATCAATGCACATGAATGTACATTTACATTGTTCTTGAACTTGATCTAATTGTATATACTATGTTAAATTAGCAATGTTATATTGCATTCACAATAATGCACATTTACAACTTGTTCTTGACCACAATCAAGTACTATGAAATTGCATGTGAAATCATGTGAGTGATGCACCTAATCCACACAATATATTATCATACTTAAAACCTACAAAATAAGAAACTAATACAACTAAGTATCAATCCCTTTGTAACGATTAAAAATCGTTTCTACTGGAATAACCAGTGTAAATAACACATATACTCCATGAATGGACAAAATATATATAATTGATGATATAAAAGATGATAATGTACAATGAGGATGTATATGCATATATAAGGCTTATAAGGTGACTATTCACCAAAGGGTTATGTCCCTTAGTTAAATATAATTAATATTATGTTTTATTTTATTATTTATATTATTATATATGATTCATTATTTAAATATTTTATTTGTTACATTGCCTTCTCCTTAAGGGAATATTTGTTCTCAAAGCTAATTGAAGACAAGGCTTACATCTATTTTTTTCGCTTGTAATGTCATATCTTGATTTTTTTGTGTGTTAGTAATTGTGATACTTGATGAAATAAGACAATACAAGCGACAAACTCCCAAGAACAATTTTTGCCTTGTTTTTGAATTTGTCCATCTGATATCTATCTTCATTGGAGTTGTTTGTTGATCGCTTTGTTGGATAGAACTTATTGTTTTATGCTTAGTTTGTTAATTTTGTGTTCTTTATTTTTTGAAATCATAACTCCTTTGTTTATGTTCATTTTGACCCATTCGTTGGTAAATATTATTTTTATAATTTGGGTGTGGATAAGGAGTTCTTGTTATTTGTGTTTTAACTAGATTGGATTATTTTTGAACTGTGACGAGGAATGGATTTGTATTTTCTTCTTTTTCCAATGAATATTTATCATTCTTAAGGTCCCTGATCATTTATTCATGTGATTTCTCATCATCTTTAAGCTTCTAAATCTTATCCATTATATCTTGTTTATGCTTTATAAGGTGACCATTCTCTTCGATATTTTCTAATAGTTTCTTTTGAAGATATTGATTCTCCTCTTATATATTTTGATTTAATTGTGCTTTATCCTTTACCTTCTTGATATGAAGGAAAAATTTATGATTATGGTCTCTTAGACGAGAGATATTTTATTCTTTGTCCATGGTGAATTTGTCAAATTATTTATGCATCCTCTATATTGATTTCTGATCTTCTTATGAAATCACCTTTGAAATGTATTTGAAGTCTTCAAACGACATAGATACTGAACTTGACTTGATTGTAAAATCCTGTAATGTGATTTTCTTATTCTTATAAGAAAATATTAGAAACTTCTTTTTGGAATTTAAGATGAAAGTCCCTAATGCTTTTATCCAAGGTAAACCCAAAATTATGTCACCATCAAAGCTCCGTAAAGAAATAACGATGAATTTCAGCGTGACCATAAAATCTCCAACATTCAATTGTAAGTCACTTATTTCAAATTGTTTCTTGCCCCAAAAGTCTATCCCTTCACCTATATTTGATTCAGGAATCACTAAATGGTTAGTAAATTCAGTACTAATATAATTATTACTTTCAACAGGTGCAATAGAAATATGGTGATATCCTTCCTTGCAAGTTTCCCTTTACTTCTAAATAGTATTGCAACACTTTTTTTGAGATGATAGAAAACTTTTCCTTCTTTTCAACATTAAAATCCATATTCTTACTTTTTTTGAAATTTTTGTCAATATCCATTTTTTTGTCCAATGATTATAATTACTATTATTAAAAATAATAATAATATTATACCAATATGGAATACACCAAAATTTGTAAACTAAATCATAAAATTTGATAAAGAATATGTACCAATAACCCAATAATATATATCTATAAATAATCAATAACTTTTGAAACTTTCTCTATTTGATTTTATTAAATAGTTACTCTATATCCCATGCTTTGGAAAAAACCTTGTGTGGTTTTACAAACCATGTGTCGTTTTACTTGTTCTTCTTTTTTTGTCCTTTTCGTTCAAATGATTTCTTTCTACTTTTTTTATCTCTTTTTTAATTTTTTTTTATGAAATAAATAATTAATTCAAATTGATGGCCTAAAGCCAAAATATGGCCAAAGGTCCAAAAAATCAATCCCAATAAGGGGCTCTGATACCACTGTAACGATTAAAGATCGTTTCTACTGGAATAACCAATGTAAATAACACATATACTCCATGAATGGACAAAATAATATATAATTGATGATATAAAATGTAATAATGTACAATGAGGATGTAGACACATATATAGAGCTTATAAAGTGACTATTCACCAAAGGGTTATGTACCTTAGTTAAATATAACTAATATTATGTTTTATTTTATTATTTATATTATTCTATATTATTCATTATTTTAATATTTTATCTGTTACATCCTTTATCATAATCCTCATTCACAACCCACCAACTACACTCAAACCCTTTTTATCCTAACTGATTAACACTGTTAACCCTAACCACCTAATGCATCTCATGTTCACCTCAGTGACATAAGAACCCAATGTACTCAAGTGACGCACATAAGGAGAAAACCAATCTAAGTTGAATGCACATGAATACCTAACCTCCATATAATCACCCATTGGACATATTAAAGGATGCAAATAGATGACACACCTATGGACACTAGTACAAAATGAGATGTATGCGACCAAATGACCAAACATTGTGGTAACCATAGTTTTTCAAGGGATAATGACCAAAATTAATAAATTTTAAGTGAGATAACTAAAAATGACCAAGATAAATGACCAATCTGGTCATAGGATAAGAACTAAACTAAAAATGACCAAGCTAAATAACCAATCTGGTCATGAGATAAGAACTAAACTAAAAATGAAAACATAACAATTGGTGATTTATTTGGTCATTGTTAGTTGTGTCACTCCGATAATGGAAATTAATTACAATTTAGCTTAGCAATTTAATTGACACCAAAGCATTAGTGTTATGTATGATCATGGCGACATTCTAGTGATACACGATCATGACGACATCCTAATGAGACATTAAATTATTCATGATGATATGTCAATGCATAGCGCCATAATAATTATGGACATGAAGTAGGTCATTTCCATTCCTTACATTAATGGCCTTATACATAGTCTTCTATAAACTGATCATGAGATCAATGTGTTTATTATGCCCATATATTATTTCATCATTTTTGTTTTCGTATTATCCCTTTGACATAGCCGCCAATTAGTTGCATCATGTTCTTCATCATAGCGTGTCGACGATTGAGTTGAGTCTTGAATATCTGTCGTGTTCTCCTTTAGGAATCACCATATCGTGAATTTGGTGTGATTATTTTTGGCTCATCGTACTGTTCACATTCATATTTTTTATGAACAAAACCGTTGTCATTTGACCTTCTCGACAATATTAAATTTTCGACAAGTTCATGTATTTAGTGTCATGTTAGCTAAAATTTGTACTCAATTTCAAAACCTCCATTCGCCACAATTCTCCATATTTGGAAACCCCATTTGAACAATTGAACATTTGTAGTTGTCTCTCTTTGAATTTTAATACATTCCAAGGATATTTTTTGTGACTATTTTCAAACAATGCACACGTTCTTAATTGATCATATGTTTTCTAGTAGGCCATGGGAAACCCTTTGAATTATCTTTCTTTTCTATAGGGTTAAATTTTTATTCCTTCTGTAATTCTATTATCTATTTAGAAACACACCAAATTATTGCTCGGTGCATCATTTAATTATTTTCTTAGGGTTTCTCCTTCACATATATTCAGGGTCGTTATATGGCGCCCATAATCTTGGTTCTAGTATGAGGAGACAAATGGTTTTAAGACTTTGTATTTTACAATAAAATTACATGTTGAAGTTATGCTTCCTTGACCCTTTAGATAATTTGTTTGAAAACATTGAGGATTTTAGTTACCATAACGACCTCGTATCTATTGTAATAGTAGGTAAATTTTATTATGTAAAATTTGATATTTTTGGTCATGGTATAACTATGTAGGTCAACCATTATTGTGCATGATATGACTGGATTATTATATGTAAATTTTATGTAAGTCTTTAAATTCTATACATTTTCTATGTAACTCTATATATTTTGTACATTTTCTATTAAGATTTCTTCTCTTATCTTTAACTTGAAGTCTGTGTAAAATAATATCTATAAAATTCAGTAGCTTAAGTGCGTGAAGCAAGATTCACTTACTTTAAGTTGTCCATTATAACAAATGTTGATGATGAGAATTATATTTATAATTATATTTATCTCCTTATGAACATACAAACTTAAATAATGTTAAGGAAGGGACTTGAAGCTTACTTCTACTTATCTTGTTATTCTATTTCCATGACATGGTAGACTAAATAAATAAATCATATAACCCCTATTTTTTATTTTTTATTTTAACATAGGTGGTGTTATAAGTGTTATAGCCTAGAATTTATTTTTCTTTGCAAAAGGACCGATTCTTATTTGGGACAAAAATGAAACATTAGATTCACACCATTAAAACTGGTCATCAGAGAATATTGACTACTGGAAGGATAAACACATTACATAGGCTAGAGGAAAATCAAAATCCCTAATGAGAAAAATACATACCCTATCCCCTATAGCAAACATATGCATAATAGAGATCCACTAGAGAGATAGGAGAATCTATTTTTATGGTAGAGTAGGTGCGATTTGCAGAAGATAAATTGACCGAGTAAAAAAAATGAATTTTGGATAAAGGAGGTAACACAAAGAAGTTTGAACAAAGAGGATATAGCATCGATCCCACCAAAAGGACAAGGAGAGGATTTTTTTAGAGGATTTCATTTTAAATATTTTTAGGTATTACCAAGCAAATACCGATAGAGAAGTTTTATGTTAAAAAATACTTGCAAAATGTATTTTTTAGGAAACCAAGGTAAATATAATTTAGATGTTTTATTTCCATAAGTTTCATTCTCTCTTTGAAAATGGAATACCCTATGGAAAAATTTAACAACCACAACTTTCATAATGTGAGTTTGAAATTCAGTTACACACTTGATGTACACAAATATTTGGACATAGTGAAGGAAAAGAGCCAAAGCTCATGAAGGCAGAGAAAATTATTGACAGGAAGGATAGGGATGACAAGCATATTCTATTATTGGAATTTCCATATCTAATTGTGACTTGCATATTTTTTTTACATGCCATCTGGGTAGTTCCTCTCTAATAGACATGTCATGAGAAGGGATTATTGCAATGCTTTGTGTTCATGGGTTTTGTTTCTAATCTCACATTATGTTATGCCCATAACATTGGTACTTGTACAACTATTAAAAATAGACTAAGAAGAATAATTTGGTCCTTCCTAAATACTAGCTTATATTTTCCTTCATTACCTTCATTTTCTCAAAGCCTGCCAATGTGTATTTCCAAAACCTCATGGAAATGGTGGTTCCTCTGACATCATTAGGGATTTCATGGCATTGTTTGGGAATAACCCATTGAAATAAAAAAATGAGCATTTTACACTTCCAAGGTGTCAAATCAAGCCTCTGCAGTGATGCTTCTCTGTTAGATAAAATTGTATTCGCATGAAAGCCATGGTGGGAGGAAAAATAGTCCAACCCCATGTGATAGAAGTAGGATGTAAGTTGGATAATTTCTTGGAAACCAAACTTGTGGTCATGTATGCATTTCCATGCATAGATATGGAAAGTATGCCCTCCAAAGTTTAGAGAAAATGATGTATTTTGATTCAAAGCCAAACCCTATCACTTTGATAGGTGTTTTATCTGCATGCTGTCATGCATTCCTAATGTATGATTAGCGAAAATTCTTTCACAATATGAGTGAATACTATTAGTTCACCCTTTTATTAAAAGACTATATCTACATGGTTGATATTCTTGAATGTGTTAGGAACATTAATGGAGTAGAAGTATTTATTGACATATAATAATTATCACTAAACATTGAACAATTGATGCATCTGAATCCAATAGTATAAATACTCACATGAAACATTATATCTAGAATCCCCAAAAAATTTCTACACTAAGTCACATAACAATGTTTGAGGACATTATATCCCCTCAGGGATTATTGATTGAAGAAACAATATATTTCTCAAAAGAGGTACATCAGTGTCTACAATAAACAAAAAAATTAATTCTTATCACGATTCTCAAGAAATTTTTTAATTCAAATAGCCATAGTGATAGAAAAATATGAACAACATCACTTCAAAAAATGGAACAAGAAATTGTTGTGGGAATCAATAGATGTGGTGTTATGAAATGCGAGGAGCACACTGATTGCATAGACTGGGTTTATTGATGAAGTCGTAATACTCTTCAAGAAAATACCTCACCAAGATGTGGTCTTATAGAATGATATGATTGTAATATTTACATGTAGTGGGATGTGGTCACATCGAATGATACGATTGCAAGTATTTTTTTTACTAGGGGAATCAACAACTAGGGACTACGGTTGTAATCATGTGAAACAGGCTCCAGGGATCCATTCCCACTACCACTATACCCCTAGGTGCCCCACAACATCCCGCAAGCATGGGACATGGGTAAGCTCGGGTGTGATTTGAACTCGTGACCTCCTTTACAACATGTGACTTCATATCAAGAGAATCACCAATGGGCCACACCCATGCGTGATAATATGATTCCAATATTTACATGTAGTGGGAATGTTGATTAGGCCCTAATTATATTTAATGAACGAACTCCATGATATTGGCATCTCATGGAATATAATGATTGTTGGATTTGTGCAAAATGGGCCATGGTCATGTTAGGAGGTAAATAAAAAAGTAAATATTTTTATAAGGAAAAGAAGAAAAGGATAAAGGTTTAATAAAACTAAACAAACATTTAGTGAGGGTTGACGAGTCCTAAAGTAGGCCACCTTCATAAAACTTATGTCATTTTGGTGTGCATACATTTAATGCAGGAAACCTCCATGCCTTACTAGGATGCCCTTTTTCTGAGGATTATAGACTACTATTTATACCCTAGGTTGCACCCACTGTATTTTAATCATTGTGCATGCTTTGCATGGTATACCCAACTATGTCAATTTTACTTATGCAAGTTGTATCCAATCTCCTCTTTCAATTTTAGATAAATTGGAAAATGGGAAGAATTTGAGCCCATAGCTTTGAATGGCTATCGTTTTCACTTACGGTGCTGTAAGAATGTCATATGACCAATTATTTTTGGATCCCTCATGGGCTTACTATCTTTTTTAATGTTTACACTTTTAAATTTTTAAATATAATAATTATATATTATTGCATTTGTTATGTTCTTCAGTAAAAAAAAGGGTTGTCTTTATAAATTTATCATCATGAGACATGGTTATGGCCTTATAATTGGTGATCATAGGCTTGTACTACTACTTCCTTCATATAAATCTATAGTATGATCGATATTGTACAAATATTCCATGCACAAAATTACGAATGACACCATAGAGTAATTTCATTTTAAAGAAAAAAAATGGCACTTTACATGTGACCTATACAAAAATTTGAAACAATATGACTAGTATAGTATTAGTTACCTACATAGAAAAATATGACTAGCATCTTATGAGTGATTTTCATTAAAAGATATGATCATCACTGTATGAGTTATAACCATACAAAGATATGATCAACACTATACTAGTGATGGCCATACAAATATATGTTTGTCATTGCACGAGTGATATGCATAGAAATGTATGACTAGTACCATATGAATACTTATATTTTTTCTCTTTATATGTGTCATGATATCATACTAGTGTTAGTTGCATGGATAATGGTGATGAATTCCAAGTGGTGTTGAGTCGCTGACTATGCCATTTTTTACTGTATGGAAATTTTGGTATGGGCATGCTTCATCTGCTCACTCAAGCTATCTAGTATGATGGATGATCACTAATTACCGATAGAGTCTAAATGCTAACTTGCTCCTCTTCTATGTGATTTTATGTTTGCATGAAGTTGTGGTTGCAGGGTGTTGGGGATACTGACCCACAACAATTGGTGGCACTTTGGATATTAGTTACAATTTGGAGGTTCAAGTCTGACCTAAAGATATTCTGCTACATGTTTTGTCACTTTGTTAAATGTGCTTGTAATGCTTATATTATAGTGTTTCTCTTGCCTTGGAATATTCCCTACAATATTAACATATACTTGAAACTTCATTGTTCCTTATGTAAGTTGGTATACCATATTGTATATATACCTTATTTCTCATTTTCTTCCAAGATGATTCTCTAAGATATTGATCCATATTTAAGTGTGAAGGAAATGAAAGAACATATACAAAATCATAAACACAGACATATTTCAATGAAAACAGAGATACAATAAACCCATATTCTATCAAATAGTGGAAATTGAACAGTCTGTAAATACAACAACTAGAATGGTGGTAGCTATCTCTAGGAAGAGATGTGGATGCTATGCTCATCCATGCCAAGATGAATAAAAAATGAGGCCAAAGTGGCCTATTTATAATAAGAATGAGGGCGAGAACCCTAAAGGTCCAAAACATAACCCTATAAGATGAAGTGCCATAAAGTTTGTGGCCCCAAGGTGGTTAGTTGAACAGTCAACTTCCTAGGGTCATAAATTTTGCATACGATCTCCATTTTGGGAGCTCAATATCCCATTGGAAATTTCTATATGACATTTACATATTCCAATCTGTACCAAATGGATTCCAATGGAAACCATTTGTTCCCATGAATAGAAAAAAAATGTCGTTTAGGGCCTCAAAACAGCCCTAGAAGTCTGGGACATGAAAAACCATAGAAAAATAACTAGGAAACTACCACATTGGACAATTGTTTTGAGCTAGTAGAATAGGTGGGTGGCCATTGATATCCATCTGGATCAATCCTCCCCCCTTAGGAAGCAATGGTTTGGATTCCATTAAATCCTGTACCAGATCTCGAACTGTGTGTTAAGATGGTCTCCTGGTGTGACATTTGCTGAAGTGAAGAGGATTCCTTTATTTTACATCCCAAGAGGGTTTTAATTGATGTTGATGATTTTTTTGGAGATGTTCAACAATTTCAGTTTCCATGTTATCTTTTCTCTAAAATCGTATGGATGATTTCTTTCTAGACGAGCACCTTGAATGTGTGGCTTTGCATTGTAGAGGTACTCCAATGGATGAGGGAACACTGAATTTATGTTCTTCTTTATGTTAAGAAGAGGGACCCTATGTAGAAGGTGTGGATATCTCAGTGACATGATGTTCTCCTTTAAAGGCAATTGTGAAGAGGGAGAATTTCCCGTCGTGGGAGATTATCTTCCTTCCCTGCGAGACTATGGTAGGTGCAACTGTCTCTCGTATCTGGTAAAGTTGTCCTCCCAAAGTGGAAATGACACTCCAAGGTCATGATTCATATACAACATCATGCTTCCACATATATGGTTGTCCTAAAATAACACCACAGAATTTAGGTGGGGCCACATAACACAATACCTCATCTTTGAAATAATTGATTCCATATGGTAGGAGACATTATTGAGTAATGTGGATACCTTGTCCTTGTCTTAGCCAATAGATGTTGTATATTTTTGGGTGTGGTGTTGTTAGGAGCTACAATATCTTGATGAATTCTTCTGAGATTATGTTCTTTTGGTTTCCGCAGTCAACAACAAAATTTAAAGGGATTCCCTTCATCCACATTTGTGAGAGGAAGAGACGTTCCTTTATGTGCGACTCTTCAATTTCATCTGGTTGAATCTGTTTCGTGGCTATAGTGACACTCGATTCTACATCAATGATTCACTTCCCCTAGTCCACGGGTGTGACATTGAGTTATGAATAAGAATCAGGATGTGATTATGAAGCTTTGATCTTGGCCATCAATGTCTTCTTTGAGAAACATTCATCAGTATTGTGCCAAGGGATTTTGTGGAACTCACACCAGTTCTTAGTGTCCTTATTTGTCTTTCTGTTACACTTATTTTCTAGTGGTGGGGACTGGTTTCCTTTCCTTGTCCTATGTTTTACATACCAAGGTTTCCCTTGCCTTACTTCTGCAGTGGATTCACAGGTCTAAATTATTGCTTGTTCTTTTGCTGAAATTTCTCCTTGATTTTCACAACATACCGATAGGGAGATCCAAGCGAAGAGATGTCTAGGAAGTCCATCTTAGTTCAGATGTATCGATGTAGGCCATCGCAATATTTCAGTATCATGTGTCACTCGAATTCCTTGATACTAATATTTTTATGCAAGGTATGCAAGTTTTTGGTGTAAGTTTGACACCGTCTAGTCCCTCTCTTGTCGTGGAATGGTCCATTTTGTGTATTGTTCATCATAGTTTCCCACAAGGTAATATTGTTCCTTGAATACATCTATAAAATAGGCCCAAGTGGGATTTTTCTCAAACATTCCAAACTTGTTTAATGCATTTTTATCCCAGTAAGTTTCCCACCAATTTTTGACACGAGGGAAAACCTTGCGGAGCGCAAAGGTGATATTTTCCCTATCGAAAAAATTGTGGACATAGAAATACCCTTATAGAACATTCAACCACTTATATAGGGAATCAATATCGATCTAACATTAAAATAAAGGAATATCAAAGTTAAATTGTACCTTGAATGGAGTTTCATCTCAGAAATGACTGCTCGTTGAAGGTGCATCTTCCACTATCGACATTCGTAGAAGTATCTGGGCGAAACTATCCATCATCTTGTTCCTCTGTCAGGTAAGGGATTCCTCGAGGAATAACTTTATAGGTTTTCCTTCTCCATCATATCTCCTTTCTTCCACCATGCGAAGCCGTTTTGGGTGGCGAGAGTGATCTTCCCCAAGTGAAACTAGTTCGAGACCCAACTCTCTATACCTTGACCTCGTCGGAGACATGCACCGATAAACAATCAAAGAGAAGTTTGCTTCAATACCAATGATATGGATTTATGTGTGAACAAAATGAAAGAAAAGATATATAATCATAAACACATACATATTGCAATGAAAACATAGATACAATAAACACATATTCTTTTAAATGGAAGAAATAGAACATACTGTAAATAGAACAATTAGTATGGTGGAAGCTATCTCTCAGAAAAGATGTGGATTCTATGCTCATATTTGCCAAGATGAATAATAAATGAGGCCAAAATGGCCTATTTATAAAAATAATGAGGCTGAGAACCATAAAGGTAAAAAACATAACCCTAGAATATGAAGCCTCATAAAGTTTGCGGTCCTAAGGTGGTTAGTTGAACAAACAACATCCCCTGGTCATAAATTTTGCATACGATCTCTGATTTGGGCACTCGATAGCCCATTGAAAAGTTTTTACCAATATTTACATCTTTCCATAGGGGCCAAATGCATGCTTTTCACAACCAATCCCCCCCCCCAAAAAAAACTCCAAAAAATGTTGTTTAGTGCATTAAAACGACCCCGAAAGTTTGGGACTTGAAAAACCCTAGAAAAATAACTAGAAAAATGCCACAATGGACAATTATTTTGATCCAGTAGAATAGGTGGGTGGTGACTAATCTCCATCTAGATCAGATATAACTCTTTGAAGATTACATGAAATTAGGTTGATAAAACCTTGAAATAATTTAACATCCCATGAGTTCCTTCTTTAAATTGTTTTTTATTGTTTAAAAAAATAAGTCATTTAGGATAAAAGAAAGCATGCATATAATATATGTTTATAGTTTACCATTTCCAAGTCAAATATTCTATATGCCGCTAGCACATATATTATTTTATTTGACCAGTTAAATTATCTCCTTTTATTCTAATTCAGAAAATAAAAAGTATAATGGACATTAACATAATGTAAGATCAAATTGACATTTTATGTTTCAAATTCAGCATTGGTAACATTCCCTTGTATAAATTGGTTGTGATGCACACTATACTTGTTTAATTCTTTTAAATGGTAAACAACTATTGTTACTCCAATGGAATTTTATAAGACCTTTTTTTAGATGGTAGGCTCTAAGCACTAGAGAATCTGGAGTTCATTCCAAGGATATTTCCTTATGGAAAGAACTCTCCACTACTCGGGTTATTCTTATTGATAAATTGGAGAACCTTGGTAGGGAAATTAATCAAAGATTTTATGAGTTGGATGAACTAAAACAAATGATTATATAGTGAGTACAAGGAAACTTGAAGGACTAAAAACACAAGAGAGGGTTTTTGGAAATTATAAGTTAATTGAAAAGGAGAAGTAAAGGATGGAAGGATCAATGGATGCATTAACTAGTGACTCAAAGGTAAATATGCCAATTTCCATCATTTAGCAGTGTTACCATTGTGTGTATTTTCTAAGATATGTTAAATAATATTTAGGATGGGAATTCTTGTATTCTATAATTAATATAATCATAATCAATTGTAATTTTCTACAAAGTGTATGAGGTGTGTTAATCATTAAGTACCATTGTTTTTATTCCCATTTTGATGGTAATTAGACATTTATTTGAGATTACGCAATTTTTTTGGCAGTAAGAAAATGTGGAAATGTTAGAAGGAGTCGAAGCATTGGGGACCCAAATTACTTTTATTTGGATTGCTTTCTTGAGGTTTCATAGGTATTGTTTCTTTACCTAGATAATTTCATTTTATTTCATTCAAAAACAATTTGATATTCTCTTGTCCTTAATTTTAAAATCTCGCTCCTTAGTTGGAACTATAAAATAATTTTTCTTTCCAGTGAGAGGTTCCTAAATATTGTTCGATATTTATTAAATATTATATTATGAATGAAAAGATAGTATCATGTTCCATTTTGCACTTGTTCATTTCAAATTTAAACAGGATATGAGATTTGGCAAAGCTTCTTGTCTGAATTGAAGGAGATCCCCTTTCCCATGCCATCAATCATTTTGTTGTGTAAACTTTATGTTATTGAAATGAATTCAACTTTATGTATGAAAAATTAAATACATTTTGCGGGAAGTATAAGACATAAATAATGGAATACATGCGTGGTGTATGGGATGAAAACTGTAGTACAGAGTGGTCAATATGGTTGGTACACTCAAAATTGGAGATTCCACAATAGAATTAAACAAATGGGAATGTTGAAGATGATGCACAGTACCTATTAGTTGTAAGAAAAGAAGTTCTAAAAAAATCCAATGAAAACATAAGTTAAATTGGTCAAATATGAATAAATGTTCTTGAACAAATTTGATGCTCTCTTAGTTGATATTTTCGTTGCATTGGCATAAGTTAATAGAAACAATAGAAATATAACACCACTATAATCATGAACTTAAGATAAACAAATACATACCATAGTGCATTTAAGAAAATATAAGATAAGATAATTTTATTAATGCTAAATGAATGACCACTAAAGTAGAGAAAGTTTCAAAAGTTCCTTAGGAATTTATCAAATAACCAACTGAATGGGTGAGATAATACAAATGAGGGTGACTAGGTAAACCTAGTAAAATATATATCAAATACAATAAATGGGTGGA
>LPNX010009280.1:0-121566 GCA_001517045.1 Pseudotsuga menziesii | reverse complement strand
CTCAAATACATAATAGAAACATCCCGGAATAAACATCGGGTTACAATATATGAAATATATAGAAGAATACATTCCGAAGTTACATATACATCAACAGAATAGCTAATAAGTTGGCCCATTAAGGGATTCAATACTCCAATAGAGGGTTGACACACAACCACAAGTGAACATTAGCTATAAATATCAACATAACAATGGTTGGAATTGTTTCATGGTTTATTATGGAAAGTATTAAATATGTTCATTGGAAAGGAAAAAAAAGGATTCTAAGGTCTTTTAATGGGTACACATATGATACTGGACCTTGATGAATCACCCTAAAAATTTGTAATTTTCCCTTCCTCTGATTTTATGCATAGGAACAAACTGTTAATTCAAATTTTTGTAGGTATATTGTTGTACTAATTCATTGTTGTACATTGATATTATTCTTCGGATGAAAAAAAGTATGGATATTTTAGCAGGTTGGGTGTTTCAAGGAAATTAAGAATCAACTTGTACATTACAAATACATGCCCAATAGTGTCTAAATGTCATTTCAAGCTGGTGTAAAAGTTTCTCTTAAAACAAGCAAGGTATCCAATAGGTATATCGGTCCTATCGACTAAGGTTTTAATCCTTAGATGGTGACAATATTTCCATATTTTAGGAGAATATCCCCCACTATGAGGTGTTTTGAAACCATTATTTAAGAAAATTATGGATATATGGGGATTCAGTAAGATCAAAAAGGAAAGGGAAGGGCCATGAATTTTTAGGTTCCTAATCACAATGTCTTGTGTCTTTTTAGTTTTCTAACATTATCTAGGATGAAGTCTACTTCCAAGATCCTGGGATCCCCCACATATGCCTACTAGAATCCTTATAATACAATCTCCAATCAACTAGTGGTTATGAGATGTGATTAAGGAAGAATTTAGAACTATTATATGGATGTATATATCATTAATTTCAGTTTTATACTTATCAGAAACAATCTAGAAATATTATGGGTTTCACATTAGTAATACTAGCTCTTAGGACATCTCATGGGGTTCATCTTCTTTCCTTCCCAAACATGTCAAGGGGGATAATAATGGTCTATTTTAAGAATAGTATCCTTATATGTTGTTTTAAGGACATATTATAACAAGAATAAATCAATGTTGGAAAATAGGCTGAGTTATGCATAATACAGGAAAACTAGTCAATTCTAGGTGCAAATCTAGACAATGTTAAATCAAATCATGCCAAACTCATTCATTATGATTTATATTGTCATAAAAATTGTAGAGAGTGTTAATAACATCAATACAATCCATGGGAATTCAAACTACCTCTCAGAAATGGCTTGCAGAGAATTCTTTAGCAAAATACATCCATACATTGCATTGGAAAGACACACTCACTTAAACACTTGGAGATTCGAAACCTCAGAATTCTATAGGATTTGGGGAAGCTCTAGATATGATAGGTCCACCTAAAACTCATTCATTAATGGATGGAGGAAACTAATAATTATATATGAATCCAACTCCAAATCTCATAATGGAAGAGAAAACTAGCAAGACCTTTAAGATTGGAATGGGATACTTCTAAGATATGCAAAGAGACTCTAAATGTCTAGAACATGAATTCAAGACCTACAAAAATACTCCATTTATGGATGCACCATCTTCATGATCAAGGATGGAGCAAAACCGCTAAAAGGCACATTGCCCAAAGCTCAATTGGGGCACATCTATCAACCACTGAGTAGAAAAACTATCATGATAAAATTTCAATGAAGAGTTGTGAATGATGTGCTCAACCTCATTTTTATAAACTTGATTTCCTCTAGAGTTTCCTTCATGTAAATTCGAATTCTACATGAGTTGGATTATTTTTTGACATCACTTTTGGCATAATGACCCACTTTCCTTCTTGAATGCTTCCTCACTTGCTAACATTATCCTTTGTAGTTTTTATGAATATTTCTAATCCTTATTGGGTTGCAAAAATCAAGAAACTTTCTTTTTTCCCCTTGAGTTTCCTGTCTTTTTTATAGTTGCCAGATTTTTCTTGCTTTCTGCTTTTCTTCTTTTTTATAGTTTCCTATTTTTTACGTACAGCTTGACTTGGGTTTATTTCTTCTAGTTTCCAACTTTTTTAAGGAATGTATTGAGGCCCACCTTATCTCCTTTGCTCCTTCCTCTGAATTTATAGCTCGTAAAATTTATTAATAATTAATTAATCGCACTACGATATTCATCACTTCTAATTTAATGTAATGATTTAATTTCATAATCTAACTTTGTCCCATAATGTAACTCTTTTTTAATTTATTTAATTCTTCTCCATTAGGACCCATGGAGTTGAGTGGGTTAGTTTTGACCAAGGAACTATGCAAAACCAGGACATTACAGTCCTCCCTCTTTCCCTCAAGAAAATGAAATGGTGCATGATGAACATAAGTACTCCCTCGAACACGTTTCTTCAATATATTCCTTGCATCTTATTATAGAGCATTATCTTCAATCACATTGATGAAGAAAAAATTAGGAGAAGTATTCATGGGTAGCATATCACCACTTCCTTGATTTATTAATATATGTTTCCTATTGAATAGTGTTGGGATTTTCAACCAACTAAGCACTAAGGCCATCATGCTTTTTCTTCTCTACTCTCATTACAAACTGAAATTAGTGGGATAACCAAGTACCAATGATATCAGGATCCCCAATAATCTATAAAAACACAAAACAGAAGATACATTCTCCAATGCACCCTGCAAGTACATCCAAAGAAGTTTCCCCATGTAGTAAAATTGGAACAAGATACCACATAGATAAACTCATGTGAAAAAAAGAGAGAGTTGGTTTTTTCCCTCAAGCCAACATGAAAATAGTTGCTCCAAATACATGCAATTCTAGGGTCCCATTGCTTGCATTGCATCCCCATCAATGAGAATTCTATCCAGCAAAACTCCTCAGGAAAAAGTATGCATGGATTCCATTTCCTCAACTTCAAGTATTAGTGTAGTAGTCTCAAAGGTGAAAAATTAAAATTCCAAGGAATTACATGATCCCACTTTCTGGTGTGAATCCTCCTAAGATACGTCGCCATCATGAAGAAACCATCACCATGGCAGGTACTATGAAGGACAACAATAATATCATGAATATTGGTTGGGTCATGCTAGTGACATATAACTATTTCACCCTCTAGTATAGGTTGATACATAGAGAGGTTATCCATCATGGAATAGATGTCCTTAAGGTTGAACCAAATCCAAACAAGTCTCTCCAATATCCTAGGAAGGTTCTTATGTGCCCAATGTATACAAGAATCAAATATGAAATCAATGGAGCTCAAGTGACAAGGGTGAAAATACCATGTCCAATCACAAGAAGGGTAGGCATCATCCAACAAACAAGGATGCCTAGGATGCTCACAATAAAATGATGCTTCAAAATTATCTTTGAAAATGCAAGAAGAAAATACAAACATGTGCCTCTTCATCCAACAAGGAAATGGAAAAATACTCAAACCACAATATCCATGTGAACACTTCCAATGACTCAACTCTCTTCCACTATTCAAAGGGTACAAGCATCCATACAAAGATGTATATTTCCTCCACAGATGCCACCTTGTGCAATAGAGGTGTCTCAATAACTTATCTTGGAATCTTGCTTGCTTGGATACCTTCCACTCATCATAAGAAGAAATATCTATGCAAGAACACTCCATGTGTGGCATGTAATATTCCACCCAATCCATAAGTTGATGAATGGTATCAAATGGAAGAAATATGTACCTATGATTCTTCTCCATCCAAGACTCTTCCTCATCTAGAGAAATATTATGACCCTCCAAGCATGGAACTAGTTCACAATTCCAATGGCTCAACTCTCTACCATTGGGTCCACTCAATGTGTGCAAGTGAATTAAGGAGGAATTAAAGAATGCAAGTGGATGCCTCTGTTGCAACTAGGAAGGGAATGGCGAATTCATCGATTCATCATGAACACATGGGGGAGCTTCCTTCTCCTCATGTGGCACAAATAAGGAACTACCTTCACCCCATGTTTATCCCCAAATTATGTGGATAGATTAAAGATGTGGGGTGAATAATTGGGAACCAATGTCATATCTTTGCAATTCTCATCCACCAAAATCATTGATGCATTTTCTTCATCACCGGATGTTCCAACTAAGGTGAGCTCATTTGACTCTTCCATGGAGAAGAGACTCTCTTCAGGAAACAACTCAAGTTTCCTTTGGGAAAGATCAAATGCTTGGTTATCATCAAGCTTATATGCACACTCCTCGAAAACATGAAAAACTGAATTCATCTCATGATCCACCATCTCATTAGGTCCCTCCATATGATCAATAATTAAATCAACCTTGTGAGGATGGTTGAATGGTGTGTAGGAGGGAAGGTGTGATGTTTGCAACTTTTCATGAAGTTTCTCTATATCCATCATGGACCCTTTGAGTGCACATTGAGTTCTCTTCAAGAAATATTGGGTGGACATCAAACATTGTGTGATCTTGCAAATATATTCTTCATCCTTTAGGGATGCACCAAGAAACAAATATACAATATTAAAAAAACTCTCTCTATGAGAAAGAAAATGGAGAAAATTACCTTTGATGTTTGTCATGGCCTTCTGAAACTTCTCCATGTATTCCATGGAAAATTGCTCCTCAAACTTCCAGTAGAGATTTGTCATCAATGCATGGGTGCCATGGAGAGTGTGTAAATACTCTTTTATCTTGCACTCACTCATCTTCAGTGGCCCTACAAGAGAATGAAGTTCTGGCAGATGAACCTCTTCTTCCTCCCTCTTTCTTGGATCAACTTCATGAAACTCAAGTGGTGATGTGGAAGTTGATATTGGTTCTTTTTCAAATTCTACAAGGTATTCATCTTCATTCTCAAGGAAACTTAAACTTTAAGAAACTTCATCAATGCATATCTCTATGCCACCTACATAGAGATGTGAGTACAACTCAATATATACTCCATTATATCTCAAGCTTACATCAGTATATGCTTAAGAACTTGAGATCCCGTAAGTAGTTACTCCATTATACATATCCAGAATGTCATATATCTCTAGATTATCATCAACAAAATAGGTGGTGGCTTCATCATGTTCATGTGATGTACAACCCCCATCAATGAGGATTGTATCCTTGTTTTCTTCTTAGTCACACTCCTCTTTGTTAAGTTTTATTAATTGCTTAGATGATATCTTAAAAAAAAAATTCACTAGTAGGATCACTAAAATAACAACAAGCACAAAAACACAAAGAAAAAAAAGGTTTTCCTCGGAGAAACCATAAGGGATAAAACCTCGCAAAACTTCCTTAGTATAAAACTCAACCAGAGCAGTGTAAAACCTAGACAACTGCTTCTCTCTTCTTTCTGGTGCACTTGTTCTTATATCTCTTGAAAACTTGCTTGAGTGAGTGTATACAAATTAAGGGGAGTGCCTCTTTATTTATATTTGTGATTTGAATTGACCCAGGACCTAACAAGGTCGACTTGTATAACTAACAGGACCAACTTGTTTAGAAAGACACTAAAAATAACATTTATTATAGTGACACTTGGGTAGTATTGACCCGACTTATATCCATAGGTTTACTTTGTCTTTCAAAGAATATTACATCACCAAACTCATATCCTGATGGAGGAATACAATCAATACATATGGAATATATTCTGAAGTTACAATACTTTAACACTCCCTCTTAACTAGGAAGGTATTCAACCAAGGTAGAAACTACTACCAAAACTGTACATCTGATTGGCGAGTCTCTATATTTCATAGGAAGTTTTGGACCACCATCATACATCTTCATCATCGATCTCAATTGGATCATCTTCTGTCATATCAGTATGTGGATATTGAATCATCTTCTTCAATATCAGTATGTGGATACTGAATCATCTTATGCATATACTATATCAAATTTTGTATCATCAGTATGTGAATACTGAATCATCTTCTACCAAATCAATATGTGAATACTGGAACATATTCTATAACATCAATATTGAATCATCTTTTTCCAAATCAGTAAGCAAATACTGGAACATTTTCTGCAACATAAGTATGTGAATATAGAAACATCAGTATGTGAATACTGAAACATCATCTGCAACATTAGTATGTAAATACTGAAACATATTCTACCAAATCAGTATGTAAATATTGAAATATCATCTGCAACATCAATATGTAAATACTGAAACATCATTTGCAACATCAATATGTAAATACTGAAACATCATTTGCAATATCAGTATGTAAATACTACAACAACAACAACATCATTAGCATGTTAGTGCTAAAACAACATCATCAATAAATGCTAGATCATCATCTACATCACCAGCATAGAGATGTTGGAACATCATCATCATCAACATAAAAATGTTGAAACAACATCATCATCATCAATATAGAAATAATGAAACAAACTCATCAACAATCATCACAACAATCATCATTATGAAAATATTAAACCTGCTACATCAGTATATGAATATTGAAACTATCTCAGCAATCATCTCAACAATCATAAGTATGAGAATATTGTACTTGTTACATCAGTATAGGAATACTGAAACTATCTCATCAATCATCTGAACAATCATCAGGATAAAAATACTGAAGCTACATCTTTCCCACTAAATATCTCGGAGCAATATATTGGTGAGTTCTCTCATATATCCATCTAGGAATTTTGTCTAACTTACTAACCCTTTCAAGTCAACAAGCCTAGTTAGACAGATGGATCTCTCTGGGGGCCAAGAAGACTTATTCTTGCTTGCTAATAGACTTGGGATAAATAGTTCTAACCAGACATACTAATCCCCCTAGGATCAACGGGCCTCGTCTGACTTACTAACCCTTTCGAGTCAACAATCCTAGCCATACTTACCCTACTCTAGGATAAGCTACCACCACTGCATCCTTTACCATCTACCGTCACTCCCTACATCGTGAGAGGTCCTTTCAGACTATGCCAAACTTGTCTTGAATGTATTCAAAATTTACATGAGAAATAGGCTTAGTCAACACATTTTCCACTTGTTCCTTTGTAGGAACACACTTCATCTTTCTAACTCCCTTCTAAACCATATCCCAGATGTAATGATATCTAACTTTGATATGTTTTGTTTTGTCATTAAATAATGGGTTTTTGGTCATATTAATACAACTTTGATTATCACAAAGGATATGAGTACCATCTATATTTACATCAAATAAACCTTCCAACATATTGTGAATCCATACTGCTTCTCTACAAGATGAACATGATGCAATGTATTCAACTTCTATCGTGCTAAGTGAAATACTAGTCTCCTTTATACTGAACCATGAGATCATTCCTAATCCCAAACTAAAACAAAATCCTGAAGTTTGTTTCTATCTTCGACACTTCCTGCCCAATCTAAATCTGTAAATCCATGTAATCTAATCTCGCCATTTGATGCATATTTGAGACCATAGTCTAAAGTCCCCTTTATATATCTCATCATGTGTTTTGCTCCAACTAGGTGAATATGTTTGGGATTCACCATATATTGACTTAGAGTGTTTACAAAAAAAATTATATATGGTCTTGTATTGGTTAAGTACACCGGATAACCAATAATTTGTCTGTATAGGGTGGCATCTACTACTTCTGAAGTGTCATCATTCAATAGTTTCAAATTTGTTCTCATCAGAGTAGTCATAGACTTGCAATATATCTTCCCAAATCTCTTTAGGATTTCTACTGCAAATTTTTCTTAGTTTAGGAAAATATCATTTGGATACTTCCATACTTCAAGACTTAGAAAATGGTGCATCATTCCAAGGTCTTTCATCTCAAATTCTGTAGAAAACTTCTTCTTACATTTTTTTATGGGATTATCTTCACCTGTCAAGAATAAATCATCTACATATAGTAGTAATATCATAATTCCATCACCCTCATATTTATAGTAGAGTTTGAAATCTTCTTTACTCTTGGTAAAGCCTAAACTCATTAGGAATCCATCGATTCTTCCATACCATGCTCTAGGTGCTTGTTTGATATATAATTATTCTTCTATCAATCCATTTAGAAAGGTTGTATTTAGACCCATCTGATGTAACTTTCACTTCATATTGGATTCCAAGGAAAATATGGTTCTAATTGAGGTGTACCTATCTACTAGTGCAAAGGTCTCCTCATAGTTAATTCCTTCCTTTCTGGAGAATCCGCAAGATACATAACTTACCTTGTACTTTTCTATACTGTCATATGCTGAGTATTTTGTCTTGAAGATCCATTTTTAGGATACCACTTGTCTTATGGTCTTGGTACTATTTCCCATACATCATTCTTTATAATGGTTGGTATTCCTTGACCATTGCATCAACCCACTCCTACTTTATTTCTTCTTCAAAAAATGTTGATTCTTTATCAACGATATCACACATCAAAGATACATAACTAGGGTATGGCTTTGGCTTCTCTCTTTCTCTGATGGTTCCTTTTGGGACACCATGTATTTTTTCTTCTTCGATTACTTCACAAGCCCAGGAAGCTATTCTCTTTAGTGAGATCATTTCACTAGGAAATTCTTCATGTCTCTGAGGTTTTGTCATGTCATGATCCTTAAGCATCTAATCTTCTTCTCCGTTCCTAACTGGTTTAGGACCTTCTATAGCTTTGGGAGTTTCATGCTCCTCTTCATCTTCCTTGTCTTTCTTTGATTTTCTGAAGGTTGTATCTTCATCAATGGTGACATCTCTACTTAGTTCAATTTGACGATACCTTGGGATATAGATTCAATAATATTTTGATTGCTCACTATATCCTACAAACAATCCCTTCTTTCCTTAGGGATATAACTTTGAATTTTTCTCCTTGGGAATGTGTATGTATACCAGAAAACAAAAAATATTTAGGTAAATTACTTTAGGCTTTTCTCTGGTAAATGTCTCTTCTGGAGTCTTGTTCCCAAGGGTACTGTGGGAGATTCTATTATGTACATATACAATTGTTCTAGATGCTTCTTCCCATAGGTACATAGGTAGATATTGATCATGTATCATAGCTTTCACAACTTCCATGATAAATATATTCTTTCTTTCTACCACACCATTTTGTTGTGGATTATAGGGAATGATGAGCTCCCTCTTAATCGCATCTTCTTTGCAGTCCTCATTGAATTCACTTGATGTGAATTCTCCTCCATCATATGATCTTAGTATCTTGATCCTATTTTCAGAGAGGTTTTCTACAAGGGCCTTAAACTCATTGAATCTTTCAAACACTTCATCCTTCCTTTTCAGGAAATATATCCAAGTCTTGTGGGAGTAGTCATCAATTAAGGAAGCATAGTAAACATACCTACTAAATGAACTAGTTTGCATTGGCCTAAATATATATGAATCAATAATATCTAATATCCTTTCCACTTTGTTTGTCACTGTTTGGATAAGGGTTCTTAGTATTCTTTTCCTTGTGCACATCCTTTGCACACTCCTTCATGATCTATCTAAATCTATGGTAAACCAGTTACAACCTTGCTCATGATTGGAAATGCTTTGTAATGTATATGAGATAGTATTATGTTCCATATCTCACATGGGATTATGGTACTAGTCATCAATGATGAATCTACATGTCCCTTTAATCTGCAGAGTCCTCCTTATTCAACTACAAATACTACTGCATCATCTATATTTTTTCCTTTTGTCCACATGAGGACTTCTCCATCCACAAAAGAAACTCTGAACCCTTTCTTATCTAAGGCCGAGATAGAAAGAAGGTTCTTCGTTAGTCCCAAGACATGCATGACATCCTTCATATTCATGGACTTTACATAGTCCAACTTGTATGAGGATTCTCCCATTCCTTTGATGGGATATTGTTAATTATATCCAAGCATTACTTTTTGTGGGGAATCCTTTTGTACAAGATATGAGAGTGAGTCCTTGTAACATGTCACGTGCTTGGAAGTACCACTATGTACTAGCCATGTGGCATTCCCTGGTGAGACTGGACCTATAACTATAGAGATCAAGACATATTCTTCATAGGAATCTTCATTTTCCGTAGTTATTTCCTCATCTTCTTGATCATTGTCTTCAGCAGCATGGGCCTGAAATATTTTCTTCTTCTTGACTTGTTCTTCTTTCATAGGACAATTTATAGTAATATGTCCCATCTTATGACAAGTGAATCATTCATAATTTGAGAAGTATTTCTTGGACTTCTTAAACCCTTGAGTCCTTTTGGTAGGATGGTCATAACTCTTTCTCTTTTTCTTTACTATGTTATGGACTACCAAATATTGATCCTCATTTTCATTTAGCTTCTCTTATTTGGATGCTATTCTTTCTTCGTCTTTCATACATTATTCTCATAAATATCAGAACTTAGTTAGTCTTCTTCTTGAACAGATTCCTATGATAAAGGATCACCAATCTCTTGGAAGACCATTCAAGGTGGTCATTACAATTTCTGCTTCTTCAACCATATCACCAATGGCTTCCAACTTCTCCTTGATTTGAGATACTCTTGTAAAATATGATTGTATGGTTTTTTACTTTTGATCCTTTACACTTTTGAGGTGATTCCTCAAGGCCATGTTCCTATTGATGTTTATTTCTTCAAATAGGCTAGATATAGCATCAAATATTTATTTTGTTGTACTCTTTGATGGATTTGGCTATGATCTTCTTAGCCTTGATCATATCTTTCTTGTATTTGGACTTAGCTTCAGCTTCTTCTGGTTCTACAACTTCCTCCTCTATAAATCCTTCTAGGTCATTTCCTTCTAGGATGATCATGATCTGATAGCTCCATGCTCTGAGGTTTTCACCACCTTCAAGATTCTCATCTAGCTTGGTACTCTTTTTCATCTTTTAACATAATGGGAACTTCAAATGGAATTAGGAGTAGTACTTACTTGATGAATACAACTTCTCGATGTCCTTCTTTGAGATGACCTAGGGTTTGATTTAGAAACCCTAATTTTCCAGTTGGGATCACTGCTAGTAGGGCTGAGTGATGGAAAAGATGTGCCTTCCCAGGGAGAGCTATACTGTATCTTTCATTTTCTGAGATTGATGATGGAGTCTCAGGAAAACTGAAGCATTAGTTATTCCCAACAACATTGTTTGATCCAAAACTAAAAATTCTTGGAATTCATTTCTGTTTCCACATAAATATGTACCCTGCTGGGACGAGTTGAGTGAGCCCTCATTTATGGTTGATATGTTGAGGGATTTTCTTTGAGAAACAAACCCTAGCTATCTAATGTCTTACTTTAGTGTGGCTCTTATACCATGTAAAGTTTTCTTAATTTCTTAGATGATATCGTAAAACAATTTTCACTAGTAGGATCACTGAAAGATCAACAAAAACATAAATAAAAAAAATATTTTCCTCAGGGAAACCACTAGGGAGAAAACCTCACAAAAATTCCTTAGTATAGAACTCAACCAGAGCAGTGTAAAACCCAGACAACTGCTTCTGTCTTCTTTCTGGCACACTTGTTCTTCTATCTCTTGCAAACTTGCCTAAGTGAGTGTGAAAAAATTAAGGGGAGCACCTCCCTATTTATATTTGTCACTTGACTTGACCTAGGACCTAACAGGGCCAACTTGTCTATCAAGACACCAAAAATAATATTTATTATAATGACACTTGGGTACTATTGACCCAAGTTACATCCAAAGGTTTACATTGATTGTTTCAATGACTCTTACATGAACAAACTCATCTCCTGATGGAGGAACTTTTCTTCTTGGAAATTTTCTTCTCCACTGCAGTCACTTTGTAGTGACTTCATCTCCCCATAGATGTCCTTGATTTTGCATCCCTCATATACAAGTGAAATATTTTCATCCTCAATGGATCATGTGGTTGCAAGTAGACATGGTTTTTGCAAAAATTAGAACTCTTATCATACTTGTTCCTGATAGCTTCCTCTTCCTTGCTTGGAGATATGGAGTAACTTGGTCCGCCCTTGCACTAGCTAGTACAACAAAGATCCACTTGCGCATCTACTTTGGTTCCCTTTGGTTCTACTAACCACACTTATTTTCACACACTATCAATCATGTGTGCAATATTTACTTCATTTTATTGGAAGTATGGGTCCTTGAACAACTTATTCATCTCAAGGTAGTAGTAATCTCATAAAGAAAAGACCACCCTTATCTCTTCTTTTAAAGCATAGTATTCAATGAAATAATGGAAGGATTCCTCATAGTTCTTTTCACTAAACATTTAACCAACAAAATTTGCATATTTATTCCATATGACCTCATCATAATCTAGAATACATAATTCATCAACATCATCCCCAATGAATCTACCTGAGGAACTGCATGAGGGAACTTCGTAGCCTTCTTCTTCTATCACAAAAGGTACCAACCTCATGATGAAAAAATTATTCAACTGATATTTATTTCCACATGGGTGGAGGAAACACCTCCGATATCACTATAATGAGCCTAAATTAGATTCAAAGGCTCACTAACTCTATGACATCAATTTTCAAAAACTATAAGCTCATAGGAAAGACAATTTGCAAGATGAATGAGTGAACACAATGGGGATTCCATAAGATAAAAAAGGAAAGGGAAGGGTCCTAAAATTTTCAGGTTCCTAATCAAAATGTGTTGGTTCCTTTTAGGTTTCTAACATCATCTGGGCTGAAGTCTACTTCCAGGCTCCTAGGAGTCCCAACATATGTCTATTAGAACCCCTAGAATACAGTATCCAATCAACCAATGGTTATGATATGGGATTAAGGAGGAATTTATAACTATTATATGGATGTATATATCAGTATTTTCAGGTTTATATAGATCATAAACATTCTACAAATATTCTGGGGTTCACATTAGTAATACTAGCTCTTAGGAAAACTCATGGGGTTCATCTTCTGACCTTACCAAACATGTGAAGGGGGCTATGAATTCTTTGTTTTAAGAATTGGATACTTATATTTGTATGTTAATGGTATATCATAATAATAATGACTGAAATTAGTGGCATAGAGGTCATCTTATGCATAATACAGTAAAACTAGTCAATTCGAAGTGCAAGTCTAGACAAGGTTAAATTAAATCATGCCAAACTCATCCATTTTGTTCCAGATTGTCATAAAAATTGCATAGAGTGTTATTCACATAAGGAATAACCATGGGAATTAAATTTGACTCTTATATATGTCTTACAGAGAATTCTTTATAAAAATACATCCATACATTGCATTGGAAATCCACAATCACTAAAACACTTGAAGATCTGAACCCTCAGACTTCTTTAGGAACTGGGGAACCTATGGATGTGATAGGTCCACCCGAAACTCATTCATTAATGGATGAAGGCCACTAATCCTTATGTATGAATCAAACTCCAACTCTTAGAATGGAAGAGAAAGCTAGCAAGACCTTCAAGATTCGAATGGGAGACTTCCAATATCTACAAGGAGACTTGAATTGGATGGAATATGACTTCAAGACATGCAAAAAGGCTCCATTGATGGATTCACCAGATTCATGAACAAGGATGGAACAAAAATTCTAAGGGGCACATCACCCAAAGCTCAGTAGAGGCACATATGTCAACCACAGAGTAGCAAATCTCTTATGACAAAATTACAATGACCAAAAGTTGTGAATGATATTCTCAACCACATTTTTATAAACTTTGATTTCTTCTAGAGTTTCCTTCATGGAAATTTGAATTCTAGATGTGTTGTGATTTTTGGACAACACTTTTGGTATAATTCCCCACTTTCCTTCTTGAATGCGCCTTCACTTGCTGATATGATCCTTTGTAGTGTTTCTGGATGTTTCTAATCTTTATTGGGTTTCAAAAATTAAAAAACTTCCTTTATTTTTTGTTTTTCCTTGAGTTTCCCTTCTTTTTGACAATTTCCAATTTTTTCTTGCTTTCTGCTTTTCTTCCTTTTTCCTCCTGTTATTTTGCTTACACATTGCTTTGTGCTAATTTCTTTCAGTTTCCAAGTTTGGTAAGGAAAGTCTTGAGGCCCACCTTATCTCCTATGCGCCCTCCTATGAATTTACCACTCATAAAATTTATTAATAATTAATTAATCACACTATGATATTCATCACTTCTAATTTAATGCAATAATTTAATTATATAATCTAACTGTGGCCCATAATGTAACTCTTTATTAATTTATTTAATTTTTATCCACTAGGACCTATGGAGTTGAGTGGGTCAGGTTTGATGAGGGAACTATGAAAAATGGGGACATTACAGTCCCAAACTTGAGCAGTTCCTATATACCTTAAGGCAAAGAAGTGCCTAGATAACTTAAGACACAACCGCTCATGAGTTGGTGGACACTGATACAAAATGGGTGGTAATAGGGTCCAACATCATAATTAGTATCTTCATTAACAACAATGGGAAAAGGTGGATTATCGATAAGATTGGGTATCTCAATGGATCGAGAACAACTTGGATTAATTTATTCCTTTATGGGAAAATGCCTAGCAAGGAAAACTTTTCATATATGGGATGATTTGCAAGACAAGAATGTTGGCACATGGATCTCTTGGTGTCATTTATAGAGAGTTTATGCAATTGACTAACATTTACTACACTATTAAATGGTTCTAGAAGACTATTGGGTAAAGATAATTTTGGATACTCAAGGACCCATTTATAAATACTGGAAATGGCCTTGTTGGGAAGCTACTTATTGACTACCAAGAAAAGGAAGTTTATGACAAGATCCATACAACTAGTTCAATGGTCAATTTTCTTAACAGGAACTAAATTTTTCAAGATCACAAAACAAAATGAATTCAAAACTATCATGATATTTGGAAACTATGTTCATATTAAAACATTCAAGTACTTGCATGGTTGGTTCTCCATCACATGTTATTTGTAAAGGATTTATTGCATTCCATGGGGTTAAAAATTGACTATTGTGGTTTGTTGTAAACCTGAAACAATTAAGCATTCTTTCTATATGTGTAAAGTTTCCAAAGTATTTTAAGCCTAGGTTTTCAAATATTATGTTTTGTTTGTTGCTCCTCTGCATTATCAATATGCTTCCTTTGAAAACAAAAGCACATGAACCTACATAAGGTTAATGCTCTATCAAAAATGGATAAAATTTTGGCTAATTTGTCATGATTGAGAGATATCTATGACATCAAGATACAAGAATCACCAAATACTTCATCCCAACCTCACTTCTTTTCCCATCATCACAAGCCTATGTTAAGAGAGTCATTCCTAATGAGTCTAGAACATGTATCATCGACATAATAAGAATTCTATATTTACTACTAGACCACGAACATTGGAAAAAGCAAAATGGATAATCCCCAATGGGATTAGAACCCATATCATCATCAAAATAAATTATGTACCTTTACTACTAGACCACATCAGATAGAAGTACTTGTATTTAGATCAGATTTGGCCATTCAGTTATAAACTAGTCCGGTTTCTCAATTTGTACACTGTTTACTTGGAAATAAAAATTATCATTTAAATTTTATGTATATGAAGTGTGGAACTTCTTAGTTCAACATGTCTAAAGTTATATTTTTCTTGGGATTTTGCAGCTATGGTGGGTAATGAGATTCCAGAAGAAACTAATAGAGTGATAGGGGGATCCAAAATGATTTCTCCTACACCAATTAATCTTCTCATATATTATCCTAATGGTAGGTACCTATATTCTTTGCTTTAAGCAAGGGAACGCTGATATCAAGTCTTTGAATTTGCACCATATTGTTAAAGTTTTGCACCCATAGTTTCTTTTGATTTGATGGTGGTTTATGTTTTCTTACATAAAGGTTTCAAGATCCATGAATTCTAATTATGGGAAGGACCTATGAGTTTCTTTGTTTGTTAGTTTTCCATTTTATAACTTAAATAATTTTTTCCCTACCAAGGATCTATTATATATGGTAAGTTAATCAAGTTATCCTTTTCAATTCAAGATAACTTGATTAACTAACCAACCATGGAATAATATTTTGTTTGTCAAAGTTACACAATGGTTTGATTAATTCCCTTGGGATTAAGATAACTTAAGGGTATCACTACAAAGGTTACCCTATTTATTTTAGATTTCAATGTATATATCCTTGTGGGGGACATGAAAAAGTTTAAGAAGATGAAGCAACATTGTATTTCAAAGTATGGTTACTATATGTTATGACAATATAAGTTACACATCTCTATATGTAGTAGTGATTTTGAGATAGAAGGAAATTTTGTTGTGTTTTAATGCCTCGATGCTTTGTTCCCAATCCACGAATAATATTTAGGAGTCTTGTTCACTTAGTGCATATTTCCATCCTTTATAATAAAATACTCCAGCTGGATTTTTTAGGGATGAATCTTAGAAATGGTCATTCTTGCCCAATGATTCTCCTCAAAGGGTGAATTACTAGCTTCCATGCCTCTTTGATTTTTAACCCATCACCCCTTTCTAGATTATATGGGTTCTTTTAATTTTATACCACCTCTCTAACCTTTATTTTTGTGTAATGGTCTCCATTTGAAATTATCTTTTCCTTCTCAAAGAAAATATGGTTTCTAGAATTTTGAGTGTTACACTTAGGAAAATTTCTTAATACGATTGTGCACAATATTCTTTGAATCCTACCTTCATGAACAACTTTTTTCCTGAAGGTATATAAGAGACAAAAAAATAACAATGACAAAATGAATGTCAAGGCTCTAGTCCTAAAGGATGGTATTATTCTCTGAGCTGCAAAAGTTCTTGGAATAGAGAATTGACTTCCTCTAGTGTTGTGATCCAAGTGACTTAAATACACTTCTTGTAAATGTCCTCTCTTATTGCCTTGTTTAGGTCATGTTTAGATGATAAGAGATGCATTAGAGCATGTAGAGAGTACCTGAAGGGGAGAATCCAATCATGTGATATGGAAACTAAAATAGAATTCTCAATCTAGTTATTGACTAATAAGTTTCCCTAAAAGGGTTGAATCTTATCCATTTCTCCTTGAATTTTCAAAAAGTTTGGGTCGTTTGGAAGTGAAACATTGTTTTCCTTCTACTGTTGTTTTGTACCTTCTTTTACAACAACCCTAAGGCTGAAAATGCACATGGTTAAGATCCAAAATCCTTTTATGTTGAAGGTGAAATTTATTTTTTCGCATTGAATTTTGAATTGAGATTCATGTTAAATGCTAGTTGTGATCATGAGTGCATATTGGGTGTTTCAAAGAAAACAATGAGTTGAACCTCACCTATGGAAGCCTTATGGAGCAGATATACATATTCATACAGATAAATATTGAGATAAATTGTAAATTTAATCTCATGTTATGAATATAAATTCTTCAGTTATAAAATTAAAAGTTTTATGAATTAAATACCTATTGTTTTAATTGACATTTCAAGTGCAAATGAAAAATTAAGTCACATAATACTTCTAAAGAAAGAGAAATTTAAAGGTATCGTTATTCCAAGGAAAAAGGGATATAATGTACCAGTTTTATGTCCCAAATTTTGCATTGGGTCACAATGGCCTAATCAAATTTACCATATTCATGAGAGTTTTCCAAATTGATGCTAAGGGTCAAATGATTGCCAAGGAGGAAAATTACTAGTTTCCTAGGTTGGGGTGGAAGCTTTGGGATTTTGAATAAGGGGGACAATGAATGATGTTTAAAAATTAGAATGACATAAATATTTAATAAAGGAGATAAATAAATAAATGCAATATAAAATTTAAGTGGAAATGGAGCATGGAGACACATGGAGACTTTGGGGCCCACACAAGCTAGAATTTATGTGCCACATGGCATCCTCTTCTTGCAATTTCGAATCCATGGGAAGTCTAAAGGTTCTTGGATGAGTTAGAAGGCTAATAAAATTGGACATATGCATAATAGGTATAATTTTGGAATAAATTTAACTTACTTGGGAGAGGAAGAGTCGCTTTGGAGCTAGTGAGACACTTGGACTAGATTCCCTATCTATATGACAACAATGATGAAGATGCTATGACACCTATGACACAAATCAGACATAAAGGCTGAAACATGACATATATGACATGTCATGTCAAAATATAGCATCCAAGAGATCTCCCATGTGATTTTTGGAATCTCAATGGGTTCCCACTCAAAATGGGGGAAGATGGAAGGCTAGGAAAGGGAGGAAAGATGGAAAATCATGAGCACACACCCAAATTCGAATTGGATTGATTTTGTGGATGCATTGGTAACCTTAGAAAGATAAGGATGTTTATAAAATACAAGAATCAAACAAGAGAATGGATTTTTATCATTTGAGAAATTGTCATTTGTGAATTGTGAGAGCTAGTGGATGACTAGTTTTCTTGCCTTAGCCAATTTCGAGGGTGAAAGATTCCCATCCAAGTTGGTGTTAGGAGAGGCCACTCAGGTATTTCATGGAGAGTTAATGGAGTCTTATTTGTAGGTGTAAGCTACAGGGAATCTTGTGGATTCTTCTATTGCAGCACTTTCTCTCAACGATTTCCAGTCTTTATGGCATATTCTTGCTCATGAATGGATTACGCTTTAGGTGAGCTATTGATATCTTTGGGGAAGATTATAATGATACATTATTTTATGTTATGATTTAAATAATATGTATTTCAATTTCATAATACTCTCAGGTTTAAATGCCAAAATATTTCATGAAAAGTTGTTAAACAATGAAGAAATAGTGCCATTTCCCCATTGTCTTGTTGTACACCATTGTAATGCTGATGATTTCGATTTGGGAGATATTTTCATTGTACATTACTGATTGTAATAATATAAATATGCTATTTTATTAATTCTTATAAAGTATCAGGTCGTAATATCAAATGGTTGTAAGGAAACTTGATTATTAATGAGCAAACAATGACCATTTCCCCACTACATTGATGTATGCTATGATAATGTTGATTATTTTGAATGGAGGAATGTATTTGTTGATCCCAGCTTTGTTATCAATTTTGGCAGGTAAATTACTCATTTAAACATATGTTTTGTTATATTTTTGCATATTTTCTGTCACGTAGCTCACTATTCAGCCCGAGGTATGAATGTATTTAAGGTTTATGTAAAATCTGTTTATTATGATTATTTTACAATTTTATTGACTAAAATTGCCATTGTTTGAAGCGCATTTGATATATTAATTTATGTGTACATTCATTTGTAGGTTAAATAGTCTTTTGGACAAATTAACAAATAGACACGCATTCACCCGAATATGCACACAGCATGTACAACTTACCATCCAGCTCGCTGATTAGACTGCGTGTTATTCATTGGTAGGTTTCCAGGCATTAAAATGTTAGCATGAGATTGATTTTGCAGACCTTAGCGTGCCAAAAAATAGAGAATGTTTTCAAATAGATATGCGTAGAACATATCCAACTCTCTGTCCATCTTACCATCTAGATCACTAACCAGGATGCGCACTGTTGAAGACAGATTCCGAGTGTTAAAGCATGAAACGGTTTTGCAAACTGTTTACTGTACACATGTTTGGGTGAAAGCACGTTCCTCAGTTTAGAAGAATCTCTTGTAGCATTATTTGTTTGACACCCCACCACCAGTCCACGCATTTGAATGATGGAACGATTCTTGTTCTAGAAGACTTGCCTCAATGTGCTCTCCTCTATCCAACACCATTCCACTAGTCGTGCTAAAGAAGGAGTTGTATGCCACATCACGCATGCTGAAGAGATATATCCACGCTAAAGAAGGAATGGTGTTGTGCATTGGAGTTTGATCAATCAATTGCAGTAATGGTTGACGAATTTTAGAAAGCAGTCGACCACTAAAGGGTTGAATTGCTCATCTATGTAAACATTGTATATAAACTCCTCCATGCGTAGAGCTAAAGAGTTGATCATTTCATTAGTTAGATAGTCGTTTTCTGAAGAGAAGAACTCTGTACTTTTGTTCCATATTTTTAATAGAATTTGTATGCTCTGCTGTGTATGATTGCATTCAAGTAAGCATTAAACAGGAAACACCCTTGATTGTTGAGAGGGCCCCTCATCAACCAGAGGTTTCTTTTCTTGTAGTTTCGTTACCTTTCTTCCTTTGTATTTAGTTTAATTTCTAGTTTGTTTATGTTATTAAATTACTGTAAAAGTTTCTTTCATTTGCTTCCTATAATGCATTTTATTTCTGAAATTAAATAGCTGCACGCATAGTTTTCTTTCAATTTGTCAAAGTTTTATTTCAATTTACTTTCAGTCATTTCATTTCTAGCTTTATTTTTCAGTTTATTTGCAAGTAGATAGAATAGGTTTCTTTTGTTAGAATAGATTCAATTTTGTTTATTTCCTTTCTGTTATAAATTCATTCAATTTAAAGTTCAGTATTGTTTCTTAATACGCAATGATTTATTTTTATGAATTTGTTTTTCATTGTCAAATTTAATTATTAAGTAGGCTTATTTACTGCCTCTCTGCATTGTATTTACATGTACATAAATTCAGCTGAAGATTAGATCATTTAGGTTATTTTCTATTATTTTAATTGTGCAAACTGTCATTCGGACAACCTATTTGAACTATCATTTAGACACCGCTTCTAGACCTGTAGTTCAGTCTATCATTCAGCCCATAGTTTCGTTTTTAGTGTTTTTAATGTGTTTCGAAATTGTTTTAAGTTCTGTTTCTTTAGTATTTGAAGTATGCTTTAACTAAAATAGTTAGATGATAGTTATATTTAATACTGAATTTAAAGTTAGATTGTTTTAGGTTATTTATTAAATTTGGATCCTTATCCATACCTCTTTTCACCTTGAACATGTTTTGAACTATGTTATGTTTTGTTTCTTGAGCTTGTTTCTGATTCTTTTTACTCTTGTATTTTTTTGTGCTCACGCATTTGGATCGATTTATGCATTTGCATGTAAAACTTAGTATTAGATGTGTTGTCCTTAGGAAAAATATACTAGTACTTTGTATGTTGTTCCTTTTTCTAATTATCAAAAGAGATTCGTAAGATAGAATCTAAGGCCTTTCCTATGAAGCTTTCTACTTGCTTTTCCTATCAAATTTTCTTTATTAAGTTTTCTACTTATTTATGAATTATGCCTTCCTTGCATTCCAGTTTCTCATTTGAAAAGTTAGTTGTTGATAGTATCTTTTCAGTCTAAAGTTATTTTTCTTATGAAGTAAATTATCAATTTTTAGTTTAATATTATGTTCTGCTTCAATTACCTTAATAGTTGAATTCTTAGTAGTTTGACTTGGTTTTTCATTTTGAAATATCTTTCGATCTTTTGTTTGTTAAAATATTTCCACGACACCATAGGAACCCCTCTACCTTCGCATATATTTTGTGTCAACTCTAAGCCTACCAACCCCGGTCGATAATTAAATATTAGATGAATTAATCTAGACGATCACCCAATACTTTGGCACCGTTGCGGGGGAGTTGTTCTGTAAGGTAGAATATAATTATTTATGAATTTTAGTAACAGGCTGGTGGTAGGGGAGCGGTAAGATGAGAGGTAAGAACCTGGGCATCTGTTATAACAGGAGCCCCCAAATTCAACATTAGTAGTAGCATAGGTTTTTCTTTAGTTTAATTTTTTTTTTATGAGCAGACTTAGAGATCCTCAAGGTAGATTTGTTAATACAATAAAATTTATTGAAATCCCTACTTAATTTCGTAGGGGACATAATTCCCCAACTACTAACTCACCAGAAAGGTAAGAAAAGACATCTATCGGAGGTAGTTCTACCTGGAAACCTAAAGAGATATTACTGCAGAATCCATAGAGGGAGAAGGAACCTTGACAGGAGGTTCTAAGGGCACCCTCCCCTGAGGAAGTTCAAGAAGATCAGCCATTAGGAATCTCTAATCCTACACTAGTTTTTAATCCAAATAACACAACTTTTTCACTAGTAAGAGATCTGAACTTCGTTGACTTTGTTGATCCTTCCCAAGTAAAAGCTCTCTTTAGAACCTCTGTAGAACCAGTTATCTCACAAATTGAAACTTCCATAGTAGAACCTACTATCCCTCTAGTATTTAATAAAAACATGGTTGATCAAAGGAATATCTCTCCTTAAAAAGAACGTTGGGATGCCCCATTATCACCTCGAAAGTATCCTCCTACGTATATCTATGTTAAAAATCTAGCTTATATGGAGAGACGGGGAGAAAACAAAGATCATGATGAAGTTAGAAATGATGAAGGAGAAGGGGAAAATTGAACTGGCGCTACCTTTGGGTTCTCTATTTTAGATACTATACAGGATGTAACTATGAAAAACATCCCTCCTTCCTCCTTACCGACTTTCTATGGAAAAAGTAACGAGGACCCGGACACATTTCTATTCGAGTTCGATATCCTTTGTAGGATTTATAATTATCTACAAGATGCTCACAAACTAAAACTCTTTCTCGCTACACTATAAGATTCTTCCTTGAGATGGTTCATGGGATTAGGTGAATCCACTATCAAGACTTGGGATGATATGGAAACCTCATTCTTGTGAAAATATCAAGAATATTGCAAACCTAAGGATTCTCGACATGATATATTCAAGATATAACAACTTGAAGATGAAATCTTGGGGGATTATATCGAAAATTTCATTTATACATTACAGAAATCAAAATATAGCGACCTCCGAGAAGATGCAGTACGTACACTTTTTCTTAAAGGGATCTCCAAGGACTTGTTAGAAAGTATTAATATCATTCCAGCTGGTGATATTTCTCATAAAACCTTTGCAAAAATCAGTGAGATGTGTAAAAATTATTCTAGAAGTAGGGTGAAAGTTGGGAAAAACTTTCAAGAGCCTTATAGTAGAAATGTAAGAGGAAACATTCCTAGTTCAGGTGGAGTTGCAAGGGTAGAGTTAGGAAACCTATTCGAGAATTTGAAGACTGATATCTTAGGAGCAATGGGTTCTGTTCAGGTACACAGGGTACTCCCAAAAGAACGAACACCTAGAGAAACCACTTCACACAAATGAATCATAGATCAATACACCGATGTTTGTCACGTGGTTAAAACCATCGAGAGGGAAACATTCCACAACCCCAACCAAATAGCTACTTGGAGAAATTTATTATGCAAAAGAAAGAAAGTTACATGAGCTTCTCATAATCGATCAACTAGCCAAGGACCCTCCATACTCTTTAAATAGATATCATGGACCAATCGGGTGTTAAGCCACAGATCAATTGTAGGTATGATCTAAGAGAAGTTGAACCATTGGATCACTTTATGTCTAGAACATATCGTGACCGTTGGATTAGAATATTTACAAATGCATACTAATTCATACTAAAGAAACACACTTTACCTAATGGATATATTACACAAGTTGATCTTAACTAACTCCTAAGTGTCTAAATATCCTAACATCCCCTCTTAAGAACAACTTGGGATAGGATTGAAAGATTTACAAAAGTGACACTATTAGGAGAAGGAAGGAGGCATTAGAGACTATCCCTCCTTAAGGACATGCTCCTGAACTCCTAACATAGATCGAAGGTTAGAAAAATTTGCTTCTATAAGAGACTTGGTGAAGATGTCTGCAACTTAATAATCTGTAGGGAAATAGAGCATTTCAAGAACAAGATCATGAACAATATTTCTGATGAAGTGCATGTGTAGCTCAATGTGTTTGTTGTGTTGATGTAGAACTAGATATTTGGCAAGATTGATGGCACTTTGATTTTCTCACCAAAGTGGTGTAGGCTGCTGTTGCTCGAATCCAAACTCTGAAAGGATGTGTCAAAGTCATAAAGCTTCCTGACTGGCATTAATTGTGGCTCGATATTTTACTTCTCTTGAAGAAAGAACAAGAGCTTGTTGTTTCTTACAAGCCCAAGTGACAGGTCCATATCCCATATTGAAAACATAACCTATGGTAGACTTTCGATCATCAGGATCGTCGGACCAATCTGAATTAGTGAAACCAACCAACAAACATGTCCTCCTTGTACTGTAATGAATACCAAATTGAATTGTACCTCGAATATATCGAAGTATTCATTTTGCTACTTTCCAGTGACTTTCATGAGGAGTTTGCATATAACGGGAAACACAACCAACAACAAAGTAAAGGTCAGGATGGAAATGAGTCAAGTATAAAAGACTACCAACAAGCTGACGATATAAGGTGGCATCTACTTCAGGGGAAGTACAAGTGGCAGAAAGTTTGACTCCAGACTGGAAGGGAGAAGGAGATGGTTTACAATCTTCCATGTGAAATCGACGAAGAAGGTCACAAGCATACTTAGACTAGGAAAGAAAGATTCCTTGTTTCATTTGCAAGACTTGGAGACCAAGAAAATAATGCAAATGTCCTAAGTCTGACATTTCAAAATTTTTCTTAAGACTGGATTTCACATGGGTTAAAAGTTTAGGGTCACTACCAGTAAGGATAAGATCATCAACATAAAGAACAAGTATGATGATATGGTTTCCTACTTTCTTGGTATAGACATTGGGATCAGAATGTCATATAGAAAACCCAATGTCAGGGAGAAAGCTATCCATTTTGGCATACCAAGCTCTAGGAGCTTGCTTAAGGCCATATAAGGATTTCTTGAGACATACAAGGCTAGAGTTATCCTAAACATATCCAGGAGGTTTTTCCATGTAAATTTCCTCTTGTAAATCACCATGTAAAAAGCATACTTGACATCCATTTGATGGAATTCCCAGTTATGTAAGACTGCAAGGGAAAGAACAAGGTAGATGGAATTCATTTTTGCGACAGGAGCAAAGGTTTCATTGTAGTCAATCCCTTCAACTTAGGAAAATCCTTTGGCAACTAAACTTTCCTTAATCCTTTCAACACTTCCATCTGATGCATACTTAGTTCTTTAGACTCATTTACATATGACAAGTTTTATTCCTTTTGGAAGAGGAACAAGATCCCAAGTATCGTTCACAATTAAGGAACGATATTCTTCATCCATAGCTACATCCCAATCTGGATTTCCTAAAGCTTCTGCAAAAGTTTCTGGATCATGATTCTTGGAAACTTGAGCCAAGAGAGAAGAGGCTCATTGAAACTGAGAACGTGTTCGATGTTGATCTCTAGGATCACCAGCAAGATCACTAGTTGCTTGACATATTGAACGGACCCATCGAGGAAGCATGGGTGATGGTGCAATTGGAGGAACATGAGCAGGAGGAGGTGGATTTTCATCCTCACTTCCATCATCAAAAATTGGATTTGAAAACCTCTCAAGAAAGTTGGAAGAAGAAGAAGAAGGCACAATCACTGAATCAAGCTCGCAAGCCAAAGATGGCACACCCGCCAAGTTAGGCTTGCAGGCCAAGATATTTTCATCAAATTTAACATCTCTACTAATGATTATATCATGTGAAGGTGGTTGAATAAGTATATAACCTTTTACATCTTCTGAATATCCAACAAATATGCACTGTTCACTTTTAGGCTACAATGCTTTCCATTTTTAATTCGGAATTTGAGCCCATGCTTCACAACCAAACACACATAAGTGACTTACATCTAGTTTAATTTTACTCCATGCTTCTTCCAGTGTTATACCTTAAAAAAATTTAGTGGGTGTGCGATTAACTATGTAATTTGCATAATTTATGGCCTCAGCCCAATATTGAAGACTTAGTCCCTTAGATTGGATCATACAATTAGCCATTTCTTTTAAAGTGCAGTTCTTCCGTTCAGATACACCATTTTGGTGCGGTGTATATGGAACAGTGTGTTATTTTTAGATTCCTTGTTCAATGCAGAAAGTAGTGAAATTTTTGTTAACATATTCTCCTCCATTGGTAGATCTTAACTTAATAATTTAATGACCAAATTGCTTTTCAACAATGGCCTTTCAGGCCAAGAACATGTTAAATACTTTGCTCTTAAGTTTTAGGAAGTAAACCCAAGTGTGTCTAGAGTAGTTATCAATGAAAGTTAAGAAATATTTGAAACCATAAAAGAAAGCAGATGGAAGAGGGCCACACAAGTCACTATGCACAAGCTCTAAGGGAACCGAGGCGTGCCAAGAGGCACGTTTGTCAAAACTGTCCCGATGATGTTTTTCGAGTACACAACTGGAACAAACACCATCCTTGCAAGATACCATCAGAAGACCAATCACCATATTGTCTTTACATAGTTGTTGCAATGAGAGATAATTTAAGTGACCAAATCACTCATGCCAAAGTTTTCTCAAGTTATGACTATGAGCAACAAAAACTGAAGGAAAAGGTGATGACCCAAAGTTGTTAAATTTGTACAACCTAGTAATATCATCAACAGTTCTAGTAGCAATGACATTTTGAGGATTTTTAAAATCCTTGATTACAACTTGGTGAGGTGTATACGTCACAGTTTTACCTTCACCTGAATGAGTAATTTGATCGACTGATAACAAATTGTAGGAAATTTTTGGAACACATAGTACATCACTGAAATGACCATTTTCTACTGGAACTGTTCTAGATCCTACAACACTTAGAGATCTATCATCACCAACAAATATTTGTTTGGTGTTACATTCATGCATAGTGGAAAATATGGCTTGATCCTTTTCCATATGATAAGATTCTCCAGAATCAATGAGCCATTCATTTGAAGTAGAAGAAGAAGATGCAGTATAAGAGTAACCAGAAGCACAAAGTGCATTTCCATGAGAGGTATATTCTAAAGACTAATCTAGGCTGATGTGGTGCTTCTTCATTGCTGCTTCCAAGGCTGCCATCTTCTTGAAACACTTAGATTCATCATGATTATCTTTCCCACAAAAATTGCAATGACGCTCAGTCTTCTTTCCTTTTGGCTTGGATCCTTTGTCATTTTTTAAAGAAGGAGTTGGCTAAGAGGGTTTGGGACCCTTGTTGTTTGGCTTGTTATTGTAAAAATTATGTTTCTTGGGAGGCTTGGACTTTTCTTTCTGTTGGGACAATAAGGATTTCCCAGATGTATCTACATTGTTAATTATTCCAAGATGAATGAGCTTATCTTGCTCTCTAACTAAGGAATCACAAAAGGATTCAAGACTAGGCTCTTGATAGCTAGTTGCAGTCAAGGATTCTTTCATGGAGTAGAATGTAGATACAAAAACAGAATATGTAGGTCCAAGTTTGGAAAGAATATGATAAATACATTGTTTGAATTCTTCCTTAATCTGTCTTTCTTCACATAAGAGTCTAAGAGTTTTATACTTAGATAAATAGTCTTGAATGCATGAAAAATCACTTGGATTCAAAGAAATCAACTCATTCTCAAGTTGATGACCTCGAATTTCATTATTTTTACCAAAAACAGATTCCAACTTTTCCCAAGATTTATTAGGTTCATTAATTCCAGATATGTGGAATTGCAAATCAGTAGAGATTGACATCTTAATCAATCCTCAAGCTTCATCACCTCTATTTGCCCATTTAATTTTTTTATCATCATCAGTGGGTTTTGTTTCTTTCCCTGAGGTAATTTTGAAAAGTCCACTACTTCATATAACATCCTCCATACAAGATTTCCATGAGAAATAGTTAGAACTTGTAAGTATAATATTACAAGGGGTGACCATACTATAAAATAATGGCTAAAAGAACAGAAACTAACTATCTGGAGGCAAAGAGATCGAAAAATTAGGCTGTTTAAAAAAAACGGATCTGAAAACTGATTCTGTATGATGAAGATGTCCTCAATAGTGACGTGGTAGATATTGACTTGACCAACTAAAAAAAGAACCCCCTTGTTCCCAAGATGAACCTTTGACAATCACTTACAATAAAGTTGTTTTTTAAGTGAATCGCTTTTGTAAAATAAGTGATGTTCACTTTTACAATAATGTTACTTTTAAATAGTGCGGCAATAAATTAAAAGACTTAAGTGACTCACTTTTTAGTTTATTTTATTTAAGTGAGATGCACTTTTACAATAAGTAACTTGAAAATAGAAATTGCATGCACTAAAAAGTAACTAGATAAGACTTGAACTCAAGACTTATCAAGGAATAAAGCAAATTTGAACCAAGTGAGCTAAGTTTAAAAGGTACGTAAAAGAATGGAAATAAGAAGGGTTTTTTTTTACTCTTCTCTCTCGGTCTTTGTGCTTGCCTTTTTTTTCTGCAAATCACAAAAAAACTGAAAAATAAAAAACAAAAAAAAAAATTTCAACACAATGGGGTTAGATCTTGGTTAGCTTATCCAGAAAGTCTATGTTTTCAAGTTTTCTCATGGTTTTTTATTTTCCATGGTCGCACAAGGGTTTACAACAAAGAGCATAGATAGCCGATAATACAAAAAAAAAAGAACTTTCCCTTACTGTTTCTAATTCACCGCAATCACGCAAGGTGCACGGCAAAGAGCATACACAGACGGGGAAGGCAATAGTCCGAGACTAAAACATTAAAGATCTAATAATAAAACTGATAAAATATGAGAGATTTAAAAAAAAATAAAACAAATCCGTCACTGTAACATTATACCTTCAGATTTGTCGAAATGGGTGTTTTTGGATCAAAAGGAAATGGTTTTCGATGAAACGAAAACTATTTCCCTGCAATGAAAACGATGCTCTAAACACAATGGAATAGCTCTCACAGCCCACAAATGCACATAAACTCCAGATTTAGAAACCCTTTTAAAGTTTCAGCAACACCGGTTCCAGATCTTGATCAAAACCGAAAGTGGCTCTTCATAAACGCTCTGATACCATGTTCGGGTACACAGGGTACTCCCAAAAGACCAAAAACCTAGAGCAAACACTTCACACAAATGAATCACAAATCAATACACTGATTTTTTTCACGTGGTTAAAACCCTCGAGAGGGAACCAGTCCATGGCCCCAGCCAAATAGCTACTTTGAGCAATTTATTATGAAAAAGAAAGAAAGTTACATGAGCTTCTCATAATCGATCAACTAGCCAAGGACCCTCCATGCTCTTTAAATAGAGATCATGCACCAATCAGGTGTTAAGCCACAGATCAATGGTAGGTATGATTTAAGAGAAGTTGAACCATTGAATCACTTTATGTCTAGAACATATCATGACTGTTGGATTAAAATATTTACAAATGCATACTAAAGAAACACACTTTACCTAACAGATATATTACACAAGTTGATCTTAACTAACTCCTAAGTGTCTAAATATCCTAACAGGTTCTCAACTAGATTCTTTACAAGACAAGAAAAGATAGGATGAAGAATGGGAAGCAATGAGCACTTTTTTCCCAAGATGTAGGACCAAACATCCCCAAAGGGAATGCCCATTAAATAACATCTCTGTGTGTCACATATGTATAGAAGATCATTCGAAAAATAACTTCCCATCCTTTCCTGGGTTGCAAGCCATATATAAGAGTGGGGATGTAGGTGAAACATCTAGGAGGCCTCCTTGGAAACCTAGAGATCAATCAACATATCAGAACTTTCCACCACAACCTCCACTCTATTATCTTCCATATCAACCAGCTCAACAATGAAACAATTCAAGTTGGCAGAACCGACCACCTCAATTTATGCAACAACAATATTGGTAACAAGGGTGGAGAGGACAACCATACCCTCAGTCATAGCCTATCTCCGCACCTAATCATTCTTATCCTCAGCACCAAACAAATTTCCAGCAAATTTCTCCTGGATTTGTACCTCCAGTTCCTTTCATCACACAATAAACTCATCACTTCTAGAACACAAATCCTCCTCGACTGACATTATTACCTGCACAACCGATACCTAACCAAAATAATAAACCAACTCAAGCTCTTAACAACATTGAGTTGGAAACTCTTCATCGTACCTTATTTTGACTGTACCTATACATAAGATTCAATTACGATCTTGAAGAGTTGTGAATGACAAAACCAAGTCATTAGTCATGATTCATGAAGCAAATGAAGAAGAAAAGGATTCAAATGAACCTGTGAATGATGCTATTTTGGAGGATGTGAACATTTTGAAGGTTCTATTACACACCCAGCCTCCACAAGGATCTATTCAGGAGCAAGGATTTCCTCCATTCTTGGAAAGACTAGTGATCGAAAAACCTGTAGTTCATCCGGAGTATGACATTTTTAATGAATTAAAGAATATCTGTGTCAAAATCCCTCTATTACAAGCTATGAAGGACATACCAATCTACAATAAGGTAATAAAGGAGCTATGCATTAAACGCTTAGGGAAGAAGCAAAAGGACTGTCTCACAATTCATGTTATAGGAGAGATGTCTAAATGTATGATAGATCAGTCCAGGATTGCAAAATATACAAATCCAGGGGCCCCAGTAGTGACTGTAATTATAAACGACACCTCCATAGAAAATACATTAATCGATTTAGGATTTGCTATCAATATGATGACCACAAAAGTATTAGGAGTTTTACAGTTAGGACAATTTCTCCGACCTACCCCTTCTATCCTAGAACTAGCAGACCGTACTACGGTAAAATCTTCTGGAGTCCTACATGACATTATTCGTATCAGTAGCCTCATGGGAATACCCTGTCAACTTTCTAGTCATAGAATCAAAGGATCCTTCTAAAGGGCATCCTATTATTTTGGGAAGACCATGGTTAGCTACTGCAAGTGCTTTTATAGGATGTAGGGATGGAGAGATGACTATTTCTAATGGGTTGTCTACGCTGAGACTTATTTTATACCCCCAAACACAGCCAATAACTGAAAATTCATGGAGGTTAAATTGTTCTTTCGGGGATGAATACTTTGATGGTCTCTCCCTCCCTAGTGATTTCTTCTGGGAACTTTAGGAGTAGACCATTGAGAATGTATTAAACCAGTTTGTTTCTTCGACAACTTGTATAGATCTTCCTCCGTCTTTTTCTCAATTCGATCATATTTTTGGAGACAAGTTTCAAGAGAATATGGCTCTCTCAATGTTTACAGAAACACCTTGTGTCTTCATGATTGAAGAGAATACATGACCCTATACCATACCTTGTGAGGATGGCCCTGAAAAAATTCTACATATAAACAAAGGGTTAAGTGAAAACCTACAAGCACGACTGCTTAAATTTCTTAAAAGAAAGCTAGAGCATTTGCATGGGAATACACCGATATGAAGGGTATCACCCTGACACTTGTATTCACCATATTTACATGGATCCAAACATGTCACCTGTAAGGCAGCTGAAGAGGAGGATGAATCCTTCTCTAAAGGATATAATGAAAGAAGAATTACAAAAAATCCTCACTATTGGTTTCATATATCATATCTCTGATAGTAAATGGGTGTCTCCCTTAGTGGTATTCCCAAATAAAGTCACAAGGAAATGGCGCATTTGTATTTATTTTAGAGAGTTAAACAAAGCTACACTCAAAGACTACTTTTTCTTACCTTTTATTGATCAAGTGTTAGAAACCCTGTCAGGTAAACAATATTTTTCCTTTCTTGATGGATATAGTGGTTACAACCAGATTTTAATAGCACCTAAAGATCAAGACAAGACCAATTTTACATGCCCTTGGGGAACGTACACTTATAGAGTTTTTCCATTTGGCTTATGTAAAGCACTTGCCACTTTTCAGCAAGCAGTCTTAGGAATCTCTTCCGATCTTATACATGACTGTGTGGAGGTATATATGGATGAATTTATAGCCTACGGTAATACTTTTCAAGAGTCTCTTGAAAACCTCGAGAAGGTCTTGATCCGATGTCAAGAAACAAATTTATCCCTTAGTCATAAAAAATGTAAAATGTTACTGACAGAAGGTATAGTTTTAGGACACCATGTTTCCTCTCAAGGAATTAAGGTAGATCATGCTAAGATAGAAGTAATTATTGTCCTTCCCTCTCCCAAGACTAAAAAAGAGGTAAGAATATTTCTTGGTGATGCAGGCTATTACCGCCGCTTTATTGAAAATTTCACTAAAATACCTGCAACAATGTTTAAATTACTTACAAAGGATGTAGAATTCCAGTGGACAGAATCTTGTCAAAATGATTTTGAAATTTTAAAAGCTAAACTATCGGTGGAACCAATACTCAGGGGTCCCGATTGGTCCCTTCCTTTTCATATATCCATCGATGCCTCTAATACGGCCACAGGAGGAGTGTTGGGCCAAAAACAGGGACATGCACCTTATGCCATTTATTTTATTAGCAAGAATTTGACTCTTGCCGAACTAAATTACACTGTTACTGAAAAGGATTTTTTGGCAATAGTTTATTCTATTAATAAATTTTTCCATTACATTATAGGTTACAATTTTTTGTGCATACTGATCACTCTGCCATTATATTTCTAATGAATAAATCAATTACCAATGGGAGAGTGACCCCGTGGCTTCTTATATTGCAAGAATTTAACATCACTATTCTTGACCGACCTGGTAAAGAAAATCTGGTAGCATATTTCATTTCTCGTATTCCACATGAAGACGCTACTAAATATGTTGATGACACTTTTCTCGATGAACCTCTATTTGATGTATCTATTCAAACCCCTTGGTTTGTAGATATTTCCAATTATTTAGCAACTGGGAAACTACCAAACCATTTGTCCCCACATGAGAAGCGTCGTATTATAGTTCAGAGTTCCAATTATTCTTGGGTTGATAATGATCTCTTATGCACTGGTCCAGATCTTATTATTCGATGATGCATGCGGGGGGATGAAATGATAGACATCCTCCATGCATGCCATGATGGACCACGTGGAGGACATTTTTCTGATAAGAGGACAGCATACAAAGTATTACATTCTGGTTATTATTGGCCAAGCATTTTTAAGGATGCTTCCAAATATGTCAAAGGATATGATAGTTGCCAAAGAATGGGTAGACCTACGTCATCTGATCAAATGCCCCTACAACCCTAAGTCATGATTGAACACTTTGAGAAATGGGCTCTTGATTTTGTAGGACTAATTTCTCCAATGTCTTGTAAAACTAAGTATATCCTGGTTTGTACAGACTATGTCACCAAATGGGTAGAAGCTAAAGCTTTGTTTAGGGCCATAGAGAAATCAATGGTAGAATTCATATATGAAGAAATATTCACCCGGTTTGGTGTACCTAGAGACATTGTCACAAACCAAGGTTTCCAATTTACTTCTAAATTAATGAAAGAACTTACTATGAAATACAGCATCCGTCATTGCAAGGTTTCACCTTATCGTCCTCGGGCTAATGGTCAGGTAGAATCAACTAATAAAGTATTAGAATCCATTTTAACCAAAACCATTCACTTACAACATAAGGATTGGGCAGATTGAATTCCAGAGGCTTTATGGGCCTATCGGATAACATGGAGAAACACTACCGGACATACCCCCTATGAGTTAGTGTATGGAAAACAAGTCCTTTTACCTATTTAATTTCAAGTTAAAACCTTTCGTATGGCAGCACAATTAGGCATGGATTTGGATGAAGCATAGAAACAACAAATATTATAGATTAATGAGTTAGATGATATTAGAAATTATGCACTCCAAAGAACCATGCTAATACAGAATCAATGGAAGAAATGGCATGATAAATTTATTAAGCAAAAGAAATTTAATACTGGAGACTGGGCACTACTATTTGACTCACGGTTTAAAAATTTTAAAGGGAAATTAATTACCCGTTGGATGGGCCCATATGAAGTAGTTACAACCTTTGACAATGGATTAGTAGAAATTAAGACAATTGATGGTTCACAAGTTTCCTTTGTAGTAAATGGACATAGACTCAGACTTTATCACCAACCAACATCTAAATAGGATTTCATATAGAATGTTTTGCAGCAAAATGAAATGGAATTAGTTGAAGAAGAAGTTATTCCTCCTCCTCCTGGTCCTTAAAAAAGTATTTTGGGTTATCATCACTTGTATATATGTAAATATGTGTTTGTTTCTTTGAATAAATAAGAGTCATTTCCGGCGAATTGCTTACAAGGGACTCTTTTTTCCTTTTTTTATAATATTATGTCTTCATGAATAAATTGAATCATCTAACAAGTGGTTTTGCAGTTTGATTCCAAGTACATTATCTCTATGAGCATCTAATGGAGTATTATTTGGAAAAGGGAAGTACGCTAAAACACTTATAAGGTATCTTAACCTTTCTTGGGCTACTTTTGAAATTTGTAGCTTATAGTGAAAATTCAAAAAAATTACAATCCTCTGTATATCATTCTTAACCATCTCTTCTATGATTCATATGGTTTTTGGTATTTTGATTCAGACATGTATATTTTTGATTTTCTCTTTTAAACAATTGCTCTACAGACCTACATTCATTATTATATTTTTTCACAATATTATCTTACACCTATGGATTACTAGTTCATCCTATACTTGTTATCAAAACTTGTCTCTCAAGTATTTTTGTGGTAACTCGAGAGTAAGTGGATTTTTTTCCTACGGGGAACACTACTTTTCTTTTATGAAGAAGAAAGATTGTAAGGTCAAAGAAAAAATTCAAGTTATTCTATTTTGACATGATCTATGGTTAAGGCCATTATAAAATTACTTATAAGTTTATTTTACAAAATTGAATTATGTGTTTAGAAAGACTTAACATGCTCTAGTACCAATCGGCTTCCATATATTTAATATCATTATACAAGGAAAACCCGCCGGGGTACTGAACAGGCCTGCTGGCAACGGGTCAAGGCTAAGTCAAAAACTTACAACACTGAAGCTCGATAAATGCAAGTAAACCCATCGAGGTACTAAATAGGCTCACTGGAAGCAGGGTTATTCTTGCATGGTACCAATATAAACCCACCGGGGTACTGAATAGGCCTATTGGGAGCGGGGCAATATCGGGTAAAAGAGATCTAGTTAATACACCACTATGCACATGATTCATAAACCAATGATAATATAATGAATTTTTTTTAGAATTTATGAATAAATATGTCACAGCCAATTGTTGATAATGTCATTTGAGAATTGTTGTAAGTTGGACTTCGCCCCGACCGTCTAATTCAACAAATACCTAGGATGTCATTATCCTAGAAATGGGACCCATAGTTGTAAATCCCACACACTTTGGGGTAAACTTAAAATATTTTGTGATGATAGGATATCTTTAAAATGAGGCATGGATGACTAGTTTTTCCTATGGCATTATTTTGGTAATATTATCCTCATTCAAGTGGTCTTTCTAAGCACTGTTATATTTTTCATGAATATACATATCTGAATCATTTCCATTTACTAGCTAGTTTTTCTTTTTCTTAAAAAATAATAACATCATGAAAGAAATATTTATTTTCATTATCTGGAACAATCCATTATTCTCTCTTATATTCCTTGAGGACAAGCCATATCTTTGGTTTTTGGGAGGATTAAGAAAAAATAGACTATTTTTACTTTTCATTATTTATGATAGATCTATTTATCTCTAACAAATGATAAGTGTTTTCAGGATAATGTAAGCAGTGGAATCTGGTTATAGCATGAAGCATATTTTCACAGAAAAATCAATATGGCTAACTATACGAAGGATCAAATGAAGGTCCAAATGAAATATGAAATAACGATCTGAATAAAACATTGTGATATTACAGCACTTATGATTAAAATTTTCTAGCCAAATTTTGTTTTTTGGAAAATAGTTTTCACCTCCATGTCGATGCAAAAGTTTTTAGTCATCTTTTCACTATTGAAAAGCCTATCCTCTTACCCAATCATACATGTAAAATATCAAATGACCGATCTTCTTGTTAATCAAGGTTATTGAAAATGTGATTTATTTCTTCATGTCATGCATTCAACCTATCCAAAGTTTTACTTTGGACATGGTTGAACTAATTTCAAACCGTATGAATTCATCCATTAGTGCATATGTTCGATAATGGAACATATTTCAAGGTTCGCTATGATATCGTGATCTCTTAAACAGGCTGAACTTCTTGCTATTACATTGTTTTTCATTTCCATTATTTCTATAGAGTTGTTTCTGTTAGAATAATCAACCCATAGTTAGCTACCTTACACATCAATTAATCCATTTTTTGTCTTATTTGCCTAGTTTCCATATTCCACCTTATGCAAGTTGTCCTCCACACATCCATAGTGGTCAAACTTGCTAAATTTGAGTCATGGAGCACTTGGGAAATCCCTTGGAATCAAATCTTGTTTATTCCTGGCCTCCCTAACGCATGTGTGCTTTTCTACTTTATTGCCTGCTTTTTTTGAGTTTTAAGGCAATTGGGAAAGTTTGACTAGGTGAAGTTAACTTGTTTTTTGTCCTCAACATCCTCCACTCTTTTCTCCTATGAAAATCATGTATGAGTTGTCCTTCCACCATCTATTCTCTTTCTTAATTTATTTTTCCAATTCGTGAGCTCCTAGACAAATTTGGAATGTGCTTTATACACCTATGGGGGATTTGCTTAGATTTAGTAAACCTGCTTTTGACTAAATTCAAATGGCATCTTCATGCATTCGAATATCTCATGTAATTATTTATTGTGGCAGCCTATGACTTCACAGGGTTGGATATTGTACACTTATTCAATACATATTAGTGTTCTGCTCCATATTCAATCTCCTTTTGTGAGTAATTTGCATGTGTAATTCGCAATTGTTGTGAGTGTAATTGTTCTAACACCTAGGTTCAATTTCCACATGGTATCAGAGCCTTTGTACATCAATTTATCTCCTTCCAATTTTTAGAATAATCAATCCATATTTAGCTACCTTAGACATTAATTTAATTATTTTTGTCTTATTTTCCTAGTTCATGTGTCCCACCTTATGCAAGTTGTCATTTAACTATCCATAGTGGTCAAACTTGCCTATTTTGACTCATGTAGAGCTTGGAAAACCTCAAGGAATCAATTCTTCTTTATTCCTGGCCTCCTAGATGCCCTTCTGCTTTTCTGCTTTATTGCCTGCTTTTTCAGTGCTTTAAGGCAATTGGGAAAGTTTGACTAGGTGAGGTTAACTAGTTTTTTGTCCTCCACATCCTCCACTATTTTCTAATATGAAAAGCATGTATGATTTGTCATTCCATCACTCTTTAGCTCTCCTAAGTTATTTTTCCAATTCGTGAGCTCCATGACTGATTTGGAAACTACTTTATGCACCTATGGGGGATTTGCTTAATTTTAGTAAGCCTGCTTTTGACTAGATTTGAATTGCCTCCTCATGCATCATAATCTCCGATGTAATTTTTTAATGCAGAAACCTATTATTTTATAGTGTTGTCTATTGTACACTGATTTAATACAGTTTAGTGTTCAGCTCCATTTTCAGTCTCTTTTGTGAGTGATTTTGCAAGTTCAATTGATAATTGTTGTGAGTAAAATTGTTCTATCACTGGGTTCAAATTTCACATGGTATCAAATCCATTGTAGATTTATTTCTCTCCTTCAAATCTATTTTGTAGGTTCAACATCAGTGACTGGGAGCCTTCTACTGACAGCCGGGACAATTTCTGAGCTATGGATCAATCTCAGAAGATCATCTTGACTCCCTTCAACTTCTTTGAATGGAAAGCAGAGATGGAGATACTGTTGAGAGTGAAAGGCCTCTACAGAATGACTATGCAAATAGAAGTAGATCCCAATGCAGCTGCAGAGAAGATAAAATGGCACAACATGAGGGATGAGGCCTATGGTCTCTTGTGTCTGAGTATTTCCAGAGACCTCCTTTTCCATCTTGATGGATTGACATCACCGAATGAAGTATGGGTGAAGATTAATGATCTTTTTGGAAAGACAGATGAGATGAGGGGACATCAAATCGAAAATGAGTTGATTTCGTTGAGTCCCAGTAGATTTGAATCTCTGCAACTCTATTTATCCAAGTTCAAAGCACTTGTTTTCCAGCTAAAACAATGTGGGATCGAAAAGAAGGATGATCAGCTGGTCTTGGCCATACTCTCGAAGCTTGTCCCTAACTATTCAATGTTTGTTTCAACCTTCTATGCCACAAATTTGACATCTCGAACCTGGAAGATGCCTAGCCTTGCAGATTTCATGGAATCTCTCACACAAGAACAAGACAAGCTGGTGATGATGGGCACCATCAAACCATCCAAAGACCAAGCTCTGGTTGCTGGAGATTTGAGGCTAGATTCAAAAAGAAAAAATAAAGCTAAAAAGCCACCTGAGAAAAAGAGAGACAAGAACAAGTCTCCGGAGGAGCCACAAGGTTCCAAGAATAATAACCAGAAGAAGAAGAATAAAGGAGAAATGAGCAAGTGCGCATACTGCAATAAGGGAAATCACACTGAAAGATCTTGTATGAAGAAGCAAATAGACATGCTGACCCAACTCCTGGAGAAGAATGGAATCTCTCTTCCAGACAGCTCAAAGAAGAGAGAAGGAGGATCAAGTTCAGAAGACAGAGAGAGAGTTCATGCATTGGTTGCTGGCACATCAAGCTCACCTAGTTTCATCATTGATTCTGGAGCTTCAAGACACATGGTTTCAACCAAGGAGGCATTCTCCTCACTTGACATGTCAAAGGAACCACCTATAGTACTGGGAGATGACTCTCTCACTGAAAGTTTGGGAAAAGGGAGGATTGATCTTAATCATGGTCAGTTCAGCAATGTGTTGTATGTGCCTCGTCTTGCCTCCAAACTCTTATCAGTGTACCATATGACTCACACTGGGTCTCCAAAGAATTTCATATTCTCCCCTGATGAAGTTGAGATCACAGAGATCTCAAGTGGTAAAGTCATTGCAGAAGGAGTTGCAAATCATGCTGAGAAGGTATACATGTTCTCACACTTCCTACCCTACTCAAACCCCTTTTCTCTTCTGATTCATGCTAATGAAGCAAGAAATATTTGGCATGAAAGGTTTGGCCACCTAAATTACAAGTATCTTTCTAATCTTAGTGAAAAAGAGATGGTCATAGGGTTGCCCAAGATAAAAATTTCCAAAGGAGTCTGCCAAGGTTGTATCCTAGGAAAACACCCAGAGCATAAATTTGAGAGAGCTAGTCATGAGAGAACCTCTACACCCCTCGATTTGATCCACAGTGATGTTGCTGGCCCATTCCCTCATATGTCCATGAGTTAGGCCAAATATGCATTGACTTTCATAGATGACTTTTCCAGGTATTGCTGGGTTTACTTCCTGAAACACAAGTCTGAAGTTTTTGGCCTATTCAAAGTCTTTAAGGATTTGGTTGAGAACCAGTCTGGGAGGAAACTCAAGGTCCTCAGATATGACAATGGTGGTGAGTATGTCAAGTCTAATTTTATACAATATTGTGCAGATGTAGGTATTCAGATGCAGCATTCTATCCCTTACACACCACAGCAAAATGGTGTTGCTAAGAGGAAGAACAGATCACTGAAGGAGATTGCAACATGCATGATGGAGGCCAAAAATTTGCCACCAAAGTACTGGGCCAAAGCTATCAACTATGCAGCATATATCTAGAATAGGGTGCCTCACAAACAGCTTGATGGTATGACTCCTTTCGAAGCATGGAGTGGGCACAAGCCAGATGTGACCCATTTCAGGATTTTTGGCTCAAGGGCTTGGGCTAGAATTCCAACAGAAAAGAGAAAGGCTTTGCAGCCCCAAAGCCAAGAGTGCCTATTTGTTTGGTAATATAAAGATTCAAAAGGGTACAAACTGATAAATTTGAGCACAAACAAAGAATTCATTGAAAGGTGTGTTCAGTTTCAAGAAGAACCCCTAGCAGCAGTGGAAGTTGGAGAAGCCTCTTCACCACCGGAGCCTTTGAAAGTAAGTGAAGAGATTGTTGAACATGTTGTTTCTTATATGTTTGATAGTGATGATTTTATGTAGATCCTAACAGCCCTACAAGGCCAAAATTGGCAGCCAATACTCTTCATGCAGCAGGAGAGCTAGCAGGGAATCCCAATGACCCCAGGAGGACTAGATCTCAATTTGAGGCTGGTCTGTGCATGAAGGATCCGATGTTTACTGAGAAATGCTATCTGATGGTGGAATTATATCTTCAGACATATGAATATGTAGCAGGAGATCCAATATGGAAAGCAGCCATGAAGGAAGAGTTCAGCTCACTCCAGAAGAGCAACACTTGGGAGCTAGTGGATCTTCCCCCAGGGAGGAAGCTAGTGCAATGTAAGTGGGTGTATAAGACCAAATTTGCTGCTGATGTTTCACCTCTGAAGTACAAGGATATATTGGTAGCCAAGGGCTACTCACAGGTTTATGGCATATATTACAATGAGACCTTTGCACTAGTGGCAAAGATGGACTCCATCGGGCTAGCCTTAGCCATTGCAGCTTCAAAGCAATGGGAGGTACATCACATGGATGTAAAGCGTGCCTTCCTGAATGGAGATCTCACTGAAGAGATATACATGCAGCAGCCTCAAGGATTTTCTACTAACCCATCTCTTGTGTGCAGGTTGAGAAAGTCATTGTATGGGCTAAAGCAAGTCCCCAGGGCTTGGTATGCCAAGATTGCTAGCTTCTTGCTATCACTGAATTTTGTTCAGTGCAAATCAGATCCAAATGTCTATTTGAAGTTAATTAATGGTTCATTAATGATCATTTTGTTATATGTTAATGACCTCCTCATTACAGGAAGCTCAAAGGATGAGATTGTTTCTTTGAAGGGTGCAATGAACCAAGCCTTCTCCATGACAGATTTGGGGCTCTTAAGCCAATTTTTGGGGCTTGAGATTGCTCAAAACAAAGCTGGAATCAAGGTGCACCAGTCCAAGTATGCCTTTGATTTGATGAACAAATTCAAAATGAAGGACTGCAAACCAAGCAAGACTCCTTTCCTTTCAGGAGTGAAGCTGGAAGAAGCTGATTCTTCACCTATGGTAAACAATACACTGTATAGGCAATTGATTGGATGTTTGTTGTATATTACACATTTTAGACCTGATATTTCTTATGTAGTAAGTGTGGCTTCTATATACATGGATCAGCCTCATGATATCCATTGGAAAGCAGCCAAAAGGATCTGTAACTTTGTTCAGGGAACAAGGACACATGGGATCTTCTATAAAGCAAAATATGATCTTGATTTGATTGGATTTACTGACAGTGATTGGGCGGGTGATAGCACAGACAGAAAGTCCACATCAGGATATGTGTTCATGCTTGTAGAAGGACCGATCAGTTGGTCAAGCAAGAAACAGAGTGCCATTGCACTCTCATCTACAGAAGCAGAGTACAGAGGAGTTGTTAATGCAACAACTCAATGTTTATGGTTGCAGGGGTTACTTGGAGAGTGTGGCTTCGAATCAGAATACTCAACTACCATCTACTATGATAACTAGAGTATCATTCGAATCTACAATGATCCAGTTCAGAAGCAGAGAACCAAACACATTGAGATCCATATGCACTACATCAGAGAGCTTGTGCATGATGGCACCATTCACCTACTCTTCTGTTCATCTTTAGAACAAGTAGCTGATATCTTCACCAAAGAATTTTGTGAGAATACCTTCAGCAATCTCAAATCACTACTGGGGATTTCTGATCATGCTATGAAGCATGAGTGAAGACAAGATTTCCAAATGTTGTTTTACAGTCCATGTTTAAGGGAGGATTTTCCCATGTGGTTTTTGCCTCTTTCCTTGTTTAAATGGACATGCAGTATGTAAAGGGTGACTAAGCCTTGTTTCTAGGCCCTATAATTTTCTGATATATTACTCATAAGTCAGGCTTAAGGGGGGGTGTTAGAATAATCAACCCATAGTTAGCTACCTTACACATTAATTTAATTATTTTTGTCTTATTTTCCTAGTTCATGTGTCCCACCTTATGCAAGTTGTCATTTACCTATCCATAGTGGTAAAACTTGCCTATTTTGACTCATGTAGTGCTTGGGAAACCTCAAGGAATCAATTATGCTTTATTACTGGCCTCCTAGGTGCCCTTCTACTTTTTTTGCCTTATTGCCTGCTTTTTCAGTGCTTTAAGGCAATTGGGAAAGTTTGACTAGGTGAGGTTAACTAGTTTTTTGTCCTCCACATCCTCCACTCTTTTATCCTATGAAAAGCATGTATGAGTTGTCATTCCATCACTCTTTATCTTGCCTAAATGCTTTTTCCAATTCATGAGCTCCATGATTGATTTGGAAACTACTTTATGCACCTATGGGGGATTTGCTTATTTTTAGTAAGCCTGCTTTTGACTAGATTCGAATTGCCTCCTCATGCATTCAAATATCCTATGTAATTGTTTAATGCAGCAAACTATTATGTTACAGTGTTGGCTATTGTACACTGAGTTAATACAGTTTAGTGTTCAGCTCCATTTTCAGTCTCTTTTGTGAGTGATTTTGCAAGTTCAATTGATAATTGTTGTGAGTAAAATTGTTCTATCACTGGGTTCAATTTCCACACCAATTTGTATTGCAGGTTTGACATCATTGACTGGGAGCATTCTGCTGACTGACGGAACAATTTCTGAGCTATGGATCAATCTCAGAAGATGATCTTGACTCCATTTAACTTCTTTGAATGGAAAGCAGAGATGGAGATACTGTTGAGAGTGAAAGGCTTCTACAGAGTGGCTATGGAAATAGAAGTAGAGCCCAATGCAGCTGTAGAGAAGATTAAATGGCACAATAGGAGGGATGAGGCCTATGGTCTCCTGGGTCTGAGTAAATACAGAGACCTCCTTTTCCATCTTGATGGATTGACATCACCGAATGAAGTATGGGAGAAGCTTGTTGATATTTTTGGAAAGTTAGATGAGATGAGGGGACATCAAATTGAAAATGAATTGATCTCCCTGAGTCCCAATAGCTTTGAATCCCTGCAACTCTATTTTTCCAAGTTCAAAGCACTTATTTTCTAGCTAAAACAATGTGGGATCGAAAAGAAGGATGATCAGCTGGTCTTGGCCATACTCTCAAAGCTTGGCCCTGACTATTCAGCATTTGTTTCGACCTTCTATGCCACAAAGTTGACAGCTCGAGCCTGAAAAATTCCTAGCTTTACAGATTTCATAGAATCTCTCACACAAGAACAAGATAAATTGGTGATGATGGGCACCATCAAACCATCCAAATACCAAGCTCTGGTTGCTGGAGATTCAAGGGTGGATTCAAAAAGCAAGAAGAAAGCTAAAAATCCACCTGAGCAAAAGAGAGACAAGAAAAAGTTTCCAGAGGAGCCTCAAGGTTCCAAGAAAAACCCCCAGAAGAAGAAGAACAAAGGATAAATGAGCAAGTGCGTATACTGCAGTAAGGGCAATCATTCTGAAAGCTCTTGCATGAAGAAGCAAATTGAAATGTTGACCCAAATCCTAGATAAGAATGGCATCTCCCTTCCAGGAAGATCAAAGAAGAGGGAAGGAGGATCAAATTTAGAAGACAGAGAGATAGTTCATGCATTGGTTGCTAGCACATCAATCCCACCTAGTTTCATCATTGATTCTAGAGCTTCAAGACATATGGTTTCGACCAAGGAGGAATTCACCTCACTTGACATGTCGAAAGGTCCACAAATAGTACTGGGAGATGACTCTCTCATTGAAAGTTTGGGAAAAGGGAGGATTGATCTTGACCATGGTAAGTTCAGCAATGTGTTGTATGTTCTAGGTCTTGCATCTAACCTCTTATCAGTGTATCAAATGACCCACACAGGGTCTCCAAAGAAGGTCATATTCTCCCCTGATGAATTTGAGATCACAGAGATCTCAAGTGGTAAAGTCATTGCAAAAGGAGTTGCAAATCACACTTCGAAGGTATACATGTTCTCACACTTCCTACCCTACTCAAACCCCTCTGCTCTTCTGATTCATGCTAATGAGGCATGAAATATTTGGCCACCTAAATTACAAGTATCTTTCTGATCTTAGTGAAAAATAAATGGTCATAGGGTTACCAAAGATTAATTTTTCCAAAGGAGTATGTCAAGGTTGCATCCTAGGAAGACACCCAGAGCATAAATTTGAGAGAGCTAGTCATGAGTGAATCTCTGCACCTCTTGAGTTTATCCATAGTGATGTTTCTGGCCCATTTCCTCATATGTCAACGAGTCAGGCCAAATATGCATTAACATTCATAGATGAATTTTCCAGGTATTGCTGGGTTCACTTCCTGAAACACAAGTCTGAAGTTTTTGGCCTCTTCAAAGTCTTTAAGGCTTTGGTTGAAAACCAGTCTGGGAGGAAACTCAAGGTCCTCAGATCTGACAATGGTGGTGAGTACGTCAAGTTTGAGTTTATTCAATATTATGCATATGCAGGTATTCAGATGCAACATTCTATCCCTTACACACCACAGCAGAATGGTGTTGCTGAGAGGAAGAACAGATCACTGAAAGAGATGGAAATCTGCATGATGGAGGCTAAGACTTTTCCACCAAAGTACTGGGCCAAAGATATAAACTATGTAGACTATATCCAGAATAGGGTTCCTCATAAACAGCTTGAAGGTGTGACTCCTTTCGAATAATGGAGTGGGCACAAGCCAGATGTGACCCATTTCAGGATTTTTGGCTCAAGGGCTTGGGCTAGAATTCCAACAGAAAAGAGGAAGGCTTTGCAGCCCCAAAGCCAAGAGTGTCTATTTGTTGGGTACTGTGAAGATTCAAAAGGGTACAAGCTGATCAATTTGAGCACAAACAAATCCTTCATTGAAAGGTGTGTTCAGTTTCAAGAAGAGCCCCTAGCAGCAGTGGAAGTTGGAGAATCCTAGCAGCAGTGGAAGTTGGAGAATCCTCTTCACCACCAGAACCTTTGAATGTAAGTGAAGAGATAGTTGAACATGCTGATTTTGATATGTCTAATAATTATGATTTGATTTCAGATCCTAATAGTCCTACAAGACCAAAATGGGAATCCAATACCATTCATGCAGCTAGAGAACTAGCTGGAAATCCTAATGATCCTAGGAGGACTAGATCTCAGTTTAAGAGTGCTCTGTGCATGAAAGATCCTATGTTTGTAGAGAAATGCTATCTGATGATTGAATCATATCCACAAACATATGAAGATGTAGCAAATGATCTAAGATGGCAAGCATCCATGAAGGAAGAGTTCAGCTCACTCCAGAAGAGCAACACCTGGGAGCTGGTTGATCTTCCCCCAGGGAGGAAGCTAGTTCAGTGTAAGTGGGTGTACAAAAAAAAATTTGCTGCTGATGGTTCACCTCTAAAGTAAAAGGCTAGATTGGTAGCCAAGGGATACTCATAGGTTCATGGCATAGACTATAATGAGACCTTTGCACCAGTGGCAAAGATGGACTCCATCAGGCTAGCCTTAGCCATTGCAGCTTCAAAGCACTGGGAAGTACATCACATGGATGTGAAGTGTGCTTTCCTAAATGGAGATCTCACTGAAGAGATATACATGCAGCAGCCTCAAGGAATTTCTACTAACCCACCTCTTGTGTGTAGGCTAAAGAAGTCATTGTATGGGCTTAAGCAAGCCCCCAGGGCTTGGTATGCCAAGATTGATAGCTTTCTTCTATCACTGAATTTTGTTCAATGCAAATCAGATCAAAATGTCTATTTGAAGCTGATTCATGGTTCATTAATGATCATTGTTTTATATGTTTATGACCTTCTCATTACAAGAAGCTCAAAGGATGAGATTGCCTCCTTGAAGGATGCAATGAACCATGCCTTCTCAATGACAGATTTGGGCTTATTGAGCGAATTCTTGGGGCTCAAGATTGTTCAAACCAAAGAAGGAATAAAAGTACATCAGTACAAGTATGCCTTGTATTTTCTGAACAAATTCAAGATGAAGGATTGCAAGCCAAGCAAGACTCCTTTCCTTTCAGGAGTGAAGCTTGAAGAAGTTGATTCTTCACCTATGGTAAACAATACACTGTATAGGAAATTGATTGGATGTTTGTTGTATCTTACACATACTAGACCTGATATTTCTTATGCAGTAAATGTGGCTTCAAGATACATGGATCAGCCTCATGAGATCCATTGGAGAGCAGCGAAAAGGATCCTTAACTTTGTTCAAGGAACAAGGACACATGGGATCTTCTATAAAGCTAAATCTGATCTTGATTTGATTGGGTTTACTGACAGTGATTGGGCATGTGACAACATAGATCAAAATTTAACATCAGGATATGTGTTCGTGCTTGTAGAAGGGCTAATCAGCTGGTCAAGCAAGAAACAGAGTTCCATTGCACTCTCATCTACAGAAGCAGAGTACATAGGAGTTGTAAATGTAGCAACTCAATGTTTATGGTTACAGGGGTTACTTGGAGAGTGTGGCTTCGAATCAGAATACTCAAATACTATCTACTATGATAATCAAAGTACCATTCGAATCTGCAATGATCTAGTTCAGAAGCAGAGAACCAAACACATTGAGATCCATATGCACTATATTAGACAGTTTGTGCATGATGGCACCATTCACCTACTCTTCTGTTCATCTTCAGAACAAGTAGCAGATATCTTCACCAAAGTTTTTTGTGAGAAGACATTCAACAATCTAAAATCACTACTGGGGATTGCTTATCATGCTGTGAAGCATGAGTGATGACAAGATTTCCAAATTTTGTTTTACAGTCCATGTTTAAGGGAGGATTTTTCACACTGGGTTTTTGCCTCTTTCCTTGGTTAAATGGACATGCAGTATGTAAAGGGTGGCTAAGCCTTGTTTCTAGGCCATATCATTTTTTGATATTTTACTCATAATTCAAGCTCAAGGGGGGGTGTTAGAATAATCAACCCATAGTTAGCTACCTTAGACATTAATTAATCCAATTTTTGTCTTATTTGCCTAGTTTCCATATTCCACCTTATGCAAGTTGTCCTCCATAGATCCATAGTGGTCAAACATGCTAAATTTGAGTCATGGAGCACTTGGGAAACCTCTTGGAATCAAATCTGATTTATTCCTGGCCTCCCTAGCACATGTCTGCTTTTTCTGCTTTATTGCCTACTTTTTCTGAGTTTTAAGGCAATTGGGAAAGTTTGACTAGGTGAAGTTAACTTTTTTTTTTCCCTCAACATCCTCCACTCTTTTCTCCTATGAAAAGCATGTATGAGTTTTCCTTCCACTATCTATTAGCTTGCCTAATTGATTTTTCCAATTCGTGAGCTCCTAGATAGATTTGGAATGTGCTTTATGCACCTACGGGGGATTTGCTTAGATTTAGTAAGCCCGCTTTTGAATAAATCCGAATGGCATCTTCATGCATTCGAATATCTCATGTAATTATTTATTTTGGTAGCCTATGACTTCACAGGGTTGGCTATTGTACACTTATTCAATACAGATTAGTGTTCTGCTCCATATTCAGTCTCCTTTTGTGAGTAATTTGCATGTGTAATTGGCAATTGTTGTGAGTGTAATTGTTCTAACACCTGGGTTCAATTTCCATAGTTTCAGCCATTTTCTTTGTAAACTCTCTACAAAAAAAATTCTATATCATAACTGTTGAACAATGCCAAATTGTTTTGAACTTGAGAGCGATTAAATAAAGAATGTTGAAGAACTCAGCAAATCCATTTAATTTGTATACAACGTTTGACATGAAATACATGCTATTTTGAAAGCATGGGCCAAAATATTGAAGTTTAAATCACCTGCTTCATCTGCCAAGTCGAAGGCAGCTCCTAGCGCAACTCTTCCTTCTTCCTAAGTTATCTTTATTTTTTCTCAGTGGGACCTGGCATTTCTCCAGTTTGGGGGAATGCTGATCCCATATTTGTTATCATTTTTTGCAGGTAAATTATTCATTTAAACATATGTTTTGTTATCTTTTTGCATATTTTCTGTCATGTAAATCACTATTCAACCCCAGGTATGAATGTATTTAAGGTTTATGTAAAATCTATTTATTATCATCGTTTTATGATTTTATTGACTAAAATTGGCATTGTTTGAAGAGCATTTGATATATTAATTTATGTGTACATTCGTTTGCAGGTTATATAGTCTTTTGGACAAATTAACAAATAGACACACATTCAGTTGAATATGCGTGTAGCATGTACATCTTACCATCCATCTCGCTGATTAGACTGCGCGTTATTCATTGGCATATTTCCAGGCATTAAAATGTTAGCACGAGATTTATTTTGCAGACCTTAGTGTGCCAACAAACAAATAATGTGTTCAACTAGATATGCGTAGAGAATATATAGATCTCTATCTAGCTTACCATCTAGATCGCTAACCAGGCTGTGCGCTGTTGAAGACAGATTCCGAGTGTTAAAGAATGAAATGATTTTGCAAACTGTTTACTGTCCATGTGTTAGGGTTAAAGTACATTTCTCATTTTAGAAGGATCTCCTGCAGCCTCCTTCGTTTGACACCCCACTTTCAATCCACGCATTTGAATGATGGAATGATTCTCATTCTAGAATACTCTCCTATGTGTTCTCTCCTGTTTCCAACACCACTCCACCAGCCATGCTTTAAGGAGCTGTATGCCACATCATGTACGCTGAAGTGATATGTTTGCGTTGAAGAAGGAATGGTGTTGTGCATTGGCGTTTGATCAGTTGATTGCATTAATGGTTGAATAAATTTAGATGCATATGACATCCTTTTGGAGTAGAATTATAGGACATTNATTGGAGCAGATTTGATTGGTCACTTGAAGCTTGTATGCACTTGGAAAATGGTGGTCTACTTACTTGGAGGTATAAGCACTTTCATGATTTTTTGACGAGGAACCTCCTTGATGTACTTTTTTATTATGTTTTATGTACTTTGATAATATATATTATGTACTCATGATGTTTGGAAGGATGCATACAAGAAAATCGGATCTTGTAATTATCTTTCCTAATGGTATGGGTTGGAGAGAACTCTTAATAGTTGGAGTGCAATACAAGCAATGGGACCCTGGGATAGTTTTTAGTCCCATTGAATTAATATTTTTGGGAAAAAAGAAGTATGGGAGATGGATTCCCCACTTAATAAAATTATTTTAATCATATTAGTGCAGCAGCAAGCATGGTGGTTCCTCTCTAAAATTTTCATGGAATCTCAAAGACTCAAAGTTGGGAAATTCATTGGCAACTTCAAAGAATCATACAAAAAGCAGGTTCTCCAATGCCCATGTTTGAAATTGCTTGAGGAAAAGAAATATTGGGAAGGGAGGATTTTTCATGTCCCAAATTTTGCATTGAGTCACAATGGCCTAATCTCATTTACCATATTCATGAGATTTTTCCTAGGTTGGGTGGAAGCTTTGGGATTTTGAATAATGGGAACAATGAATGATGTGTAAAAATTATAATGGTATAAATATTTAGTAAAGGATCTAAATAAATAAATACAAGATAAAATTGAAGTGGAAATGGAGAATGGAGACACATGGAGACTATGGGGCCCACACAAGCTAGAATTTATGTGCCACATGGCATCCTCGTCTTGAAATTTCGAATCCATGGGAAGTATAAAGGTTATTGGATGATTTATAAGGATAATAAACTTTTCCATATGCATCATATGTCAAATTTTGGAATAAATGTAACTTACATGGCAAAGGAAGAGTCATTTTGGAGCTAGTGAGACACTTGGACTAAATTCCCTATCTATATGACAACAATGATGAAGATGCTATGAAACCTATGACAAAAATCAGATATGAAGGATTAAATATGACATATATGACATGTCAAGTCAAAATATAGCATCTAAGAGATATCTCATGTGATTTATGGAATCTCAATGGGTCCACACTCAAATTAGGGGAAGATGGAAGGATAGAAAAGTGAGGGCACATGTCAAATCATGACAACACACCCAAATTTTAATTGGATTGATTTTGTGGATGGATTGGTAAACTTATAAGGATAATTATATTTATAAAATATAGGACTCAACCAAGAGAATTGTTTTTTTATAATTTTATAAATTGTCATTTGTGAATTGTGAGAGCCAGTGGATGACTAGTTTTCTTGCCTTAGCCCGTTTCAAGGGTGAAAGATTCCCATCCAAGTTGCTGTTAGAAGAGGCCACTCAGGTATTTCATGGAGATTTAATGGATTATTATTTTCATGTGTAATATATAGGGAATATTGTGTATTCTTCTATTGCATCACTTTCTCTCAACCATTTCCAATTTTTATGGCATTTTCTTGCTCATGGAGGGATTGCGCTTTGGGTGAGCTATTGATATCTTTGGGGAAGATTATAATGCTAAATTATTTTATGTTATGATTAAATAAAATTTATTTGAATTTTAGAATACTCTCAGGTATAAATTCTAAAATATTTCATGTAAAAATGTTAAACAATGAAGAAACAGTGCCATTTCCCCACTACCTTGTTGTGCACCATTGTAATGTTGATGATTTTGAATTGGGAGATATTTTAACTACCAATTAATTATTTTAATAATATAAATATGATATTTTATTCATTCTCATAAAGTATCAGGTCGTAATATCAAATGGTTGTAAGAAAAGTGATTATTAATGAGCAAACAATGAACATTTCCCCACTACATTGATGCATGCTATGATAATGCTGATTATTTCGAATGGAGGAATGTATATAAGATAAATGTATGATTAATGGACTGTAATTAATTTTTATTTAAAGTATCATGTTTATTAATTAATAATTGGAATCCATTTTACTCATTTTTGTTGCATTGGAAGAAGATTTGGTGCCTTTTCCCCAAGGGTTGAAATTGTGATTTGGGAGCTATTTTGGAAAGAGTCATAAAATTGCCTGTATAAATTGAAAAATTATGCATATGAGACTTTAAAATTTTCCTTACACATCCCCTGCCTCTTTTCAGGAATTCGAGTGACTTTGGGACCATTTGAGAATTCATTTCCGACAATTACCTAGGGGAAATTGGAGCCCCAATTTGCTAGTAAAGAATCCTAATTTGAATAGAACATTAAACAAGTTTGAAGAAGTAATTAGGCGGTAATAAAAAATAACTGAAAATAATATTTAAGTTATATTATCATTCATGTACCTTCTGAGAAAATTTGGAAGCATTTGGGTCAATTTGGAGGTCTAGACATCAAAAGTAGTCAAGGTTCGAAATTGGGGAAAAAGGTGAAAAATTGGTCATTTAATAAAAAATATCAAAAAGGAACATTACAACCAGTTTCAACCCTTTATAATGATCTAAAAATTATCTTCATATATGTTTAAATTTTTTTGCATATATACTTTTATACTATGACTTATCCACACCGAGAGGTAGAAATACCATGTTATTTTCAAATACTTGTAAACACTGCCATTTGAACTTAATGAAATATCCAAGGTTGATTGAGAATAAGAACCTATTGGGGCTATGATACCACAAGAGAATAAAATTAAGGGTATCCAAGGGAATATCTATATTCCTATCTACCTATGTCTCTTATGCCTAAGTGTTTAACCCGCCTTCTCAATACCCTAATCCTTCACTCTTTTATAACATTGATGTTGAGCCTAACACATAGTCTAACTGGACATAAAAGAGGTGGTCCTAACCATCTCCTTAATTTAGGAAACCAACTCCTACATTATGAAAAATTTTCCCCAACATTATTGGAACCATCAGAAGTTGGATTAGGATTTTATTTCCATCTTTCGCTCATGCCAAGAGAGGAAAATTAGAATTGGGAGAGACAAGGTTCTTTTCAAAATATTTAAAGAAGAGAAAAATAGGGCTTTACCTTTGAAAAAAGGAGTTTCCATCATGATATACTATATTAATAAATATACCATGAAATAAATCCATGAGATATAGTAGGCAAATGGAAAAATAAAATGAAACCATGAAGATAAAAAGGAGGGATTGATGGGAAACAATAGAAACTAGACTGAGTAGAGTGGCATCCTTAGAATCCCTAAAAACGTTTGATCATAAAAAATACCCAAGAGCCAAGAGAAATTATGTTGTAGTTTAATTTTAAATATATAGGGTTTGAATTAATTTATACCATATATTTTATCCTATGCATGTTACAAATTTTAACTTTCCTTGGATGCCAGTGATCAACCCATCCAATGAAATATATATGTTCATTCAGACTTTGATGAATGGTGTTTAGAAGGAATATTATGTGCTCTATATTTTAATTTTTCATCCTTGGGTTTCCATTATAGTGTATGGAATCAAATATCCTTGGAATTAAGGTATAGTCTTATATGCCATGCTATATGGTCAAGGGGTGGGGATCACAAGGAAACTATTGGGATAAATTTTGTTTGATAGTGGTAGTTGTTATAATAAAAAGTTGACAATTTGAGGAGGTAAACTATGGAAGGTTTGGGTAAGTCATATATTTTTTCAAAAGGTGATTTCCCTTTATGTTGATCCTCCTCATCACTCTCATATGCCCAAAAAATGTAATAGTGTAAAAATTATGCAAGTACACATCTACAGCTAACTCAGATCCTACCTTTACTTATGTTTCATGCTAAGAGGACTAAACTGTTGCCTAACCTAGCATGAATAAATCAATCCTACTATTGTTTAACCTCATGCAAACAAGAATTGGAACTTTTTTTTTTGAAGTTTTTAACAACATGCAAACTAAACCAAACTATTGTTGGACCTCATGTAGACAAGACATGGTCAAACTTGTTGTTTGAAAAACATGCAACTCAACCAAATTGTTGTTAGATATCATGCAAACATGACATGGAACTTGTTTTAACAACATGCAAACATAATTAGATTGTTGTTTTTCATCATTCCCTTTATTATCTCGTGTGCACCGTAGTGACTCTTTTCTAAAAATACAAGGAAACACATTACAACTTGTTGTTATAGGCATTGACACAAGCTTTTTGATTATATCCACAAGGTCCCTTTTGGATCTCATGAGTTTTTGCTTTCTTGAACATGATCTAGGAAAAATTAGCAGCCATCTTAGCATCAACTCATTCTCCTATGTATGCATCAAAATAATCTCTTTACAATTGTAGTGGGGATTTCTTTTCGGCTATGTGCAAAAGCACCAACCTTAGATCGTCCAGAGCATAAGGAAGAGTTCAACAATAACAAAAGAAACAAGAAAAAAATAGCAAATATTTTTTAGGGTTTTCACATATATAAAACTAACTAATGTATAAAAGAAAACAAGAATACATTTTATGAGAGTGGGCCACCGTATCCGTCCTTGGAAGTGGTTCCGCATCTTCATGGTTTGGATCTCCAATATCTTCCACAAATTGTTTTCAAATGGGGGAATGGATCCAAATGGGTATGGAGTGAAATCAACATACACTGTGGGAAATGCCATGGAAAAATATGGGAATAATGGCAGAAAAAGTATGTGGTGTGGCTGAAAGAAAATGGACAAAAAGTGTTTTGTGGAGTCCTTCACAATGTATTTATAGTATGGTCTTAGGGTTTTTGACCCGTGGTATTTTATTGTCCATGTTATTTATCTATCTTTTTTTTACCCGTTCTCATTTTTAGGGTTTTTTACCCTTTTTGGGAAAGAGTGGGGATAAATCACAATAAATGCTCATCACCCCTTCATTTATGGGGAAGGAATAATTATGTTATGGACCATTTTTAGTGGAAATACAATTGTGAAGGTCAAAATGAAGGAAACAATGGTGGGAATATGATGTATGGCTATGTTTTAGACCATGGAGAGCTAGGTGAACACTTTTTTTTGTTAACGTATTTCCCCCTAATGTGTGAGGGTATGAGCTCATTATATGGCAGATAGACATCATAGGATCATGGGAAAATGGTGACAATAGTAGAGAGACTTGAGAGGACCGTGAAGGAGTGGATATTCCTCGTTTGAACTACGGTGGTTTTGGTTTTTTATTACTTCTAAAAAATGGGTGAGATACATATAATGTCTGACATGTATATGGATGAGGTAGGTATACCCATTCTCATAACAATGTCAAAAGAATAAATAATGGGGATCAAGGCTCAAAATAATAGGAGTCAATCAATACATATACAAATGGTGATACATAATGGTGGCCTCAATGGGTGGCTGAATATAATGTTGTTCTGAAGAACGCATACATAGGAACAATGAAATTCTCATGGAATGCAATATCATCACAACCATTGCTCTGCTAGATATGGAGGTGTACATAACTAGATGGACTCAACGAATGAGAGTTAGAATCTCTGTGGTACAATACACAACATCAAGTACTGGAGATACACGGAAGCATGACACTGATGGGATTTTGAACACTGTCACCAACGCAGCCCAAAAATCTCAAGGAACATGAGATTGTATGGATCCCACAAATAGACTCACCAATGTGCTAGAGTCAAGTGACAACTGAGGTCTTCAACCAAATAATGAACAAACCAATACCCTATACAAATCTCAATGGTGCGATGATGTAGTTGAAATCAAGCACGTGAGACACAACCACCCCAAAAGGAACTAATGACTCCTTTCAAGTGGTCCAAGGAAATAATCAATGAGGTGGATGAAACTAGGATACAGGGACCTATGGGTATGTTCTCTGGAATAGATTTTTTGACATTGATAAAGGGATATCTACAACTAACAAGGAAATTATATTTCCTTGATTAGAAGCATGAGGGGGATAACCAAAATATGTGGAACAATCAGGGGACTAACACACTGAATGGAGAATAGGGGAAGGGGAGTACAGGGGACTCAAACTTCCTTTGTTCAAAGCATGACAATAGGGCTGACCTAGAATAAAATGAAACTGACTCATGGTAAAGGGATAGTAGTTGTAAACCGAGAATATAACTGCAACAGGAAATACTAGGGGAAGTACCTAGACTAGTGATGTCCAGGGGATCCAAGGGAGACTCATTGCAGAGTACTTTGAACAAAGGAGGCCCAATAGTGGAAAGCTCCCATAATGTGATATCATATGTGAAGGCTCCTAGAGACACCGTTCAAGCCTTCTTCATAGTTTAAGGAGCACTAAGAAGGGATAGAAGTAAGCTCAATATGCTACGATCTCATGGATTTTGACCAATTTCTAGAAGGTAAATGCTCGATGGTGTTTTAATTTTTAGAGAGTATGAAAATAGGAAGAAGACTCCAATGTGGCCTCTTTTTCGTATGTAGTCTCCTAAGCCTGAAAAAGGATAAAATTGTACAAAGGATAACTCACCCAACCTTGGGGGAAGAGAGACTTCTTTACCATAGGTAGTCCAACCAGGTCAGAAAATGTTAAACCTATACTAACTAGATGATCATTCAAATACTTTACGAGCATTAATGAAACCAAGATTGCTTGATGATATTTTCTTGATAAGAGGTTTGGAAAAGAGCTTAAAGACAACCCATAATGAGTTTTTTCCATAAGTTACGGTCCCAATGTCTGATAAAGCATAAAAGGATATAAAGGGAAACGTTCCTAGCTTGAAGGTGCTAGGGTGGTTCTTTTTATTTAATAGTATATGTAGTCCGAAAAGGAGATAAATGAGGCCACATAGATGCCCTTTAAAATAATTTAATGAGCATGAAAGGATGCAATAGTGCTCAACGATATTTTCATTCTTTTAGGAGTCAAAAAAGAGCTTAACATAAACTCTATAATGGTCAGTCAAGTAAGGAGTAATTGTTTGATATGTGGAAAGAGGTTATGTTGTGAACATGGCTGATAGGAATAACTGCAAAACACTGATGGGGCCTCCTTGCAGGATGATGGATGGCAGTAAAGTGAGGCCAACTGTGCAATATGGATGGAGTGGATGGCTCGTGAACATGCCAATACGTACAATGGGTGATTCACGTGATGTCACGCAAATCGAGGTGAATTCTAGGTCCCAAAAAATTATAAGGATATCATGAGATGAGGGTCTCATTAAAATATAAAGGGCGTAAAACAAAACTCGGTGGTGCGAACGACATGAAAAAAAAATGTTTGATGACTCTGTGGTGCACGGAAGAAAATATAGACCAACTAAAGGCCTATATATAGGGGGGGCACATGACATATGGTCATTTTCACTGGTTAGTGCTGAGTTGGAGTGGAGGACCTTAGAACACAATTGTTGATTTCTTCCAATTGGACCAGCGGTTTTCCGATCTATGACTTGTAGGTAATATCTCTCATTAAACCTATATATTTGAGTGGATTACTTTGTGTTTTTTTTCATTTTGGATCCTTGTCCAAGCCCAAAGGGGTTGAGGGACCGGGTTTCACTTTTTGAAGGGAAAAGAGCAACCTAAGTCGCTCTTATCGAGCAGACATGCACAACCCAGGTACACTTGTTGGGAAGACAGGTGTGATCCAGGTCGCACCTATTCGAGGGATAAGACTGACCTAGTTGCACCTATTCATTCTTTTTGAGTGACTTGGGTCACACAAAAGGGTAGAATATGGGTGACTTAACCCATAATGAGTTATTTGTGCATGACTGGACTTGACAGGGGTTGTGTGTATGTGCATTATTTCTCAGGTAGTGTGGTGGGAGTGAGACATTTGGAACCTCCAAGGGAAGGTGCATGATGACCCACCAGTGTAGGTTTTTCTTGTTCAGTGTGGTTTATGGAAGTTTTTCCAGATCCGACTTATGTGTTGAGAAAATATATTGCTAGACAAGATAGTGAGATTTTGGAATTGGGAGGTAGAGTGTTTTATCATCCAGAGTGAGTGAATAGAGATCACACTCCTTCATGTGTACCTTCTGACTTGAATCCGAGTGTTGGGAATGATCAACGACACTACGTCGAAGCTCACACATGGGGTGTCACTGGATGACCTCTGTGATAGGAATTTCTATGACTATGTATTGGTTCACTCGTCATACATACTAGTGTGTGATATCGAGAGTCTTCATACTCGAGCGAATATAGCAGTGATGGTGTTGCGTATACTAGGATCATCGAGACCACATAAGATATCAGGTGGTCAGCTCCAGATGGTGGAGTGTGTGCTGAGGGGAACCTAACTTGGGTGGGCCCATATGTACTTGAATGGGGTTCACCTTGGGATGAACCATGCTAGCTTGATGGGAGGGGATTTTTGTTCCCCTTGTTCTTGTTCTCATTCTTCTTTGAGCGAATTCCTATAATATGACTGCATTTAGCAGTGGATGAGGGGGGACCTCACGAGCCTCGCATGAGGAGGTGGAGCGAGATGATGATCAAGGATTGAGGCATCTTGGTGGGCTATTTTTTTCACCTGGGAGATCTTCGCTAGTGGTAGAACCTTCCAGTCCTTATAGATGACAATCTGTATGTTGGGATGGATTACCGGGGAGACCTGAAGATGCCTCGACCACCCAGATAGGTCTAGGGACCCAATGATACATATACATGATGCATTTTGTGGTTGCATTCATATATATTTTACTAGCTTAGTGGTATCTAGTTTATGTGTGTGATAGATACTGATGACACACTATGTGCATGTTTAGACACAAGGTCACTCCCTCTAGTAGCATATCAGAGACGCAGGGGCAGGGTGGAGGGTTTAGATCCACTTGCTCACAGACAGAGGAGACATTGGAGTGATACACTAGACTCACTGTGACTCAATTTGGAGTTCTTACTAGAGGGGGTCACTGATGACAGATGGAATTACCTTGACAATGACTTGATTTCCATGTGTTATAGGGATCCTCCATAATGGATCTCCCTTATAAGGAGGATCGCAGTTGCTGCTGAGTATGTCAGAGTAACGAAATAGGGTGATGTGCCTATGGAGGAGAAAGAGGAGAACACTAAGGAGGATACAGAGTCTGAGAACGATGAATCCAACTAGAAGCTAGTGATGCTTCCCCTGATGCGGTGATGCATGGGGATTTTTTGTATTATATGTATGATCATTCGAGAAAGCCGATGAAGATTCTCTTTTTTTATTGAACATTATTATGTGATATATATGCACGTGGATGCACTTTTTATGTGTTTTTATGATTTTTTTATGAGACTCCTTTATGATTATGATGATGCATATATGATGTATATGACATATGTATGCACGACTATATGATGATGCATGATGCAGTTTTAATTCCTATATGCGATGATTGATGTGCCACTTTAGAATGTAATTATCCATTTGGTATGATACATTATTGAGACTTCTAGTAACATACATAAATGAAATGAATTCATAATGTCTAACCGAGTGTCTAGTGCATAGGAACTTTCTAAAGAGACAAGGATCACGGACCCAATAGAAGTTATTCAACTGGGAGACAGGTAGTTGGGATTCTAAGAAGACACCAAGGTGACAAACACCCAAGTGAAGGGAAGCGATTAGGATACCTACGACAATGTCATACTTGGCTTGGTTGTTGGTAGCAACACCAACACACATTCCGTCGATATGGATCAACTCATGTGACAGGGAATAAATGACCCACACAGCCAAGGAAATATTAGGAGACCATCTACTTTCTCTATCAACGAAACCAACGTAGTGAGGTGAGGTAGGATCCATCTAGAAAAACCAAGGAAACAAACTATGAGACTCATGGAAATAATAGTACAAAAAAAATTATGACACAAAGGTACTTCATGGTGAGCGACTTAAAGAATATAACCTCTTGAGGTAGAGCCCATTGTGGGAATTCTTCAAGATGTGGCCGTCAGATTCAGCAAGGATGTATTCCCCCTTACCGAGACATCAATGGATGACATATGGCCATACCACATGGAATCAAACTTCCCTTTCCATAACTTATCATTGGCTTAATCATAGATGAGCACCAGATCTCTCTCGCTAAAGGTGCGAGCATGGACTTGGGAGACAAAATGGGACTTTAACCAAGTCTTGGGTAATTTGATCATCTAGAGAGCAGAACGATGGTCCTCATTGGTCCGTTCGAGAATAAGTAGGTGTTGTTCTAATGGTGATGTATCAAGTAGAAGTGTGACGACAAGATGGAGCATCGAAATCTGGAATTCAATGGGAAGAAATGATTCCACACCATGGACTAAGTGAAATGGGGTAAAAATGGTGGCGTTCTTTGTAGATGTTCGGTAGGAACATAGGGTGGAGAGGAGAAAGTGGTGCCAGTTGGATTTGTGCTTTCCCACCATTCGTTGGAGCATCGTTTGGAGGATCTTGTTGACAACCTCAACTTGGTCGTTGCCCCAAGGATAATAAGTGGAGGAGTACTGGTGTTCAAACTTCAACATGGAGAAAAGCTTTGTCCAAACAATGTCCTCAAAATGAGAATTGTGCTATGATACTAACTATTGGGGGACACCCAAATGAGTGATAACATGGTTAAAAAATAATTATGTCACGTTATCATCCTTACAGTTGAATGTAGGCATGGCCTCAACCCATTTGGTGAAATAATCAATGACCACAATGATGTATTTATGGTCACCAAACGAGGGAGGGTTACAGGTCATGAAGTCAATCGCCCACTTGTAGAAGGGACCAAATGTGATGACAGGATGTAACAGCATGGGAGATGTCCTTGCTTTTGGAACAAAGAGCTGGAAATTGCGACAGTGTTTAACTGCATGGATGCAATCGAAAAAGATGTTGGGCCAAAAAAAATTGCATGAAGGATATTTTGGGTAGTGGCTAAACTAGAGAGGTGGTTGCCACAAGCTCCACTATGGCAGTCATTCAATAGTTTTTCGACTTCATCATTGGTGAGGAAATGATGCAATATGGTATCGATTCCACAACAGTACAAGACATCACCAATGAGGAGATATCGAGCATCTTGGTTCCAGATACGACGACGATCTTCACGGCTTAAATGGGGCCCAAATTTTTGTGTGCGGAAGTACAAGAGACTACCCCCATACCATGGGTCTTCTGTAGAGACGAAAAATAAGAATTCTCTAGGAATATTGATTGTGATAGGTGGTGAGATAGACGACAGAGGGAATTTTTTCATTAAGGAAGCTAGCACCAAATCATTGGTTCTTTTTGGGGAAACAAATTCCAGATTGTACTCTTGGAGAATGACAATTCACTTGGAAAAATGACCTTGGACAATGGGGTGGCTTAAAAGATACTGCATGGGGTTGGAATCGGCCATGACTCGAGTTTGACTCAAGAGAATATAGTGACGAAGCTTCTGTACTGAAAAGACGATGGCAAGGGCCATCTTCTCTTCATGGGAGTAACGTAAAGGTGGTCCTGAAAGTTTCCAACTTACATAATATATCATGTTCTCTTGACGAGCATCGTCTTCTTGAACCAAGACTCCATCAATGGCATTTGTTGATGCCAACACGTAGAGAATAAATTCCTTATTAAAGTCAGGGGGTGGGGAAACAACAAAGTAGAAGTCAACGCTTGTTTCAATGCATCAAAAGTGGCTTGTGCATGCTCATCCCATAAAAAATGAATGTTGGTATGGAGAAGATGTAACAACCCATGGAATTTTGTCACACAGTCCAGAATAAAATGACGAAGGAAGTTGGCCTTGCCTTGGAGACTCTGTAGTTGGCGCAAAGTATGTGGGGGGGATTCATAATGGCTTGAACCTTCAGAAAATCCACCACAATCCCTTTATGTGATACGATGAACCCTAGTAAACTCCCACCATGGAAACAAAACACACACTTGATGGGGTTTAAGCAGGAATTATATTTGCGACATTGAAATAATACTTGCCGTAAGTCATCTAGATGTTGGGAACAGTTTCGATATCGAGTCGTGAGGTCATCTAGGTATACCAAGAAAATGTGGATGAGGTCTTGGAAGTAGAATGTCATGGCCCACTAAAAAATTCCAGGGGTTGTGAAAGTGGTTTTATACTGATCCTCTTTCCAAATTTGAATTTGGTTATAACCAGAAAAACCATCCATGAAAGAAAAGACTTCATGGCTGGCACATGCATAAATGATTTGGTCAATGGATGGAGTGGGAAAGTTGTCTTTGGGACATGCCAAATTCAACTCAAGAAAGTCAGTATAGACACGAATGGTACCTTTTTTTGTTGACGAGAACAGGATTAGAAACCCAAGTGGTATATGCAATGGGGTAAATGAAACTTGCTTTATGCAGTTTCTCGATCTCAGCTTTGACGGAAGCAGACTTTGATGGGTGAATGGGTCTTGAGTTTTGGCATATGGGGGAAAAATTTGGCCATGTGTTGATACAGTGTTCAATGATAGATGGATCAAGCCTAGGCATCTCGATATATGACCAAGTGAAAATATCATGAAACTCCTGAAACAGTGCTTTGTATGACGCGATTTATTCAGGGGAGAAATATGCTCCAAGTGTAATATATTCGACTATCCTGGGTGTGGTTGATATATTGACCTTGATGGTTGGTGAAATGTTATTCATATTTCCCTCTTCAAATGCATCAGGTGCTGAAGTTGGGTTCTTAAACAAGTCTACCTTTCCATGGATGATGTCTTTCTCTTCGACAGAGTATTGGTACGACGATGAAGAAGGATCATCGGGGATGAAATAAGGGCGATGGTGCATATCATCCAAAGGATACTAAGGGGTCAAAATAGCTTCAACAATATCCTCATCATTGTGAAAATAATGTGAAGATAGATAATATGGATCCTCCATGGCTACGGAGATGGAAGGACTACTATAACTGGAGATCGCGCATATGGTGTTGGTTGTGCCTGAGAAAGAAACTATAGGGTGGATCTCCTCAAGGAGAGGTAAATTGGAAAAATTCTTTGTCACATGGACTTGGACATCACATAAAGAAGATATAGGATCATGACGTGGTTCAGTCGTCATTTTTGTTGCCTTTCCTGCAACCTTCTTTGGAGGAGGAGGGGCAGAAGTAGAGTCAGGAGTAGTCTTTGGTGTTCCAGGAGGTTGGTACGACATCATATCAATAGGTTGGAAGGGATTCAACATAAACTAGGGAGTCGGTGGGGTGGTGGGTGGATTAAGGTACCACACACAAATACCCAAAGTGAAACTATGCAAGTTGAGAGTAGCCTGATAGACTTGATCATAATGTCAGATGGTGTAAAAAATAAGGGAATCATGTGGAAATGGAATGAACCCCAATGATTCCCTGAGGATTGTGGTTGGGGTTGTGAATGAAGTTTTGAGGAGGTCGGAACACTACCAGATGTGATAGTGCATAAATCCAATGTATCAGTCAATGAATGAGGAGGTGGTAAGGACAAAAAGGTGTTCGTCATAGGAGCATTGGAAAACAATCCTGAGACAATGACAGACAAGGATGGAATGGACACGATGTCAAGGGTAGTTTCAATAGTGGGAAGGACATGTTTCGGTGTAGCCATCCCCTTTGGATCATAGTACATCAGTTGGTTGATGCTCATGATATTCCCTTGATGAGGGAACATAAAGAGTCGAAACATGGTAGAGGAAATGACTCGTATTGCATACGTGTAGCTACATCCTAGGAGGAGGTTGTAATCGAGTTGGGCATTGAAAACCTCAATGTAAATCAACACTGTTTTTTCAGATAACTCAACGGGGATGTTGGTGAGAACACCTTGGGGATAAGCGAAGAGACCATCATAGGCGTGAAGAGCGGTGGTGCAAGGTTGAAGGGTGGGAGATCTAAGTTTCTACCAAAAAAGGTTAAAATAACATAGGTGGATTCCCCTTATCAATGATGCATCGATGAATAACCAAATTATGAATCATTACTAGAACTTGGAAGGCAACGGATGATGGCATCCTAGGTTCTCCTTGATCCAATTCAAAGGTGATCAACCTATAATTAGAGGGATCGGTGACACCTAACATAGATAACAACACTTTACATTGTGAAGGATAGGTTTTGAGGAATTTCAAAGAAGACATGGTCATGGGATACTGGGCCAAATCGTCAACTATACTATAGTTGAGCGCAACTCTAGCAGTGACATTGTTCGTGAAGTGACACATAGGGAACTTCAGGACTTTGGTTGTCCTATCCATAGGGGATCTTGACATATTGAAAGACATATCAGTAGTGGCGGAGGTATATGCCATAGATCGGTCAATAGTTTTTGTGGTGGAACCATAACACCAGGATCAACAAGTTGAGCCACAGGCATGGTTGTGGGATATTATGGAGCAAAGGGATGAGTTGTAACCATTCCTTGGTTTGAAAGGGGTTTTTGGAGTACCATAGGTGGAGGACCTAGTGGTACTGTGTTTGGCTGAGATGGAGTGGCCCCATTAGGGTCATGTTGACTGTCATTTTGGAGTAAATGGTGGACTTGATTCAAGTGAGGAAACTAATGACTGCAATTTCCATAGGTGCTACAAATGGCAGACAGATGGTTAGTTCGCAATTGTGGGTTCTTCCTAGGTCAAGCGGGCCGATGGGGATTCTATGAAGGAGGGTCAGCATTGTTATTGTTTGGAGGGTTGGCCTATTGGCCACCTCCTTAGTTTTGGTTGTTACCTTGATTCCTGCCTCTCTTATTCCTTCCCTACCTTTATTGGTTATTGCGGGCAGGTTGGTTAGGGAGTTTCTATTGTGCATAGACCGATTATGTAGGACAAGGAGGATTCAAAGCTATATTTGGAGAGGGTTGCACAAGTGGTGCGTAATAGACTGGAGTAGCTAGTGGGGCTGCAAATATGGTTTTTTTTCCACTATGCAAGTGTGCCGAACAAGTCAGTCCATGAATATGAGGATTTGGTGTGGGAAGCACATAGGAAGTAGTGGCTCCATATTGAGTTGTTTCGTGTTAATAATCAAGGGTGTAACCTAGTTTAACAACACTAGGGGTGTGACCAAAATGGGGTGGTAGCACAGGAGATCCTAGATAAAAGTTAGGGTGTTGTGTAACGAAGTTGATGAGTCCATTAGTAGCATGGGATGCCCCCAGCGTATCTCGAGCTGAGGATCCGACATGAGGAGCATCGAGGATGATGGTATACAAGTAACCAGATTGGGAGTATATAAGATTGAATTATTGAGCCTTAAGGATGGATTCCTCTTCGATTGTAGGCACTCTAATGCAATTTCCTTAGCTATGGGGAGGAGTAAGGTTTTGAGGAACCAATCTAGGAAAATACTATTTTCCAATTGGATCTTACACAATCTACAGGGGAAACTCCATTCATGGATATGATCCATGATATGCGTAGTTGTGTTTTATCAACATGATAATAAGATCTCCACTCCCTTGTCATAATAGACGGGTAACTCTAAGTATTGAAGGAACATAGAGGCTAACAAGGAAAATTTGGGGTAAGTGGCATGAGGTAGTTTGATATACCACTTGTACGCAACATTATTGAGTGTCCACTAGAATAACCTCAACCAAAAAAAATCATCCACTATTCTGTTATATGAACACAACAAGTGGAATGACATAATGTGGTTTTGTGTGTCCTCTCCTGCCTTACCCTCAAACTTAGGGATGTTTGAGGGAAGTTTGGTAGGCATAGGAGGCCATTGTGGTTTATGATAGATGGGGTCATTGGTTAACTATGCCAACTTAGGAAGGTTGAGACTATCCATAAAAGGTAGACTAGAACCGCGAATGGATTGGGAAGGGCCAACGATGGTGCAAGTGGTAGTGGGAACGTAGTTCCCATGTGTAATTGGGGGTGTGTAAGGTTGAATTTTCACAGTATGAATAGTCACTGGAATGGTAGGAATAGTTAGAATGGAAGTGGAAGGGAAACCACCCCCAAGTATAAATGGTGGAATGGTTAGAAACACGAGGGATGGAGTGGGGCTACCAATAGTAGGAAGCGGACCAGCAGTAGTATGTGCAGTGGGTAATGGCCCACTAGGACCAAGACATGTTGGTTTGGTAGAAGGGACACCCATAATGATAGGTGTAATGGATGAAATCCCAGTAATAACCATCCATCCCTAAAAGGGATCAGGATGTGCACCAACCATGGGGCTAGATGGAGTAGTGAACAAGGTGGGTTTGGACTAATATGAATCTGAATCATACTTAGAGGCTGTATGTGGCTCCGAAGGTGGTGAATGATGTTGAATATGGATCCAACAGTGATGGTTCAATGAACCAAACTAGGGGGTATTCCCCCTAATCCTATGTGAGTAGTGTGGTGGAGCTATGATGATGTGATGGAGTGTTGTCTAATGAATTAAAACTCAGTAGTATCAATCATAGGCTCAAAAACCCAACTCCAACTAAGTGTGTAGAAGGAGATCATATGAAATGGTGGCTCACAGCCAACAATAATATCTAAAACTGAACTGCGATAGCAGGTCACAACAAGGCAAGTCTAAAACAAAGTGGCAAGAAATCCAATAAGTAGAACTACCTATAAAATAAAATGATGCACTAATATATGGGATAAATTACAAGCGAAATCCTAACTACAAGCTCAAATCCCCTCACAAATCATATCCTCATCAAGGTGATGAAATCCCAATCAGACAATACGAAATAAAAGAACAATATAAACTAAGAGAATCCCACTACTAAGAAGGACCTCTATGTAAAAGATCCCTATAAATAATGGAAACTAGGATACCTTGTTCATGACATGTCCATTTGGTTTACTAGCACTCAAACCCTTTATCCTTCGGTGAAAGATGGAGTGTCGTATTCCACCCTGACTTCTAGAACCCCTTCATTTGCAGCTTACTCCTACATAGCATGGGGCCTCCCGAAAAAATGGTTTTGACCGTGTGAATAAGTACAAAAGGATTTCGGTTCCCTAATGGACAACAACTATGTCTCAAGTGTAGGTGACATAGGGGTGTTTTTTGGATTCCTATCTCCAGTGTCCTAACTTAGCTACAATATTGTTTTCTCCTCAAATGAGGTTACAATGCTGGTTGTATTAATTTATTTTTAAGTCTTTCTTGGGGTCATGAACCAAGTGTTTTCACTTATATGGTTTGAGATGTGTGTAACTGATGTGTATACAAACCCCAACAATCCATAATGAAGATGTAGCAATTTCACTATCTGGATGCAAATATAATGCAAATAAAAAGTAGTAAAGAACAATAAATATGCTGCAAAATAAATTTCTCTTCCACAAATAAAATGTACTTGAAGTAAATGAGCAATAAAAGGAACTAATCAAATGTAAGAAACATGCATGGGGTCTCAACCACAAATATTGACTAGAACTGCTCATAAACCAAGTAGGATCACAAAACACACTAGGGGGCTTGAAAGGATCAGATCTAGATAGAAACAAGTCAGAAAGGGGTTTAACATAGACAAGGGGTCTTAAATAGGGATCTCAAGTACTGAAAAAGACTAAAAAAACACAGGTCACACTTTTCAATAGAACAGGTGCAATCAAGGTCTCACGCAATAGAGAAATAGCTGCGATCAGAGCAGAAAAATGGTCGACAGATCCAAGTCACACAAAACAGAGGATTAAGTGTGACAAGTCACTCAAAACTGAGTCATAGTAGCGACTTGGGTCGCTATAAAAACCATGACAGGAACGATCTAGGTTTCTCTTATCGGGGGAGAAGGAATGACCTGAGTCGCGCTTATCAAGAAAAAGGGCGACTGAGTCTGTTGCTAGGAAAAATGCACCTCTTGCGAACAAGAGTTGTTCCTCTAGTCTAAATATTTTAGATATAGAACAAATGAGTTACAACAAAGATGGAATAATTCCCATAGAATTTGCGAAGAACTGGAGTGATTCCTTTGATAGAGTAATGTAGTTTTTTCCTATGGTGATGGCTCTTCACAGTTGTACCTGCAAAATCACATGAAACAAGCAAACAAGATCAAAAGCACTAGAATATAATCCACAATTCTATGTCAGTGACTAAGAAATCCAATAGTAAAATACATGATTACAACATAACATACTTTATGGGAAAGGAACCAACTTTGCATTAAATATGAAGAAGAAATATTACAACCTTCTCCTTAGTGTTGTTATGCTCCTTCAAATGCCAACGCCTTGTCCCCAAAAGCTCCAACTTTCTCCTTCTATGCTCACCCTATATTTGGATAGAACCTCAAAGCAACAACATAACTTTTCTCTCTCTCAACCATGGGGTATGAGCCTGGGTTTATAGGCCCTGAGAGGATAGGGATGGTCGAGTAAATGGTGGGTGAGGTAGAAGGGAGATCCCAAAAGGATGGATCTCGAATCCAAGTGGTCCTCAGGAGTAGGGATAAGGGTGCCACAAAGTCTTCCTTCTAGAAGCTTCATGGAATCTTCTCTTTTTCACTTTTTACCTTGCGCACCACTTTTCTTCCACTATGATAGAGTGGTGATAGGGTAAAACTGCGCTTTGAACTAGAGGAATAAGCTTGGGACCACCTACTGTCAAGAGACAGTAGGAGTTACTAAATAAGGTAACACTCCTTTCTTTAAGGGTAAATCCAGTGCGGGAATTTTGTTTGTAAAATTGAAGTATAGGCCAGTATTTAACTGCACAACTTGGGATTCATGGAAATAACTGATGTTTGGGACCTCATCTCAGTTTCAGGGCACTAGGGTTATTAGACTCTCCTAGAGAAGTCGGCCCTGGTAAAATGTTGTCAAGTCGAAAACTATTATAAATAGAAAGTGAGCCTCTCTATTTATCACACAATCACTCACACTTAGTTGTAGCGAATGAGTGAGAGAGAAGGAGCTGGGATAAGAGAGAGACCAGTTATCAGAGATCATCTTACTATATTTAGGTTTTACTGCTGCCATTGGTGCTTATTCTATCTCTGAGGATGTTGCGGGGTTTTCTCCTTTATGGTTTCCCATAGGAAAATATTTGTGTCTATTGTCTCTTGTGACTGATTTCTCTACATGTTATTCTCTCAGATAAGATCCTAAGATCATACTGTCTAATTGATAAAAATATAACATGGTATTAGAGCTAACCTAAGAAGAAGACATTGTGCAGCTACGAAAGCTACGGATTCTTACTTTTTGGTTCTCTCTCCATAATCCATCAGAAAAAGGATGCTAGGATGAATATCCATTGAAGGGCACATCTTTCTGTCTATTAGAATAATCAACCCATAGGTAGCTACCTTAGACATTAATTAATCCATTTTTTGTCTTATTTGCCTAGTTTCCAATATTCCACTCTATGCAAGTTGTCTTCCACATGTCCTATAAGTCAAACTTGCTAAAAATGAGTCATGGAGCACTTGGGAAACCTCTTGGAATCCATATTTAGCATATTTTCTTTATTCCATATCCTCCCTAGTGCATGTTTGCTTTTTCTGCTTTATTGCCTGCTTTACTGAGTTTTATGGCAAAAGGGAAAGTAAGACTAGGTGCAGTTGACTTGTTTTTTGATCTCATCATCCTCCATTCTTTTCTCCTAATAAAAGAATGTATGATTTGTCTTTCCATCACCTATTAGATTTCCTACTTTGCTTTTCCAATTCGTGAGCTCCTAGGAAAATTTGGAAACTGCTTTATGCAACTATGGGGGATTTGACTAGATTTAGTAAGCCTGCTTTTGACTATTTCGAATGGCATCCTTATGCATTTGAATCTCTCATGTAATTATGTATTGCATCAGCCTATGACTTCACAATTTGGGCTATTTTACACTTATTCAATACAGATTAGTGTTATGCTCTAATTTCAGTCTCCTTTGTGTGTAAATTTGTGTGTTCGATTAGTAATTTTGTGAGTGCAATTGATCTATCACCTGGGTTCAATTTCCACATGGTATCAGATCCTTTGTATATCAATTTCTCTCCTTCCATATTGCTATTACAGGTTTGACATCTTGACTGGGAGCTATTCTGTTGACTAAAGGGACAATTTCTGAGCTATGGATCAATCTCAGAAGATCATCTTAACACCATTTAATTTCTTTGAATGGAAAGCAGAGATGGAGATACTGTTGAGAGAGAAAGGTCTCTACAGGGTGACTATGGCAACTGAAGCAGAGCCCAATGCATATGAAGAGAAAATTAAATGGCACAATAGGAGGGATGAGGCTTATGGTCTCTTGTGTCTGAGCATATCCAGAGACCTCCTCTTCCATCTTGATGGATTGACATCACCAAATGAAGTATGGGAGAAGATTGTAGAGATTTTTGGTAAGACAGATGAGATGAGAGGACATCAAATCGATAATAAATTGATCTCCTTGTGTCCCAGCAGCTTCAAATCCCTACAACTCTACTTTTCCAAGTTTAAAGCCCTTGTTTTGCAGCTAAAACGGTGTGGAATTGAAAAGAAGGAGGAGCAACTAGTTTTGGCCATACTCTCAAAGCTTGTACCTAACTATTTAGTGTTTGTTTCGACCTTCCATGCCACCAAGTTGATAGCTTGAGCCTGGAATATTTCAAAGCTTGCAGAGTTCATGGAATCCCTCACACAAGAACAAGATAAATTGGTGATGATGGGCACCATCAAACCTTCCAAAGACCAAGCTCTGGTTGTTGGAGATTCAAGGGTGGATTCAAAAGGAAAGAAGAAAGCCAAGAAGCCACCTCAGCAGAAGAGAGACAAGAACAAGTCTCAGGAGGAGCCCCAAGGCTCCAAGAAGAAATTCCAGAAGAAGAAGAACAAAGGAGAAATGAGCAAGTGCGCATACTACAGAAAGGGATTTCATCCTAAAAGCTCCTGCATGAAGAAGCAAATTGACATGCTGACCCAACTCCTGGAGAAGAATAACATCTCCATTCCTGATAGCTCAAAGAAGAGGGAAGGAGGATCAAATTCAGAAGACACAGAGAGAGTTCATGCATTGGTTGCTGGCACATCAAGTTCACGGCTTCATCATAGACTCTGGAACTTCAAGACATATGGTTTCGACCAAGGAGGCATTCTTCTCTCTTGACATGTCAAAAGGTCCACCAATAGTGCTAGGAGATGACTCTCTCACTGACAATTTGGTCAAAGGAAGGATTGATCTTTACCATGGTAAGTTCAGGAATGTATTGTATGTTCCAGGTCTTGCCTCTAACCTCTTGTCAGTGTATTACATGAGCCACATAGGGTCTCCAAAGAAGGTCATATTCTCCCCTAATGATGTTGATATCATGGAGATCTCGAGTGGTAAATTCATTGCAAAAGGAGTTGTAGATAACACTTTGAAGGTATACTGGTTTTCAGATTTTCTACCCTATCAAACCCCTACTCTTCTGATTCATGCTAATAAGGCAAGCAAGATTTGGCAAGAAATATTTGGCCATATTAACTATAAGTATCTTTCTGATCTAAGTGAAAAATAAATGGTCATAGGGTTACCAAAGATTAAGTTTTCCAAGGGAGTATATCAAGGTTGTGTCCTAGGAAAACACCCAAAGCATAAATTTGAGAGAGCTAGTCATGAGAGAACCTCTGCACCTATTGAGTTGATCCATAGTGATGTTTCTGGTCCATTCCCTCATATGTCAATGAGTCAGGCCAAATATGCATTAAATTTCATAGATGAATTTTCCAGGTACTGTTGGGTTTACTTCCTGAAGCATAAATCTGAAGTTTTTGGCCTTTTCAAAGTCTTTAAGGATTTGGTTGAAAACCAGTTTGGGGGGGAACTCAAGATCCTCAGATCTGACAATGGTGGTGAGTATGCCAATTCTGAGTTCATTCAATATTGTGAAGATGTATTTATTCAGATGCATCATTCAATGCCTTACACATCACAACAAAATGGTGTTGCTGAGAGAAAGAACAGATCATTGAAAGAGATGGCAACCTATATGTTGGAGGTGAAGAATTTGCCACCAAAGTTTTGGGTGAGGCTATAAACTATGAATATTATATCTAGAATAGGGTGCCTCATAAACAGGTTGATGGTATGACTCCTTTCGAATCATAGAGTGGGCACAAGCCAGATGTGACCCATTTTGGGATTTTTGGCTCAAGGGCTTGGGCTAGAATTCCAACAGAAAAGAGGAAGGCTTTGCAGCCCCAAATCCAAGAGTGTCTATTTGTTGGGTACTATAAATATTCAAAAGGGTACAATCTGATCAATTTGAGCACAAACAAAGCCTTCATTGAAAGGAGTGTTCAGTTCCAAGAAGAGCCTTTAGTAGCAGTTGAAGTTGGAGAGTCTTCTTCACCACCAGAACCATTGAATGTAAGTGAAGAGACAAATGAGTTTGTTGATTCTGATATATATGATAATTATGATTTAATTTCAGATCCTAACAGTCCTACAAGACCAAAATGGGAAGCAAATACCATTCATGTAGCTGGGGAACTAGCTAGAAATCCTAGTGATCTTAGGAGGACTAGATCTCAGTTTAAGAGTTCCCCGAGCATGAAAGACCCTTTGTTTGTAGAGAAATGCTATCTGATGGTTGAATCAGACCCATAGACATATTAATATGCAGCACATGATCCAATATGGCAAGCATCCATGAAAGAAGAATTCAACTCACTCCAGAAGAACAACACTTGGGAGCTGGTTTATCTTCCCCTAGGGAGGAAGCTAGTTCAATGTAAGTGGGTTTTCAAAACTAAGCTTTTTTCTGATGGTTCACATTTGAAATATAAGGCAATATTGGTATCCAATGGCTACTCATAGGTACATGGTATTTACTACAATGAGACCTTTGCACCAGTGGAAAATATGGACTCCATCAGGCTAGCCTTATCCATTGCAGCTTCGAAGCAGTGGGAAGTACATCACATGGATGTGAACTATGATTTCCTGAATGGATATCTTACTAAAGAGATTTACATTCATCAGCATCAAGGGTTTTTTGCTAATCCATATTTTGTGTGCAGGCTAAAGAAATCATTGTATGGGCTTAAGCAAGCCCCCAGGGCTTGGTATGCCAAGATTGATGGCTTTCTGCTGTCATTGAGTTTTGTTCGATGCAATTCTGATACAAATGTTTATTTGAAGCTGATTCATGGTTATTTGATGATTATTTTCTTATATGTGGATGACCTTCTGATTACATGAAGCTCAAAGAAAGAAATTGCCTCCTTGAAGGATGCAATGACCATGCATTTTCTATGACTGATTTGGGGTTGTTGAGCCAATTTTTGGGTCTCGAAATTGCTCAATCCCAACATGGAATAAAATTACATCAGTCCAAGTATGCTCTGGATTTTCTGAACAAGTTCAACATGAAATATTGCAAGCCAAGCAAGACTCCCTTCCTTTCAGGAGTTAAGCTTGAAGAAGCAGGTTCTTCTCCTATGGTAGATAGTACATTGTATGGACAACTGATTGGGTGTTTGATGTACCTTACACACACTCGACCTGATATTTCTTATGCAGTAAGTGTGGCTTCAATATACATGGATCAGCCTCATGAGATCCATTGGAGAGCAGCCAAAAGGATCCTTAACTTTGTTCAGGGAACAAGAACTCATGGGATCTTCTACAAAGATAAATCTAATCTTGATTTGATTGGGTTTACTGACAGTGATTGGGTAGGTGAAAACACATAACAAAAGTCAACATCAGGATATGTGTTCATGCTTGTTGAAGGACCAATCAGCTGTTCAAGCAATAAACAGAGTTCCATTGCACTCTCATCTATAGAAGAAAAGTACATAGGAGTTGTAAATGCAGCAACTCAATGTTTATGGTTGTAGGGGTTACTTGGTGAGTGTGGATTTGAATCAGAGTTATCAACTATTATCTATTCTGATAATCAAAGCACTATTTGAATCTGTAATGATCCAATTCAGAGATAGAGAACCAAACACATTGAGATCCATATGCACTACATCAGACAGCTTGTGCATGATGGCACCATTCACCTACTCTTTTGTGCATCTTCAGAACAAGTAGCTGACATATTCACCAAATTTTTTTGTGAGAAGACATTCAGCAATCTCAAATCACTGCTGGGGATTGTTGATCATGCTGTGAAGCATTATTGATGACAAGATTTTCAAATTTTGTTTTACTGTCCATGTTTAAGGGAAGATTTTACCACTGGGTTTTTGCCTCTTTCCTTAGTTAAATGGACATGCAGTATGTAAAGGGTGACTAAGACTTGTTACTAGGCCCTATATTTTTCTAATATTTTACTCATAATTACTTAATGGGGGGGTTTTATAATAATCAACCCATAGTTAGCTACCTTAGACATTAATTAATCTATTTTTGTCTTATTTGCCTAGTTTCCAATATTCCACTCTATGCAAGTTGTCTTCCACATGTCCTAGAAGTAAAAATTGCTAAAAATTAGTCATGGAGTGCTTGGGAAACATCCTGGAATCCATAATTAGCATATATGCTTTATTCCAGATCCTCCCTAGCGCATGTATGCTTTTTCTTCTTTATTTCCTGCTTTACTGAGTTTTATGGCCGAAGGGAAAGTAAGACTAGGTGCAGTTGAATTGTTTTTTTTCTCTCATCATCCTCCATTATTTTCTCCTAATAAAAGCATGTATGAGTTGTATTTCCATCACCTATTATCTTTCCTACTTGACTTTGCCAATTTGTGAGCTCCCAGGCATATTTGGAAACTGCTTTATGCACCTATGGGGGATTTGACTAGATTTAGTAATCCTGCTTTTGACTATTTCAAATGGAATCCTTATGCATTCGAATCTCTCATGTAATTATTTATTACAACAGCCTATGACTTCACAAGGTTGGCTATTGTACACTTATTCAATAAATATTAGTATTATGCTCCAATTTCAGTCTCCTTTGTGTGTAAATTTGCATGTTTGATTAGTAATTTTGTGAGTGCAATTGATCTATCACTTGCGTTCAATTTCCACACTGTCGAAGTAGAATCTGATTCTGAGCACTTTCAGTTTTTGACCTACCACTACATAAGGAAATTAGGGATTTTCATTGAAGAGGAATTTTTGAGTGAGCCCAGGCTAGGATTGCCCTCCTCCTCAAAATCGAAGTTTAGAGACAAAAATCGAAGTTTTTGGTTGGGTAGAACTCCAGGAAATTCAAACCCTAATTTTCCTTGGAACTAGAAAACTAATAATGCAGAAGATCAGCACTAGATCCAGTTTTCAGCTTCTCAAGTTGGTAAGATCTAATATTTTGTATTTCCATTTGAGGTTCTTAGTTAAGATGTCTCATCACACAAAGCTTGATGAAAAGCTTGAGGGAGTTTATAACTTCTGAACCTGGAAGTATAGGATATTCCTGGTCCAGGAGGAAAATGAGTTGGAATCTTACATTAGTTAATAAGTTCCAGTTCCAGAGGGAGATGATGCTAAGGCCTTACACAAAAAGAAATTGGTCATGGATAAGAGGATTATTGCTGATTCAATCAAGGATTACCTCATACCATAGGTGTCCTCCCTAAAGACACCTAAAGAAATGTTTGATGCCCTGACCAAGATATTTGAAGGGAAGAACATAAACTGGAAGATGACTTTGAGGAACCAATTGAAGAGTGTGAAGATATCGAATTTGGATACCTTACAGTCATACTTTACAAGGGTCTCCCAGATCAAAGAACAACTTGAAGCAATGGATGAAGAAGTGGAGGATGCAGAAATTGTGATGACTACCTTGAATGGTCTCCCTAGGTCATGGGACTCTTTCATTCAAGGGATTTGTGCTAGAAGAAAGCTAGTCACCTTCAGTAGACTGTGGAAGGAATGCTCACAAGAAGAAGCTTGAATAGTATCCCAAGAAGAAAATATGGGAAGTGAAGATCAAGCTCTCACAGTACACTCCAAGAAAATCAGGCAGGACTATCATCATCCTAAAGGTAATCATTCTCACTCTAGAAAAAATCAACTCAAATGTTTCACTTGTGATGAGATAGGAAACTATGCTAGAAATATTCCTAGAAACAAAATAAACTCTCACAAGAAGAAGGAAAAAAGAAAACATCATGCTCACACTGCAGATGATGATGATCCTCCCAGGAAAAGAGTCAAATAAGAAAGTGAATATTCTTCAAGTGATGAAGAGTATGTTCTAATTTCTTCCCCCACGGGGACTATCACACATGGAAGCAATGATTGTCTTATAGATAGTGGGGCTTCTAAGCATATGACATGATTCAAAGAATCCTTTATAAAACTCTGAACATGAGTCACCTCACAAGGTGAAACTTGGGGATGATTACCAGTATCCAATAAAAGGTAGTGGTGAATCCTCCTATAAACTAGAATCTAGAAATTATATGAAGATGAAGGATGTCTTTCTTGTATCAGGACTAAAAAATAATCTCCTCTCCATATCTGCATTGGATGCAAAAGGCATGAAGGTTGCATTTGTAGATGGAAAAGTCCTTATGTTTCCAAAGGGAAAGACTATAGATGATGCAGTAGTAATTGGAGAGAAAGAGGGAGGACTATACAAATTAAAGGGCCAACCAGAACAAGCTTTGGTCCATGACTCAGTAAAGACAAATGAACTTTGGCATAGAAGACTTGCACATGTGCACTATAGGGCACTACCACTTGCAAGAAAAGTTGTTGAAGTTCTTCCAGAAATACAGACAAAACACGATGGTGTCTGCAAAGGATGTGTGAAAGGAAAGAACACAAAGAAGACATTTCCAAGTAGCGAGAGCAAGGAAAAAGGAATCATGGAAATCATTCACTCCGATGTATACGGTCTGATGTCATCCAAATCATTGAGTGGGTATGTATACTATGCTTCTTTCATTGATGATTATTCTAGGAAGACATGGATATACTTCTTAAAGAACAAAGATGAAGTGTTCAGAAAGTTAAAAGAGTTCAAAGCCTTGATCAAGAACCACACAGAAAATAAAATCAAGACCTTTCGATCAGACAATGGCAGATAATTCACAATGCAAATCAAATGAATTCAGAGAATTATGTAGAGATTCAGGGATTAAGAGGGAGTTGACCACTCCATACAATCCACAACATAATGGGGTTGTAGAAAGAAAGAATAGAATGATTATGGAAGTAGCAAGGGAAATGCTTCATGATAAATTTCTTCCCATACATCTATGGGAAAAATCTGCCAAGATAGTTGTGTATGTACAGAACCATACTCCACACAAAGTACTCAAGAACAAGACACCTGAAGAAGTATTTTTCAGCAAGACACCAGAGGTCAATCATCTCAGAATATTTGGCTATCCATTGTACATACACATTCCAAAAGAAAAGAGGACAAAGTTAGATCCTTCTGGAAAGAAGTGTATATTTGTGGGATATAGTGAAAGCTCGAAGGATTAGAGAATATACTTCCCAGGATTCAATAAGATCGACATTAGTAGAGACGTAACATTTGATGAAGACTCAGCTTACAACAAAAAAAAAGAGACCAGCTGAAGACCCTGAAGAAACAAAAGTACCCAGGATTCGAGATACAACTATGATAGATGCAACTCAAGAAGAATATTGAGAAATAGAAGAACCATAGGAACCTATAGATCCACCCCAAGAGAAGAATCCTCACAAGAGGAAACCTGCATGGGTACGAGAGGCTATCCAAGGTGCAGAAAGATATGGGGCTCCAGAAGAAATGCATAGAGAGAGGAAAACAACTAGGTCATGCTCCATTTATTTAGCCCTATTGTGTGACATCATTGATAAAGAACCTTCCAATTATGAAGAAGCACCAGAAAAGAAAGAGTGGAAGGATGCTATGATTGAGGAGTACCAGTTGATCATGAATAATGATGTCTGGGATTTTTCCCCAAGACCAGATGGGAAGTCTGTTGTGAATTCCAAGTGGATATACAAGATCAAGCATGTTGCAGATGGTAGCATAGATAAATATAAAGCAAGATTTGTGGCTCGTGGCTTCTCCCAGAAAGAAGGAATAGATTATGAAGAAACTTTTGCACCTGTAACTAGATACACTTCCATCAAATCAATACTTGCCATGGATGCAGTAATGAAATGGAAGATACACCATATGGATGTCAATCCTACCTTCTTGAATGGTGTAGTGGAAGAGGAATTGTATGTGGAGCAACCACTCGGTTTCGAGACACATTACAGGGAGACTCATGTGTGTAAATTGAAGAAATCCATGTACGGTTTGAAATAGGCACCCAGGATATGGTATGATAGAATTGACAGCTTCCTATCTAGTTTGGGATTTACCAAGAGTAAAGTAGATTCCAACCTCTACTAAAAGGTTGAAGAAGGGAACCCAATGATACTCATATTTTATGCAGATGACCTATATGTAACAGGTGAGGATCGGTTGATTGCTGATACGAAGAGGAATCTTGTTGTCGAATTCAAGATGAAGGACTTGGGTATGATGCACTACTTTCTAGGCATGGAGGTGTAGTAAAATGCATAGGGAAACTCCCTGGGACAAGGGAAGGATGCAGTAGAGATCCTGACAAGGTTCAGGATGATGGACTGCAAGGCCATGACCACACCTATGGAATTGAACCTGAAGTTATCGAGTGATGCTTCATCAGAGTCGATTGATGCTATGATGTATCGTTAGATGATTGGGTCCCTAATGTACTTGATGAATATGAGACTAGATATTTTCTTTTCTTTGACCACATTGAGCCATTCCCTGATGGATCCTAGACATGTTCACCTGATTCCTGCAAATAATATCTTGAGGTACCTGAAGGGTACAGTTGATTATGGGCTCAAGTATGAGGCAAATCAGAAGATTAACCTGGAGGGTTATGTGGATTATGATTAGGAAGGAAATTCCATTGATAGGAAGAGCACTTCAGGGTGTTTCTTCAATATGGGATCAAGTGTGATCTCTTGGTTTTTCAGGAAACAATCCTGTGTGGCACTAAGTACAGCCAAAGTAGAGTATGTCATAGCTTGTTTAACTAGTTGTGAAGCAATGTGGCTGAGCAATCTACTATCTGATTTGTTTGATCTCTAGTTGGATGCTACTTGTATATATTGTGACAACCAGAGTTGTGTGAAGTTTTCAGAGAACCCGGTGTTCCATGAAAAGTTGAAGCATATCGAGATCAAATACCACTATATCAAGGATATGGTGTAGAGGGGATCAGTGAAGCTCCAATATGTTGCAATGGATGAACAGATAGATGATGTGTTGACTAATCCATTAGCCATAGTGAATTTTGAGTACTTTCAAGAGAAGCTTGGTGTTCTCCAGATAGAGCTTCCTTCAAAGGGTAAGTTATGAGTCTGAGAGCCATTCTGACATGGTGGTAGGCGAGGCCTCCCATGGTCATATGTAAGTGCAGATCCATTCTAACATGGTGGTAGGTGGGGCCTCCCATGGTCAGATGTAAGTGCATATCCATTTTGACATGGTGGTAGGCGGGGCCTCCCATGGTCATATGTAAGTGCAGAGCCATTCTGACATGGTGGTGGGTGGGGCCTCCCATGGTCAGATGTAAGTGTAGAACCATTCTCACATGGTGGTAGGTGGGGCCTCCCATGGTCAAATGTAAGGGAAGAGCCATTTTGACATAAGGGAAAGCTGGGCCCTCCCATGGTCAGATGTAAGGGCAGATCCATTCTAACATGGGGGAAGGTTGGGCCTCCCATAGTCAGATGTAAGGACTGAGCCATTCTGAAATGGGGGCAGGTTGGGCCCTCCCATGGTCAAATGTAAGGGCTAATCCACTCTAACATGGGGGAAGGCTGGTCCCTCCCATGGTCATATGTAAGGGATGGCTCATTCTGACATGGGGGCAGGATGGGCCCTCCCATGGTCAGATGTAAGGGCTGGGTCATTCTGACATGGGGCAGGATGGGCCCTCCCATGGTTAGATGTAAGGGATAGGCAAGCCTTTCTGACTTGGTAGGATATAACTACTGAATAATATGAAGACCTACATGGAGGCTAGGCCTACAACTAGCATGAAAAATGGCTAGCTCTATAGAACTTCCTGTGATGAGTAGAATTGAGAGATATCACCATTTGGTCGAGATAGCAAAGTAGTAATGATGATCCAACTTTGATGATGATCCAGTGATGATCCATATTTGATGATGATCCAGTGATGATCCAAATTTGATGATGATCCAGTGATGATCTAGGTTTGATGATGATCCAGTGATGATCCATCTTTGATGATGTTTCAATGATGATCTAGTTCAGATGATGATCCAGTGATGATGACCCAGACTTGAACCAAAGAAGAATACTTGTGTTGATGAATTGTTTCAAAAGAATACCTTCCTAGTTAAGAGGGAGTGTTGATGTAATTGTAACTTTGGAATGTATTCACTTGTATATTTCATAGATTGTATTTCATTGGTCCCCGATGTTCTTATCAAGAGAATCATTAATGTAAACAAGTAATGTAAATTCATAGAGGGTAACCCTCCTAGTTGATTAGGGGACAAAATCCCCACATTTTTGGGGCACTAGGGTTATTAGACTCTCCTAGAGAAGTCAGCCTTGGTAAGTTGTTGTCAAGTCAAAAACTAGTATAAATAGAGAGTGGGCTTCTCTATTTATCACATAGTCACTCACACTCAGTTGTAGCGCATGAGTGAGAGAGGAGTTGGGATAAGAGAGAGAACAACTGTCATAGATCATCTTATTGTCTTTTGGTTTTGCTGCTGCCATGGTTCTTATTCTATCTCTGAGGAAGTTGTGGGGTTTTCTCCTTTATGGTTTCCCCAAGGAAAATCTATGTGTCTATTGTCTCTTGTGATTGATTGCTGTGCATGTTATTCTCTCAGATAAGATCCTAAGATCATACAGTCTAATTGATAAAAATCTAACAAAAATCCCTCCCAAAGCATGAGGCTAGAGGCATATGATAGGAAAGATATTTGAAATAGCAAGTTATCACTTCGAGGCAAGAATTCACTTGATTAGAGATCATCATCAACTAGGAATCTGTAATACATCAATACTTTTGACTCGTAATCAAATTTCTCCTCATCATGGCTGCAGACCAATACAAGGAAGGTCTATGAGAGATATGAACAAACATGGCTACTAGAATACAGAGTAGATCCATGTGATAGAGGACTCAAAATTGGACATAGCTACCAGACATACATTGTAGATCTATGTCAAATGAACACAAATTTGAGCACAACCGCGACCATACAAATGTGGATCCATGTTAGGACTCATACAATATACTCCATTGAAACCTGGGGAATGCAATGATTGCTTTTAACAGATACCCAGGTTCTTCATCTCGTATTCTAAAAAGTACATTTCTATCCATTTGATTACAATCATTTGATGTCGAACATGGTAGAAACCACTTGATTACCGGTCAATGATGTGAATTGTTAACAAGTGAGAGGGAGATGACCATTGATGTCAATGATTACTGAGGTACCTTAGTACAATATCTTGAGTGTGAATAGATGATTTGATGTCAAACACTCAGTCGAATCTATTGATCAAAGGTCAATGATGTGAACCTATGTCGAGAGCGAGAGAAAATATCATTAAGGAATACAAACCTCAAGGTACTAAACTTGTTTCTTAGACTAATTCATGGATGATGAGCTGATGTCAACAAGAATATTAACATCGAATGAGGGCCATGATGAATCCCGCATCGATGAAACAAAACTCAGAGCAAAGTTCTGGAATGCTGTAGATGATGTAACAATAGGACTGATTCTAAAGGTAACGACACAAAGGTTGTTTTCATTACAGAGGTAAACTTTCATCTTCCCTTTGAACATCAGGTGGGACAACCAAATACTTGGTAGCATTAACTAAACTAGGAAGATACCAAGACATAATGCAGTTGTGGACAATGCATTCTTTGAAAGACTCAAAGGAGAGGGTAACAAAGAGGGTAACAAACACTTGGTGTAGCTAATCCGAAGAGAATTCCATTCTCATATATTTCATGAACCTAAGAAAGGAGGGGTTCATTTCCAAAAGAGGGTCTCTCAGTGTTTTGTTTAATGAGTCCATTGAAAGTTAACTCGGTATTATTCATGTTTAGAGAGTTTGAACAAAAATTGAAGAAGACTCAAAAGGGTCCTTTTTTGTAACTACTCAATCTGAATTAAAAAAGAGATAAACTATTGTCGAAAAGATGACTCTTCAAGTACTTTTACGAGCATAAAGAAGGCAAGTTCGTTCGACAATATTTTCATATTTCAAGAGTCCAAAAAGAGTTTAAAGACGACTCCATTAGGGTTTATTTTCACAATGAACGGGTTTTACGAGCCTGGAAAGAAGTGAAAATGACTCGAAACTTTGTTACTAGGTTTAGAGAGCATGATCAAAGTGTCGAAATGAACGCTCGACAAATTTTTCCATTTTGTGGAAGTATGAAAAAGCAAAAACAAACTTACCCATAGACAATAGTGTTCATTTCAGTCCTTGCAATTTTTTTTTAAGAGGCCATTAGTTCCCCAAAAGATATTAAAAATTGACTTTTATAAACTATAGAGAGGGAATTTTAAATGAAAATGATTAAAAAATATTTAAAATAATATAATAACCCTAAAAATATTTTATAAAAGGAAAAGAAAATAGTAAAAACCAATTCATTTACCATTTACCAAGTCTTGGAGAGCATTTGGGAGAATTTGTGTGCAGATTTCAGTTCAAGATTGCAGAGCTGTTACCTGTCCATTTTCCAAGCCGTTAGTTTCAGGTAAGAGCTAGAATCCTTCTCTTCATTCCTATGGATTCCATTTTTCATTTCCATGCATTTTTATTGGGTTTTGGGTTTTTTAAGACAAACCTAAAAAACACATCCTCGATAATGCTTCTAGCCTTTGTGGGAGGAGCGGTGCTCGATGAGAACCATGTTTTTTAAATCTTGCGTAGGTGGTGGAACCACTTTGTCATAAGGGGACAAGGGTGGTGCCGGTTGTGGTTCCCAAAACATGGATTCCCTAGAAAAATAGAGGATATTAATAATTTCTAAAGATTGGATGTGTGTCTAAATGCTCCATTGATTGCTTTTTACATGTCATTTTGATCAAAATGGTGACTTGGAAAGAGAGGCAACACGAAGACAAGGATTCCTGTGCTGTGAGAGATATGGATTCCATAGCTTCTCTATGAGGCTATGGCCTCTTGAAATTCTTCCACACTCCCAGTATGACATCACATGTATGATCACTAGAGTACATCTTGCTGATGTGGAATACATAACAAGAACATTTTAAGGTGGTACCCCACATTCTCACCATGGAGGTGGAGGTGGAGGACATTTACTTTTTGACTCGACTATCTAGGCATGGAGCACCTATCTCTCTGACTAGATCCCAAGGGGGATATATTTCCACATAGGAACTTATTGTTCGTCGCTGCTATCTAGGGACCAAGATGTCGCGTAAGAAGATCCCGATAAAGGAGGTGATGGACTTACCCCTTCAGACCATTCTATTCACTATGCATAGGGTTTCTGGGAGCCTATTATCAACCCAAATGGCACTTCTCCATCTGAGTGCCAACATTACATATGTTGGTACACAAAAGGACATTGTAGGATTGAAGTTTTCTTAAACATTATAGATGGGCATGACATGAGATGCATTTATCCTTCAACCAGCTTTCCATATTATTTTTCTAAGTGTTGATTTCCGTATACAACTATCTTCATTGAAAATCGCATATGTACATGACTATTCATGTTGACAATGCACGTACTATACGCAATTATCTTCATTACAACCCCCGTACAGATCCATACGTAGGTTTACCTTAACCAACTCGCGTGTATACACAGGTTCCCTATATTAATAGTCGCGTACATCTCCATTCAACATCTAAAAATATAAATCACAATTAATGGAGATTAGTTAGGCCCTAATCATTAACTACCCCAACTATCTCAACCTCCTCAACCTTCGAAACCACTCTATTTCCCAAAGTATAAATAGAGGCCTTGGGGAGGGCATTAATCAATCAATTTTGGAGAACAAAGTTATGTTGTTGGTATATCTTCAGAAGTATTGGAGTAGTAGAACTCAGAATCCTTTGGTTGTAGAGGACTCCTTGTCTCAGGCATTGGGTTGTACACTTATCTCATTCACCGATTGTTAATAAAGAGAATTCTTCTTCCAACATTGTGTTGAGTCTCTTTCATGTATTAGGGTTGATGAATATATTTGATTAAGCACTATATATATTGTTTATATAACCTATTAAATATACATGTATAAGATTGTACTTGGATAATTTTCTCTTTATAAGTGAAGGAGGTTCATCCCTAAAAGCTTTGGGGAGAAGCAGAGTGCAAGAAGATCAAGCTTGGATCAACCGTCAGTAATCAGGTGAGTCCAATATTTCTTCCTATTTCCTTTCTATGCTTAGCTAAAGCTAATTGTTTGCAAGTTTTAGAAGTAAGTTGGTAACCCCAGACCCTAGGATACAAGGGTGTTTATTCCTGAACAACAAAACTGGTGACTCCGATGGGGATCCCAGCCTGCTATGGGTTAACTCTGTAGATCTGTGCCCAATCTTTGCTTTGATTTAGTGTGTGGTGTCTTGTCTTGGTTCATACTTGCAGTGGTGTTTGAAGACCTTTATAATTTTTCATTTTGTTGAAAAAATTTACTCCTATACATGGGTTGTTGTTCTACACAGTCGCGTATAGAGGTCTGCGTATGTGGGTTGCTATATTAGACAGTTACGTACAGTACACGGGTTTCTCTTATGAATAGTCGCATACAAGTTTGAGCAACAAAATTTTTGGGGTCGAGTTGCTTGTCCCTGTCCCTCTGTGGATTTTGTCTTGCTTAGTGGTGTTCAGTACTGGCATTGCACTGTAGGTTTGATTACATTGTTAACCATACTTCATGCTTTTCATTAAGCCCTTGGGTTTTTATTGGTTGGAGTGTCTTTCTTTTAGCATTTTGAAGTGGATTTTCCTGTTGGGTAATAGGTCCAAGTGCTAGTTGTCTAAATCAGTGATCAAGGTTCTAGATACAGTATAAACCATTCTATTTTTGAATAGTGTTGGTTTGTCACTTGCCTTTGATTGATTTCAGTGATTTCCATCCATTGTATGTTCCTAGCTGGGTGTGTTCCAAGTCTTCCTTAGGTGGTTTATTTTCAGTTTTTATAAATCTGCTTTACTTCATTTTGCTCACTTTATATAGTTAGATTATCCAAGCATACTCAAGAATTTTGCATTTAGGTGCATTAGTAATCTTTGAGGAATTTGAAAAGTGAAAAGAAAAAAATTGGAAACATTTTGCATTTGAATTGCATATGGTAGTTTTACTTTCAGTTTTTAAATAAAATCTCAAAAAATTACAATAAAAAATAAGTATTAGTTTTATCTTTCATAGTTGCATTTTCATTAGTTTATATTTACAAAAAAAAAGAGAAGCTTGTTTTAAATAGTGATATTTTGCTTTGGAATTGATTTATACACCTGTTTTTTACATTTCTTATCGAGTCAATAGCATCATAGTCTTTCACTCCACTTGCCTTCTGAGTAAAAACAACCCTTAAAATGAGCTCCATAATTAAAATTTATTAGTAATTTTTGTTTTATAGGGCCATACACCTACTAGCTTAGGCTAGACTTGTGGGATAGGAGGTGTAAACTCCCCATAAGTACTTAAATTCAGACATACTGGGCCATTCAATAGGTAAATCCTTCTCTTTATTGATAGTATCTAGGAATCTCCTCTCAAACAGGAGTTAAGCACGAGGCCACGTGGAGGCATTGGACTGAGGAAATAACCCTTTGATTCCTTGTCAAAATGTAAACCAAGGTTTTTACGCATCTGGGGATTCTATCCTAGACAGAGTTTTGGGATCAGCTACCCTGCCCATGCGTATGAATCAAGCTTGCAACTGTCCCCCCAGACTATTGGTATAGTTAAGGTAGCCTCTAGTCTCCTGACATATAGGGTTCATACACAAGTAAACAAGAAGTCTATTTCTGGTTCACCTTGGACAGGCTTGGAAGGTAACCCTTGTTGAAAGTGTAGGAGGGCAGTGGGTGATTCCTCCACCTGTTCCTAATAACCTCTTCAAGGATGCCAAGAAATTGTCTCTCAGCTTTCTTCGGGAAAGCATATCTTGTACCCCTTGTGATTGTTGAGACTTTAGGAATTTTTTTAGTGATTGCTCTATGGTTTGTCTATGTTTAGTCGACCTCAGGGTTTGAAAAGTCAAATTTACAATCATGGAGGACCCACCTATCAGAAGGTCATGAAGGTTGCAAAACCTTCCTCCGCTTATTACATTGGAACCTCCACCTCCCCCTCAAAGGCAGAGATTGGAAACAAATGGTTCTTTTGAACCGATAGGAGTTAATGAAGTTCTAGGTGAACCAGAACTCAGGGAAAACCATTTTAATTTAAACACAGTTGAGATAAAAGACTTGCAGGTTGACGAGTTTGCAAAGAATTTTAATACACCTCTAACTGACTTAAAGGATCTTATGATTGTTCAGGTTCATCCTTTTGATCCACCTGTGATTGGTGTCCCTGTGGCCAGAATAATGTCTACTACAGAAGAAAGTTCTTTTATTTCCACCTCAACCGCTACGACTAAAGGGGTACCACCTCCCCTAGTAGGTTCCCCTAGATCCAGTATACCTACTACACCCTTAACTCTAGTGATCTAAGTGGTTCAACCATCGACTCCCACAATTATAGCAGGTGCTTCTGGTAGTATGGTCACTGGGATTCCTAGTGTACCTACAGTTCCTACTTCCTTCACCCACACTGCCCAGAGTGGTCCTATAGGATCCTCAACTTTTTTCCAAGTATTTCCTTGGAAGGGGGGCACATTCCCCCATCCACTCCATATGTAGGCCCAACACCCGCATGTAGGGGTGCAATTTGGAAACACTAACCCTTATGGTCAAGGTTTTCAAACTTTGGTTTCGGCTCCATTCACAAGCTCTCCCTTTTCGCTTTTTAGCGGAGGGATACCTGATCCTGTATTTCAAACCCCGATTTCAACTGGGGAAGCTAGAACCTCTTATACTGCACCTTACACAAACAATCCTGTGGCTTATGGATGTAACCCTTTTCAAAGTAACCCATCCACTCACAACTGGCAGCAGGGGGAAACCCCACCTTCACATATGGGAATATGGGGGTAAGTCCCTCTAATCCCCAAACTAGTACTCTTAGTGCTCTGGTTGGACCCAAGCTTCACTTCCTGGAAATGTTAAACTTTCCAAATTTGTCTAAAATGATGAATGAACTGGTGAGGCATGATGCCGCTTGGCCACCCGTCCCTACCAAGCTGCCCTCAGATATCCCAAAATTCGAAGGCAAAGTTGGTGAAGATCCTAGAGCTCATTCCACCACTTTCCATTTATGGTGCTCTTCCAACTCACTGAATGAAGATTTAGTTCAGTTGAGGTTGTTCCAAAGAACCTTGATGAGTACTATAGCAAAATGGTACATTGAGTTGCCTTCTGCTGCATTTAGCAGTTTTTACGACTTGGCTAATGATTTTTTTAGTCACTTCCAGCTTCATGTCTGATATGATTTCATAACATACTTGATGTCTACCTTCTGACAGAACAAGGCCACCCATTTCTCGGATCACATCCAAGAGTGGAGGAGGAGGAAGAGCCTTATTAAAGCCATTGTTCCTCCTGAGTTTTTATTAGAATGGTTCCTTAAATTTCTATTGCCTTATAAATCTAAGGACGTATCTACTTTAGGAGTGATGAATGAGGAAGAAGCTATCCTTAGGGCCTAGAAACTAGATTTGATATATTCTCAGTTTGGGATCTTATATGAGATTATCCCTAAGGCACCGGGGCCAACACACGATGCAGAGAAACCTAAGCCTGGACCCCATGCCGATGGTGTGGTTGGTTCTGTTAATTCTCCCACTATAGAATCTTTGGCCAAATAGATCCATCAGTTGTCCGTCAAACATTCTACCACAGAGGCAACAAAGGCTGCCCCCTCACCCCAAAATGAAAATATTTTTGCACAAACCTCTCAGAAGGGAAATCAATAGCCCGGTGGGAAAAAGAAGAGAGGAAAGAAAGGGGAGGGAAATCCAAACAAGCAAAAACCCACAACCAATGCTAATGGGGGAAAGAAATAAAATAAGAAGGTGAAATTCCCATGTAAGTTGTGCCATGAATATCACCTCACCCATATTTTTCCCCTTATGGAACAAGCTGAGAAGCTGTTAAAATCTCAACAACCGGCTGTCCTGAAGAATCCTTTTCCCTAAGGACAGAATTCAACTTCAGCTTCAAATACAGCAAGGGGCACCCCAAATGCCCCTGACCCCAATTATATCAACATGGTTCGATTTCAAACTCTACTATAGACCAGGAATAAGAACTATGAAAAAGAGACCTCGGAGAAGGGTAAGTCCATAGGTGAAACTTCTAACCCTCTCACGATTGAGAAACCTGCCGAAATTATGCCCAAGATATCGAAAGGTGTCTTTAAGAAGACTTTGCATAATCCTAATGTTAGGGCTGCAGCAAACTACTCCGTAGTTGAATACTTAGACCAAAAACCTTGTGCAATGTCAGATTTAGAGGTGTTATAGAGTTGTCTCGCCCAACGGGATGCACTCTTAGCAGCCTTAGGTAGTATGGACTCATCGAGCCTCATGGCAAAATTTAACTTGTCCGATGTCAAAATTCGCCTACCTTATCATGTAGCCTTATCGATAGATGTCATCCATGGTGGAAACACCATTACAAGGGAAGTTCTCAATGAGGGTGCTTCTACATGTGTTATGTCCTTGTTGTGTTGGAAAGCTCTTGGATCCCCAGAGTTGGTCCCATCAAACACCCTACTTACTGCTTTCGACAGAAGGTCATTTCGTCCGCATGGTATCCTATCAGCTTTTCAAATTAAGTTGGTAGGGAAAGCAGTTTCTGTTGAGGTAGAGGTGATCGATGCACCTTTGGATTATAATTTGCTCTTGGGAAGTAGTTGGACTTATGCCATGTCTACTATTGCATCGGCTGTATTTCGGGTGGTAGTGTTTCCACACGAAGGGAAGTTGGTTACTATTGACCAACTTAGCTTTACTCGAAAAGGATGCATAGAATCTAATGATTCCAATGTGCCATTGGTTGATCAGGTCAAACATGCTTTAGAGATATTAGGGGCTAGAATGTACGCATCATTGATGGGCACATTTGATCTTCCAGCTCCTATTAATTATATAGGTTCTACTAGTGTGGGGAATTCCATAGCCACGGTTGTCAATAGGACTGATCCTTGGGTTCTCCCTTCCCACCATGAACCTAAAGTTCCCTTATCGACAGTGGAAGTGGATTATCAAGCTATCACCCAAACCATTGTTGATCCATTTCTTGTCCCCCTCACAGTCTCAGAGGAACTGGAAGAAGTCTATTTGCCTGTTTGGGAATAAAACTCTTTGCATTCTACAGATTGATTAGATATGGTTTTACCTTCTGATGAAGCCATTCTAGAAGCCATGTGCAGACGAGATAAGATCTGTGAATATCTTTACCATCGATCCTATTTTATTCCAGAGTTAAGAAGGATAGAGAATCAAGAGTTTCATATGAGACTGGTAGACGATGTTGATATGCCTATTAATCCCTTACCAAGGGAAGGAATGTTTGCTAAGAGGAATATGGAAAATATTTCTACTACCATCCATGTCAACATATGTGTAAATCCTGACATTGTGAAAAATATACATATCAGTGCAAACTGCTCTCCTGAGGAGGTTGCGATCTATACAGCCTTGTTTAAGTAATTCTGCGACGTTTTTTCTTGGTCATATGAGGAGATGCCAAGAATTGATCCATCTATAGTCAAGCATGAGATCCGAACATACCCTGATGCTAAACTTGTTCGACAAAAGTTGAGACATGTTAACCCGCGTAAAGCGGCGGCAGTGAAGGCTAAAGTGGAAAAACTGCTAAAAGCCGGTTTTATTTATCCCATAGCTTTGACGGAATGGGTCTCCAACCCTGTTCCTGTTGATAAAAAGAAAGGGACCATACGCATCTGTATTGAATTTGGAGATTTAAACAGAGCCTGTCCTAAGGATAACTATCCCATGCCATTTATAGATCAAATTATTGATGCTTGCGCAGGAAGTGAAGTCTTTTCTCTTATGGATGGTTTCTCTGGATATAATCAAATTCAAATTAAACCAGAAGACCAACATAAAACAACTTTCATTTTTCCTTGGGGTACCTTCGTGTACAAGAAAATGCCCTTTGGATTGAAAAATGTTGGGGCTACCTTTCAGCGGGCAATGAATTTTGCCTTTCATGATATTAAATCCATTGTCAAACCTTACCTTGATGATCTGCCTGCACATTCTCATAAGAGGATCAATGATCCAGATCACTTGCATTTAATTTTTGAATGATGTAGATACTATAAAATTTGCTTGAATCCCCACAAGTGTGTGTTTTGTGTCAAGTCAGGGAGACTTCTTGGATTCATTGTTTTTAATAGAGGCATTCAGGTGGATCCGTTGAAAGTTGAGGCCATTGTAAATCTGCCTCCTCCTCATTCTATCAAGTAGCTTCAGAGCCTACAGGGGAAGTCCAATTTTCTTCGATGTTTCATTGTAAATTATGTCAAGATTACTAATGGTTTCATGCGCCTGTTAAAACAAGACACCCCATTTGTATGGGATGAAATTTCACAACTTGCTTTTGAGGCATTGAAAAAAGCTTTGTTGTCAGCACCATTATTGTGTCCGCTAGATTACTCTAGGGATTTTATATTATATCTAGCCGTGTATGAGTCGACCATAGGGGTATTCCTAGTCTAGGAGGATGATAAGCTCCAAGACCATGTCATTTATTATCTCGGTCGTGCTTTAGCTGGACCTGAACTCGGGTATTCCCACATTGAGAAGTTGGCCTTAGCAGTTTCTTATGCTATTCAGAGGTTACGTCACTACATCTTACTAAGGACTATGATGGTAGTGGCATATTTTAATCCTTGTCAATATGTTTTGTCTTGATGGATAGTTGGAGGCAAATTCAACAAATGGATAGTCATTCTCCAAGAGTTTGACTTGGATTTTTAGTCCGCCAAATCCAAAAAATCCTTATTTTTTGCTGAGTTCATTGTAGAATTTCCAGTAGAGGAAGATGTAGCTATTGAAGAAAGTTTCATTCCCAGATGAGAACATCTTTTTGATTTCCACCTTTCACCCCTGGTACAAATATATACTTATCTATCTCTAGGATTTTAAGTATCCTACAGATTTCTCACGGGAAGAACGACATAAATTACGCCTACATGCTAAGAACTACCTCATCATAGGAGATACTTTATACCGTAGGTGGGTAGACTCCATTTTGCATCGATGTATTACCCACGAGGAAGTGGAGATTGTCCTAAATGATGCCCATAGTGGAGCATGTGGGGGTCATTTATCTGGGTTAGCAACGACCCAGAAAATATTATGTGCTAGTTATTTCTGGCCCATAATCTTTAAAGATTGTGTGGAAGCAGTGAAGCGTTGTCATCCTTGTCAGCTTTACACCAGAAATATGTGGTCACATCTCTCTCTGTTATTTCCCATCATATAAGTGGGCCCCTTCATGAAGTGGGGGATTGATTACATGACATGTAACCCAACCTCGGCTGGGAGGCACAAATATATCATTTTCGCTATGGACTATTTTACGAAATGGGCAGAGGCAATGCCCACCTTTAAAGTTGACGAGGAAACTACAACTGTTTTTGTGTTCAATCAAATTATTGCATAATTCAGTATACCTAAAGTGATTGTCACTGACCATGGCAGTCGTTTCCAAAATAGCATGATGACTTAATTGACCACTATGCTAGGATTTAGATAAGAACATTCATCTTCTTTCTATCCTCAAGCAAATGGTCAAGTCGAGGCTATTAATAAAACTTTGAAAACTATCCTCAAATGTACTATTAATGCAGCCCGTTCCAACTGGCATATCATGCTATATCCTGCACTTTGGGCATATCAGGCCAATGTAAAAAATTCTACGAGGTTTTCCTGTTAGTTTTTCAACATTAAGCTAGCATTATTAGGATCTTTAACTAAGAGAATAACAAGCACAACAATCAAACACAAGAGACAATGAACACAATGTTTTTCCTCGGGGAAACCATAAATGGAGAAAACCCCGCAAACTTCCTCAGAAAATAGAATCAGCACCAAAATAGAAAATCCCAATACAGTAAGTGATCTCCCGATAGCAGTAACCTTCTTCTTATCTAGCCTCGGTGTCTTCTCCTTCCTCAACTTTGCGCTACACTTGAGTGTGTATGAGTTGTGTGATAAATAGAGACTCCAGTTCTCTATTTATACTAATCTCAGCATGACAAAAACCCTACTAGGGCTGACCTCTACTAGGAGAGTCTAATAACCCTAGTGACCCGAAACTGTGGGGACTTTAACCCTTAGACAATCGGAGGGTTACCCACTATGACTTGACATGACTTGTTTACATTATAGATCCTCCTGATTGGAATATCAGGGCATGACAACATGACTCAATTACATAATATATACATCCCGGAATAAACATCAGGTTACAAGACATAAGATACATAGATGAATACATTCTGAAGTTACAAATACATCAACACTCCCTCTTAACTAGGAAGGTATTTTTTTGACACAATTTTCAGCAATGGTCTTCTTCTCTGCGTCAACTAGATCATCTCATCATATTCATCATCAAGTCTTCTTAGTCTTCAAGTATTCTTCATCTTCGAGTCTTCAAGTCATCTTCTTCTTCTTTATCACGGGATCTGCATCATTATGACTGCTTTCTCATCACTACTGGATCCTCACTCGATCTGGATCGTCATCAAGTCATCTTCTTCTTCTTTATCACGGGATCTGCATCATTATGACTACTGGCTCATCACTACTGGATCCTCACTCGATCTGGATCGTCATCAAGTATGGATCATCTCATATGGATCACTTGATCTAGATCATCAAGTCTCGATCATCATCACAACTGGATCATCACTTGATATGGATTGTCATCAAGTCTGGATCATCTCAACTAGCTCACTTGATCTGGATCATCATCAAGTCTGGATCATCATCTGCTATCTCATAATGGTGCTATCACGAATATTCTCATCACGGGAAGTTCTACAGAGTCAATCCTGTAGGCCTACCCTTCATGTAGGTCTTCATCAGTGCTTATATCTGACACTTAATTCAGAATGGCCCACCCAACTCTTACATATGACCTCATCTTGTCAGAAAGGCTCAGCACTTATATACGACCATGTATAAGCACACCACATCGGAAAGGATCTGCACTTACATCTGACCTCATCCTGTCAGAAAGGCACAGCACTTACAATTGACCATGCTCGAAAGCACCACATCGAAAAGGCTCAGCACTTACAATCTAACCATGCACGAAGCACCGCATCAGAAAGGGCTCAGCACTTACAATCTAACCATGCATGAAGCACTGCATCAGAAAGGGCTCAGCACTTACAATCTAACCATGCACGAAGCACCGCATTAGAAAGGGCTCTGCACTTACAATCCGACCATGCACGAAGCACCGCATCGGAAAGGGTATGCACTCACATCTAATAATGGAGGACTAATCCTACCATTACATCAGAATGGCCCCCAGTCCCAGGCTAAGCTACCTGGTAACTGACTAGGCACCTCCATTCCCAAAATGCCAGTTGCCCTTACATCTGACCTACTCGTCAGAATGGCCAACACTCACATATGACATGGGAAGAACCTAATCCTTTAGCCATGACAAAATGGTTCATCCCTTACATCTGATAAAGTGGGAACACATCATTTTATCACATCAGAATGGCTTCTCAATCCTAGACTGAGTTTTCCTAGTAACTAACCAGGTGCCTCTATTCCCAGAATGGTAGTTTCCCTTACATCTGTCCTACTCAACAAAATGGCCAGCACTCATATCTGACATGGAAGGAACCAATCCTCTCACCATGACAAAATGGCTCAGTCCTTACATCTAACCATGGAAGGAACCAATCCTCTCACCATGTCAAAATGTCTATGGATCTCATCACTTTCTCTTGGAGGAAACCGCAATCTGGAGAACACCAAGCTTCTCCCTGAAGTAATCAAACTTTATCCTGGCCACTGGCTTCATCAGTACATCAGCTATATGTTCCTCCGTCGCAACATACTATAGCTTCACTTCTCCCCTCTGCACCATATCCCTAATATAGTGATACTTGATATCGATATGCTTCGACTTGTCATGGAACAGAGGATTCTATGATAACTTCATGGAACTCTAGTTGTCACAATGTATACAAGTAGCATCCAACTAGAGATCAAATATATTAGATAGTAGCTTCTACAGCCATACCACCTCACAACTAGCTGAACAAGTTGTGACATTCTCTACTTCAGTTGTACTCAGTGCCACACAGGATTGCTTCTTGCTAAACCAAGAGATCGCACCTGATCCCATACTGAAGCAACATCCTGAAGTGCTCTTCCTATCGATGGTACTTCCTGCCTAATTTGAATCGACATAACCTTCTAGGTTAATCTTCTGATTTGACTCATACTTGAGCCCATAATCAACTATACCCCTCAGGTACCTCAGAATATGCTTTGCAGCAATCAAGTGAACATTTCTTGGATCTGTCAAGAACTGGCTCAAGGTGTTCATAGCAAAGCAAATGTCTCATCTCGTGTTCTTCAAGTACATCAATGACCCAATCATCTGATGATACATCGTAGCATCAACCGACTTTTATGAAGCACCACTCAATAGCTTCAAGTTCGATTCCATAGGTGTGGCCATGGCTTTGCAATCCATCATCCCAAACCTCTTCAGGATCTCTACTGCATACTTCCCTTGTCCAAGGAAGATTCCATCTGCACTCTGCCACACTTCCATGCCTAAGAAATAATGCATCATACCCAAGTCCTTCATTTCAAACTCAGCAGCAAGCTTTCTCTTCATATCAGCAATCAACCCATCCGTACCTGTCACAAATAGATCATCTACATATAGTAGAAGAATCAATGGGTTGTCGTCTTCAACCTTGTAGTAAAGGTTGGAATCTGCTTTACTTTTGGTAAATCCCAAATTGGATAGAAAGCTGTCAATTCTGCTATACCAAGTCCTAGGTGCTTATTTCAAACCATACAGGGCTTTCTTCATTCTGCATACATGAGACTCTCTATCATGTGTCTCAAAACCGAGTGGCTGTTCTACATACACTTCCTCTTCCACTACACCATTCAGGAAAGCAGTTTTGACATCCATCTGGTGTATCAGCTTCCATTTCATCACCGCAGCCAGAGCAAGTATTGATCTGATGGAAGTGTATCTAGATATAGGTGCAAAGGTTTCTTCATAATATATTCCTTCTTTCTGAGAGAAACCTTGAGCCACAAATATTTCTTTATATTTTTCAATGCTACCATATGCAGCATGCTTAATCTTGTAGATCCATTTGGAAGTTACAAGTGACTTCCCTTCTGGTCTTTGGACAACATCCCAAACATCATTCTTCATGATCGATTGATATTCTTCGATCATAGCATCCTTCCATTCTTTCCATTCTGCTACTTCTTCATAATTGGAAGGTTCTTTATTAATGAAATCACATAGTAAAGCTACATACCCAGAACAGGATCTAGTCCTCTTTCTTTCTCTGTGATTCTCTTCTGGAGCCCCATATCTTTCTGCACCTTGGATAAGTTCTCATACCCAAGCAGGTTTCCTCTTATGAGGATTCTTCTCCAAAGGTGGATCTACAGGTCTTTGTGGTTCTTCAAATTCTTGATATTCTTCTTGAATTTCTTCGTTCATGGTTGTATCATGAATTTTGGGTGCTTCTGCTACTTCAGGTTCTTCAGCAGGTCTCTTTCTGGATTTGTTGTGAGCCGTGTCTTCATCAAATGTCACATCCCTGCTGATGTCAATATTCTTGTATCCCGAGAAATATATTTTGTAAGCCTTCGAGCTTTCAGAGTATCCCGCAAATATACCCTTCTTTCCTGAAGGATCTAATTTTGTTCTGTTCTCTTTTGGAATGTGTATTTATACAGGATAGCCAAATATTCTGAGATGGCTGACTTCTGGTTTCTTACCAGAGAAAAATTCTTCAGGAGTCTTGTTCTCAAGTACTCTATGTGGAGTACGATTCTGTACATACACTGTTGTTCTGGAAGCTTCTACCCAAAGATGCATAGGAAGATCTTGATCATGACGCATAGCTCTTGCAGCTTCCATGATAGTTCTGTTCTTTTGTTCTGCAATCCCATTCTATTGTGGATTATAAGGAGTGGACAACTCCCTCTTAATCCCCGATTCTTTACATAGCTCTTTGAATTCATTCAAAGTGAATTCTCCGCCATTATTTGATCGAAAAGTCTTGATCTTCTTTTCAGTGTGATTCTCGATCAAGGCTTTGAATTCCTTGAATTTGCTGAATACTTTGTCTTTTCTCTTCATGAAGTAAACCCACGTCTTCCTAGAAAAATCATCAATAAAAGAAACATAATATGCATACCTGCTTAGTGAGCTTGATGACATAGGACCGCATACATTGGAGTGGATGATTTCCAAGATTCCTTTTGCTTTGCTTTTGCTACTTGGAAATGTCTTCTTTGTGTTCTTTCCTTTCGTACATCCTTTGCAGACTCCATCATGTTTTGCTTGTATTTCTGGAAGGCCTTCAATAGCTTTGCTTGCAAGAGTTAGTGCTCGGTAATGCACATGTGCAAGCCTTCTATGCCAAAGTTCACTTGGCTCTACTATGTCATGGACCAAGGCTTGTTCTATATGGCCCTTTAATTTGTACAAACCTCCTTCTTGTTCACCAACCACTACCGCATCATCGATATTCTTTCCTCTTGGCCACATGATGACTTGACCATCTATGAATGCAACCCTCATTCCTTTTTCATCCAATGCTGATATGGAGAGAAGGTTCTTCTTGAATCCTAGCATAAACAATACTTCTTTCATTGTTAGAGACTTTCCAGAGTCTAGTTTGTAGAAAGATTCCCCACTACCTTTTATTGGATATTGGTAGTCATCTCCTAGCTTCACCTTGTGAGGTTATTCATGTTCTGATATTTTCACAAAGGATTCCTTGAATCCAGTCATATGTTTGGAAGCCCCACTGTCTATAAGCCAATCATCACTTCCATGATTAATGTTACTTGTGAGATCGAAGATCAAAACATATTCATCCTCGCTTGAAGAATCTTCACTTTCATATCTGGTTCTCTTTGATGAAGGTTCATCATCCCCTGCAGCATGAGCATGATGTATTTTCTTGCTTCCCTTCTTCTTGTGAGAGATACTTTTGTTCTTAGGACAATCTCTAGCAAGGTGTCCTTTTTCATCACATGTATAGCAAATGTACTTAGACTTATCTCTAGGATTTCTTGAGTTATACCTATGATGAGAGTACTTACTTTTGTGATGGCTGGATCTGGATTTCTTGGATTGTACTGTGAGAGATTGATCTTCATTTCCCATCTTCTCTTCTTAAGATGCTATCCGAGCTTCTTCTTGAGAGCATTCTTCCCACAGTATGTTGAACTTGACTAACTTCTTTCTAGCATAGATCCCTTGAATGAAAGATCCCCGTGTCCTAGGGAGACCATTCAAGATAGTCATCACAATTTATGCATTCTCCACTTCTTAATCTAATGCTTCTAATTGTTACTTGATCTGAGAAACCCTTGTGAAGTAAGACTGGATGGTCTCTGCATTCTTGATCTTCACATTCTTCAGTTGATTACTTAGAGTCATTTTCCGATTTATGTTCTTCCCTTCAAACAATTTGGTTAGGGCATCAAACATAGCTTTAGGTGTCTTGAGAGAGGAAACATATGGGATGACGTGATCCTTGATAGAATTAGCAATGATCCTCTTTTCCATAACCATCTTCTTCTTGTGTAAGGCCTTAGCCTCATCTCCCTCTGGAACTGGAACCTCCTCATGGATGTAGGAGTCTAACTCATTTTCTTCCAGGACCAAGGAGATCCTATACTTCCAGGCTTGAAAGTTATTAGCTCCCTCAAGATTTTCATCAAGCTTGGTATGATGAGACATCTTAACTGAGAACCTGAAATGGAAATACAAAATATTTAGATCTTACCAGTTCAATATGTCGAATCTAGATTTGGAGCTGAAATCCTACAGTACTGGATTAGGAGCAAATTAAGGTTTTGCTTTTTCGGTGTTCTATCCACCCAAATGCCTTGAAATTTATCCCTAACTTCAATTTTGGGGAGGAGATAAATCCAGGCCTAGGCTCACTGAAAAATTCCTCTTCTGTGAAAAGCCCTAAATTCACGTAGCAGTGTCGGGTCCAAAACTAAAAAAACCCAGAATTGGATTTTGATTTGACAGAAAGATGCGCCCTAAGGAGGAGAGTTATTCCACCTTACTTTTGCTAAAAAACTGTGGAGAAATATCCACAAACTAGGAATCCCTAGTTCCCGCAGCTGCATAGTGTCTTCTTCTCAGGTTAGCTCTAATACCATGTTAGTTTTTCAACATTAAGCTAGCATTATTAGGACCTTTAACTGAGAGAATAACCAGCACAGCAATCAAACACAAGAGACAATGAACACAGTGTTTTTCCTCGGGGAAACCATAAATGGAGAAAACCCCGCAACTTCCTCAGAGATAGAATCAACACCAAAATAGAAAATCCCAATACAGTAAGTGATCTCCCGATAGTAGTAACCTTCTTCTTATCTAGCCCTAGTGTCTTCTCCTGCCTCAACTATGCACTACACTTGAGTGTGTATGAGTTGCGTGATAAATAGAGACTCCATTTCTCTATTTATACTAATCTCAGCATGACTAAAACCCTACTAGGGCTGACCTCTACTAGGAGAGTATAATAACCCTGGTGCCCCAGAACTGCGGGGACTTTAACCCTTAGACAATTGGAGGGTTACCCACTCTAACTTGACATGACTTGTTTACATTATAGATCCTCTTGATCGGGACATTGGGGCATGACAAAATGACTCAATTACATAATAGATACATCCTAGAATAAACATTGGTTTACAAGACATAAGATACATAGATGAATACATTCCAAAGTTACAAATACATCAACATTTCCCCCTTCCAACTCATTCATGGAGTGGAAGCCGTTACCTCGGTTGAATGTGAAATCTCGTCTTTAAGAATTGTTATTCATGTGTTACTTGATATGTCTAAGCTGGAAGAACATCTATTACATTTAGAATATCTAGATGAACAACATAGAGATGTGCTGACAGCAAACCAAGCTCATAAAAATAGGGTCAAAATCCAATATGATAAATCGATCAAGCCTCGAATTTTCTCTGAAGGGGATCTTTTTTTGCTCTGGGACCAAGACAAAGAACCCCTGGGGGTAGGAAAATTCAGGTCTATGTGGTTGGGGCCTTATGTCATATCAAAGGTGTTAAAGAAGGGCGCATATGAATTGATTGATTTTGAGGGGAATAAGCTACCTGAGCCTAGAAATGGGCTCTACCTGAAAAAGTACTATGCTTAGGCTTAGCACTTTTTCTTGTATTTTATTGTATGTATTTTTACATACACTAGTTCATCGGTTTGTGTTTTTTATACCATCTACTGGTTGTTTCAGATGTCTTCCAAGAGGTTTTTAGGTTTTTCTGATGGCGCTAGTTGCCACACTTGTAATTTAGATTCAGCTACATGGGTCATTTATTCGCCCTCAGGACAGTTACTTTCCTCAGGAGGTGCTTTCTTAGGTCCCGCTTCCAATAATGTGGTTGAATATAGGGCTATCATTGAGCTTCTATGGGATTCTTTGTCACATGGTATCACTCAGCTAGAAGTCCGACTGGACTCTCAACTGGTGGTTTCCCATCTCAATCGGGCTTATCAGGTGTGGAACCCTATTCCATTGTGTCAGTTTATGCAAGTTCAATTATTGGAAAGAAATTTTGAGTTCATTACATTAAATCATATTCCAACGAATCAAAATTCATTAACTGATGCATACGCTAATTACATCTTGGATTGGCATTTAACACATTTTACATAAAATTATACAACAAACACATAAAAAAAATTGTAAATAAACTGACAATATATATATGTGTGTGTGTGTGTGTGTGTGTGTGTGTGTGTGTGTGTGTGTGTGTGAATATCCATCCATATAGATAGGTCGAGTCTCTAATCCTCAGATCCAGTCATAATTGTATAATATACAAAAAATATACAAAATATGGATCAAAGTTCATCAAATGCTCCTAGGTCTAATATTGACCACCTTGGTCCCCCCGATCACCCTACACTCGAGATTCTTCAGCCTCTTCATCTTTAGCATCATCAAAAACATCTATGTACACAAGTACTACTCTGGCTACTCACCTCAGAAGGAATATCTAGATAGGTGGTACACCAACCACTAGCTCCTACATGATGGCTAGGATGTGCTCAATCCATAAGGTAGGTACTCTCTGGGTAAGCCTGGCCAGCTTCCCCTCAAGAAACCTAATCAAGCCCTGGTCTTCTCCCAAAACAGGACGTACATACATGCATGGATTCCTAGCAGGGCGGTCTGGTCCAATATCTACATATGTATATATCTCTATATTTAAAATTCATAAAAATTTGAAACTTTGAAAATAAAAATTACCTTACTCTCCCCATGCTCCTCTTGGAGGGAGGATGAGGTTAGCATCACCATGGAAATCCATTCTAGCATATGGAAACTACTCCAAAGCTGGCAACTGTCTCTCCCACCAAAAGTAGAAGTTGTCATCATAGACACTCTGGACCGAAACACCACCTCCTTGGAAAAGGAAGATATCTCCCCACCTACTTAGCCTAGGCTGACGGGGAGAATGAATTGGAAAAGGTACTGTAGGACTCAATCCCGACACTCTCTCAAAGAAAATGGCTATTAATATGCTGGAATAACCAAAATTCTTCCTCCTGCCTCTTTTGCAGTCAAAGAGCTATTTTTTCATAATCGGGATCACTCCCGAGTACCAGTCATATAGGGTTCCCTGCATACAGTCTATTGCTAGTCTCATCTAGTTCTGAGTTGCAAGGTGAAGTGATGATGACACTGAAACCCTCATTAAAGTGCTCGTCAACACCTATAAGGGAAAGTTGTGTATGTGAACTATAGGGATGCAACTACCCCTCTTTTGAGTGCTTGGCTCGCAGTATATACCAATATAGTTTTGTACACTTAGAGGGTCACCGCCTCTGCCGGTGCCTTCCAATTTCACCAGAGCTCCCCGTCGTGATAAACTGGCAATGAAATAGACATCCTCCAAAGTAATCTCTACAGACTCACCTTGAAGGTCAAACATACCCAAATCATGATCCCAATAATTTATCAACAACTCTAAGAGGTGGACATTGGCCTGCATAGGTGGGGTACAGAAAAACTTCAATAACCCACTTTAACGTAAAACATTCACTATGGGGGCATCTTGAAGAGATTCTTGGTCCATGTCTTCATGTTCTCGCTCCCTCCACTCAAGCACCATCTTTCAACCTAATAAACAAGCAATTGCAAACCTTTAGTTTCATATAAAATTTTGAAATTTTTACCCTATACATTCTTTTTATACCTCACGCAGCATACGGGACTGTCATTTTAGGCAAGTTGCGTACTGTACACGGTTGTCTTTCGGAAAACCCACGTACAGAACTAATGTATGTGAATATTAACATACCATACCCGCGTACACAACATTCCTATTTTGAGGGCGCTTAAAAACATGAAATTTGAGCTCAAATTTAATAATGGTTTGGATCAAATGAAAGAGCATGGAGTGTAGTCTTACCTAACACTTGTAGTTTTGCAAATGGTCCACCAAATAGTCTACACCGAGCAATTGAAGGTAGAGGTATAAACTTGTCTTTTATGGTTAAAGATCAAAATGGTGAGTTTTTATTCATATTTTGAACTATTTATAGAAATTTTTTTTCTAAAGTGGGTTTTTTCCCTATAGTTCATAATTTTTAAACTAATACCATCTCTTTTCTTCCATGTGACAGTTTTATCATCATTTCTAAGTTGGTTTTGCTCATATAGGATGGTTTTTGGTCATTTCACATGCATTTTGCATCTATACCTACTCCATCTTAATCCTAGCATTAACACTTCAACCACAAACTACGATATTTTTAACCATTAGCTCCTTATATTTACCATTGTTCTTCCATGGATAGTAAGTTCCTCCTATGAGTATCCTCATTTAGAACCTATTTATTGTTTTTTGATACTCATGCTACAGCTATCATTGGTTCAGGGGAATATTTTTTAGCTATTTTTCATGCCAAATTGAACCTCATTTTGGTCTCTTTTTACAAGCTATCCCTTTATAGGACTCCCTACCCTTATGGAGTTTTTTAGGCCCAGGTCTAACTCCTTAAAAAAGACTTGACTGCCGAGTAAACTTGTCTGTTCAAGCTTGTTAAGAATATGTGAATGGGCATCCACATTGGTGGTAGGTTATCTCTTTCTCGAACCATGTTGAATAATATGAGAAAGGATCACTCTCTTTTCTACGGAATTGAGAAGAGTATTCTCAGGTACAAGTTTATCACTTTTTCAAACCTGGGGAATAAATTTACAGAAAAGGAACCCCCGATATGAGCTTAGTTTTCTATTTTTTGTGCTCTAGACCTAAACATGAAAAAGATTCTGAGTGTACTTTATGTCTTTGTCATGCTCGTTAAACACCAAGAACAAAGCATCGAGTTTACTGTTGTAAGCCCCATTTATCATACTCAAATGGATCTTTCCGAGTGATCTTTCTTTCCTTCACACTCATTAAACTCAAGCTATATGCTGCTCTCAAAGGAGCATTGGGTAGGTGGTAATTTATCCTTTTTCGGACCTCCCTAACTAAGTACAAAAAAGGTTCACATTTTCTTCTACGGAAGTTAAGAGAGTTCTTATGTGGTATGTTTTATACTTTTCTGACCTTAGGAGACTAAATTGGATGAGAAAGGACCCCCCTGGAGTCTTCTTTGGAGATTTTAGACTCTCTAAAATGTGAAAAAACCAAGTGAGCATGCACTAGTTCGGGCTCATAAAATCCACGAATCAGTGACACTATCAAGCATTATTCCCTCTTCTCTTCAAGCTTGTCAAAAAATGAAGAGAGATTCGAGTTGACTTTCCTAGAGTCGTTAAAATTTAACAGGGAAGGTAAGGAAGAAGTTTTCTTTTGGTTCTCAGTTAGTGGCAGCATGTCCTCCTTGAACATAGAAATCTCTACTTTTTCTAATACTCATGTCTCAGTGTTCACTTTTAGTTCAGCTATTACTTCGAGTTTCTTACTCCTCCTCTTGTCAGTTCTACCTGGGGAATCTGATCATGTCTCCTACATGACAGATAAGTCTAGTTGTACTATCTGTAAAGTTAAAAGCTACCTTGGGTCATCTCTATGTCATGCTCACTGTTCAAGGACTTAACCCTGTGTCTGATCTATATCCTAATTCCATCATTGTCATATTTGTTACCACTTGTGTTTCCCTTCCTTTACCTAGTTCCTAGTCACTCTTGTGATTCGTTGGAGGATCTATTACCTTCCTTATCACAATATGGTTCTGCATCAGCACTTCCCGATGACAAAGACCTAGAGTTTTGACGATCGTACCTCAGGATTCACTTTCATTATTGATGAATTCCTTTGCTTCAGTTGTCGATTATCACCTATTGATTGACAATCTATTGAATCCGCTCCATGTTCGACTTCAATAACATCTATTCACATGGCTTGGATTGTACTGGTTCATTGGTATTGTTTATGAAGACCTTAGTTTCACATCGATGGACTAAGTTGTGCAAGATTATGTTGTGGTTACTTACACAGCTTCCAGATCTTTAAAGATTCATCATTATTGTATATTGTGGCTTCGATCCACCTTTGTAATATACGTGGTCTTGTACCCGTACTATATGATGTACTCAAATATTGTAAAGGAGCTATTGTTCTAGTATATTGAACATAGCATCCTCAAATATGACTGTGTATATGACATTATTATGTATTTGTTTCAGGTACTACCTATGCTCCATTGGACTTCTGAGTTCTCCAAAGATAATGATTATAATGTATTTCGGCCATCGCTTCCCTCTGACCTCACATATTAGGGGGCATATGTTATCAACCCAAATGTCACTTCTCCATCCAAGTGCTGATATTACATATGTTAGTGCACAAAAGGACACTGTAGGATTGAAGTTTTCCTAAACACTATAGATGGGCATGACATGAGATGCATTTATCCTTCAACCAGCTTGCCATATTATTTTTCTAAGTGTTGATTTCCATACACGACTATCTTCATTGAAATTCACATATGTATGAGACTATTCCTATTGACAACACGCGTACTGTATGTGACTATCTTCATGACAACCCACATACATATCCATACGCGGGTTTCCTTTAAGCAACTCGCGTGTCATATGTGGGTTGCCTATATTAATAGTCGCGTACATCTCCATTCAACATTTAAAAATATAAATCATGATTAATGGAGATTAGTTGGGCCCTAATAATTAAATTCCCCAAATATCTCAACCTCCTCAACCTTCAAAACCACTATATTTCCCAAAGTATAAATAGAGTCCTTGGGGAGGGAATTAATCAATCAATTTTGGAGAGCAAAGTTATGCTGGTGGTATATCTTCAGAAGTCTTGGAGCAGCAGAACTCAGAATCCTTTGGTTACAGAGGAGTCCTTGTCTCAGGCATTGGGTTGTACACTTATCTCATTCACTGATTGTTAATAAAGAGAATTCTTCTTCCAACATTGTGTTGAGTCTCTTTCATGTATTAGGGTTGATGACTATATTTTATTAAGCACTATATATATTGTTTATCTAACCTGTTATATACACATGTATAAGATTGTACTTGGATAATTTGCTCTTTGTAGGTAAAGGAGGTGCATCCCTGAAAGCTTTGGAGAGAAGCAGAGCGGAAGAAGATCAAGCTTGGATCAACCCTCGGTAATTGGGTGAGTCCAATATTTATTCCTGTTTCCTTTCTGTGCTTAGCTAAAGCTAATTGTCTGCAAGTTTTAGAAGTAAGTTGGTAACCCCAGACCCTAGGTTACAAGGGTGTTTATTCCTGAAACAGATCCAAGGGGCTCATCAAGAATCTTGGGAGCATATGTTGTATGCCCTTGAGGCCATGGCACCCATAATGTTTAAATAGGTCGAGGCATTGTTGTTCATGTTCAAGGATCAGCTGACGAAGCATCGGTAAGGAGAGCTCAAAAATTTTGGGTATGGGACTATCCAGCTAGCATGTTTATTTTTTGATAGGGTACCTCTCTTGATACCACATGTGGTGTTTACTAAGCTAGGGCTTGAGACACCTACATGCTGCAGTGGGTGGAGCCAAGGTCAAATAGGGGGCTCCCTTCTTTTGTTGGTTGAACGATCGAATCCTCATGATTGAGGACTATTGCTATGTTGGGACTGGATTTCAAGGGGATCCCTATCTACCACTACCAGCTGGTTCTCAGTGGGGTGACATCAGTAATAAAATTATGAAGATATTGATGTATTTTATATTTTCATGTTTTATTATTTTTTTAGATTATAACAAGACCTAATTTTTCATGCAGATGTTGGATATGTGAGGACTGGGGGTTCATCCCCAATCGATAAGAGAGCAAGAGATCACTTTGTACATAGAGGCGATGATGAGCTAACCGAGTTAGAGGAGAACCTTGGTCGGTTGACTTTGGACATCCCGGATGTTGCGATAGATAACCTCCCTAGGAGGTATTAGAGACATACTATGGGAGTGTTAGGCTGCTTTAGTCGCTTGCTACGTAGGGTAGCAAGCGATATTATGTGCTACCATGAGCACCATTAGGCTGGTTTTCATGATGTATCACTAAAATCTTGCTAGCTTCAGGATTTTTGTATCATTTTGTATACCTAAAAACAAGAGTGCTTCAGAGGGGATCTCGTAACCATATTTTTTGTAAAAACACTTCATATATATATATATACAAACTCGTTTCCAGTGTTTATATGTGCTTCAAAATGGATAAATTATATTTACATGAGTTTTATGTGTCTTCTACAGTTTATTTTACTTTAAAATGGACCATGTTTTACTTTCAAAAGTTATGAATGGGCGATATACCAATCTAGAATGTAGATTGATACTGAGTCAGCAACCATATTATTAGACCTAGGGATCTTCCTACAAGTAATGAAATTGAAATAACTCTCTAACAGACACACTCTTCGAAAGAGACGAAGAAGTGTGGGGTTCCTGATTGTATAAACGTGCTTTAAATGACAAACCACTAGCTGAGAGTCTGATCTGCATAATCAAAACATGGTATATACAATATGACCACAAACTCAAAACCATATTGGAAATGCCAAAACACACTAAAAAGTCAGATAATATACATATATACAAGGTACCATACATAAATGACTTAAGCATAGTACCTCTTCAAGTACAACCCATTGCAAGGTTTCCTGAAGGGTATCCCGTCGTAGTCTACAAGCTCATAAGCCCCTTTCTCTAAGACATTACTGATGACAAAGGAACCTTACCACATATATTCAAACTTTCCCTTCCCTATTTTATCATGCCTCTGATCATAAGTTAGGACTAGGTCACCTTGATTGAAAACATGAGGCTGAACAGACTTATCATACTGTGCCTTGACATGTTTTCTGTATGCCTCGTTAGCCAAGGAATCCTATCTTCTACTTTCATCAAGGTTAGTCAAGTACATAAATCTCTCTTCCTCAGTGGAAGTGTTCGCGAGAAGTTCTATTGCAAGTTTAAGTGATGGGATCTGACACTCAATAGTGAGGACAACTTCTAGTCCATAAAACAACTGAAAGGGTGTGAAACCAATTTTTTTTTCACTAAAGTCCTATAATCCCAAAGTGCGGTGAAGAGAGTCAAGTGCCATTTGGATTTTTTATCTCAAACCATCCTATGTAGCATAGTTTTCAAAACCTTTTTAATGGCCTGTACCTGACCATTAGCCTACGGTTAATATGAAGTTGAGTTTTCATTGCGAAAACCCAACTTAGAGCTTAACTTAGCCATCATTTGATTTTGTAAATGAGATCTGTGGTCAGTGACTATGGCTTCTAGGACTCCAAACCTAGCTATCACATGGTTGAATATAAAGAGGGTGGTAGTTTTACCATCCTCTGCATATGTAGGCATTGCCTCAACCCATTTTGTGAAGTAATCGATGGCTACGATGATGTAACCATGCCCCCGGGCTAATGTAGGATTACAATGCATGAAATCAATACCCCACTTGGAAAAAGGGCCAATAACAATGACCGGGTGTAAAGGAGCAGGGTGGGTGAAATTTTTTGGATAAAAGTGTTAACATGGTGGGAATTTCTTAACCGCTTCATGACAATATTTAAATATCGAAGGCCAAAAATACCAAACGCGAAGGATTTTCTGGGTTGTATCCATCCCAGAAAGATGACCTCCACATGCTCCAGAGTGGCAGTCATTCAGAACCTATTCATCCTCTTCATGCGTAAGGCACAGTCAAAGAATATAGTCAATACTGTGTCGATACAACGTATCATTTAGGATGAGATATTACTTTGCAAGGTGATGGATACAAAGATGATCGTCACAGGATTTGTCGAGCTAAAATATTTGAGTCTAGAGATATATGATCAAATATCCATACCATGGATCAGTTGTGCTTATCAAGAACAAAAATTCATCTAGGAATGAATCATTGGGCTCATCTTCCATCAAAGTAGAGGGAAGGTCACACATTAACTCTGGGAAAACCAAGGATTTATTTGAAGTAGCCTTGGTCAACTCAAGATCAAATTCTTGTAAGATAAGAATCCAATGGGAATACTTTCCCCCTAGTACCTGATGAGTCAGAATGTAGTGCATGGGTTTTTGATCTGGGAGTACAGTTGTAGTATGAAGTAGAATGTCATGACGAAAATTTTGTACAGGAATGAGCATAGCCAGATATAACTTCTCCACACATGAGTAATAGGTTTCAGAGTCAATGAGACTCTTACTTAGATAATATATCATGTGTTCTTGGCCGTTGTGATTTTCCTCCGCTAGAACCATTCCAATGGTGGTAGCAAAGGAAACAACATATAACAGAAAGTATTTTCAATAATATGGGGGGGTGCAACACTAGTTAATGGGTCAAAGCATGTTTCATATTATCAAAATATTGTTGGGCTTGGTCATCCCAGAAGAATGGAGTGTCCTTATTCAGGATACGCATATAACCATGTGTTTTCTATATGAAGTTGCATACAAAACGACAAAGAAATTTTTCCTTACCCTACAATATTTGGAGCTCGGTGATGTTTGCCGGGGTGAGTAAGGCCAAAATAGCAACAATTTTCAAAGGGTCTATCTGGATGCCATGTTTGGAAACCAAAAATCCAAGAAGATGTCCAGTATCAACACAAAAGACACATTTTTATGGATTAAGATGAATATTATAATGACTACACCTAAGAAAAATGTCTCTAAGGTTCCCTAGATGGTCCTCCCATTACTATGAATGAGTTGGGATATCATCAAGGTATGGCTCCATGATGTGTTTGATATCATGAAAAGCATAGGACATGGCGTGCTGGAATGTAGCTCCAAATTTTTTTAGGCCAAAAGATAACTTCTTATTTGAGAAGGTTCCCCACGGGTAAACTAATGTCATTTTATGTTGATCGGTGAGAAAAATATCTATCTGATTGTAGCCATAAAACACATCCATAAAATAAAAGGTGATGCTCCCGGCACAATTATCGATGCCCTGATCGATGTTTGGAGTAGGGAAATTGCCCTTAGGACAAGCCCTATTTAATTCTCGAAAATGAATACAGAATATAATAGTTCCCTACTTCTTAGCCACATGGACAATATTAGATACCCATTCTATCAAGGGTACGGGATAAATAAACCTCACCTTCAGAAGTATTTCCACTTCTGCTTTAATAGTCACAGCCTCCTAGGATGGACTTGATGTAATTTTTCTCAGACAGGTTTTGCCGTGGGATAGGTTCTAATCTCATGTACAACAATGGACGGATTGATCCCAGGCATTTCCTCATGCATCCAGGAAAAAATATCACAAAATTCTTTGAAAAGGGCTCTATAACTTTCAGTTTCATCTATTGAGCAGTTCTGGCCTACTTGAACGTGCTCAATAGTTCTAGGATTGACTTATATGTCAATCGGGGTTGTCTTAGTGATGTTGGAAATATTTCCTTCGGAATCTGTGTCTTGCAACAATACAGGCATTTGTGAATCGCTGACAATATCAGTACTAATAAGAGATACCAAGTCAAATCCTATTGAACTGGCATTGCAAAGAAAACAAGATCGATGATGGTGATCTTCCCATATGGCTTCATTCATACTCATGATCTCCATGATGGAATCATCTAAAGGAAAAATTTACAATAGATAGTCTAGAATAGGGAGGGATGGTTCTAGCCAGTAGGGTGGGTGGTAAGGATCCGAAGCCACTAGATGAAGATCATCAAAATAGATATTGGAAGCAAATTGAACATCATCATAAATTTCTTCATAAGGGCCAAGAGAGGATTACTCAACAACTTCTTTTCCTTTAGGAGTATAGCCAGTCTTGGAAATCATGTTCACAATTGCCACTTCCATACTAGGAGGGTTTGAGGGAAATATCCCCATGAGGTTTGAATCCTTTAGCATACCTGCCCCAATCCAATGATAAGGAGGAGGGGACTGAACTAGCATAGGGATGCTATTTACGATGGGAGTAGCAACATCTGGTGAACAAAAGTCAAGTTTATCGATAGTTACAATCTTCCCCAAATGAGGAAATTGGAGAGTTCTAAATACTGTCAAAGAGATGACAGTCATAGCATAGAACCAATTTCTCCCCAATAGAATATTGTAATCCAACGAGGCATCAACTACATCCACTTGAATGGAAACATTATTCCCCCCAAGCTCGACTGAAAGGGATGGAAACAGACCATGAGTTTGGAAACCTCATCCATTGAAATATTTTAAGGTCGTAGGTGACTTTGTAAGTTCAGGAGAATCAATGGCCCTCCAGTAAGATACAAACAAAACTGAGGTTGAATCTCCCTCATCCAAAACGGTCCGATGGACCTTTCTCCCAACTACTCTCGTCGCGATATGAAACGTGAGTTGGTGGGGTAACCTGAACTTATAGTTCTCCACATTGAAATGAATTAGGTTGGTGTTATCAAGGTATAAGGATCCTAAAGAAATAAATAAGTTCTTGCACTGTGTAGGAAAACTTTGGAGCACCTAAAGGGTAAACATCACACAAGGTTCCTGAGCCAAATCTTCAACAATGTTGTAGAACTGTGGAGCTCAAGAATTGGGATTAATACAACATTCATGAGGGTATTCTTAAGCAGGTGCAAAATCAAGTTAAGATTAGGTTTCTCGATGATAAGAGGGCCATTAGACGAAGACAAAGAAGAACTAATGGGAGGAATTTTCTTGGGAGAAGGATTTTCATCCTTCTTCTCTACAGATTTTTCGTATGTTTGATTACGATTTGTCAAAATAATGATTTATGAGGACATAATTATGATTTCTTCTGTAGAAGTAGAGGTCCCTTTATTATACATGTGATCTATCAATTGTTGCTAAGATGGGAAGGGGTCGGTAAGCACCACTGGTGCAGGGTTACTCTTCAAAAATTTACTAATCTCCTCACAATGAGGGAACTCCTTTGTGAAGTGATCACCACCACACAACAAGTAGGGGTACTTGGCCTTTCTCTTTCCTTTATTATCATTTTCCATGACCGTAGCCATGGGATTATCCAATTGGTTTCCAACTTTTTTATTTTTCCCTTTACCTTTCTTCTTGTTACCGGGTGTGTGGGTGCTTTGGATTGCATTCACCTTGGTGGAAAATGCAGGAGTAGAAGGAGCAGCAGTAGAATTAATCTATGCTTGCCAGGCTTGGCTAATAATGAAGGCTGGATTGAATCGACAACCCCATCAACAAGATTTTATGTGGGTGTCTTGGCAGGGTCTGTGCTAGGACGAGGAGCTTGAGGGATTAGGTCATACAAAGTTCCAGATTGGAAATATAACAAGTCTAGATATTGACTGCGACTGACAACATTCTACTCAGTAACAAAACCACCCATAGCCACATCTCTCGAAATGGGAGGAAATAAGGATTTTATGAACCAATCAAATAATAGTTGGTATGGGATGGGAGCTTTAATGAGTCATATCCTCCTTCTCCACTCATGAATATGGTCTAATATATGCATGGAATTATTTTCACGAAGCAAGGTTAAATACCAATTTCATAACGAATGGGTAGCATAAAGTGTGTGAGAAAAATGGTTGCCAATGAGCTAAAAACCACGAACGAATGCTGTGTAAGTTCAATATACCACTTTGCGGCCATACTGGTCAAATTTTGTTGAAATATTCTAAAACAAATAGAGTCATCCATCAAGGAGTTAGAAGAACACCACAGATGGGACGTCATGACATTATTTTTTGGATCATCTCCTTGCTTCCCATCAAACTTCGGAATGTCTGATGGTAACTTGACATGAATAGCAGGCCATGAAGGGTTATGTTGAATGGGATCATTAATCAACTTGGATGGATTGGGAAAGTCAAAATTTCTCAAGAATGGAAGTTGTCAATTAGGTTCAACATACTAGTAGTATTGATAAGGAATATACATACCAATAGGACCATAAGTTGACTGATACACTGGTTGTTGGGCTAGTCGATAGGAATATTATCCTCTTGAAGATCCTCTCGAAGGGGGTGGAGCTCCAAGAGGAGGGCCACCTATGAGTGGTGGTGTATATCTAGGTGGTGGTCACCCAGAAGGTGGACCCCCAGGTGGCATACCTTCGGAAGGTGGTCCTCTGGGTGGTGGTCCTCTCGAAGGTGGACCTTCAGGTGGTGGGCCTCTGGGTGGTGGTCCTCCTGATGGTGGTCCTCTGGGTGTTGATCCTCCATAAGGTGGGCCTCTTATATGTGGGCCCTTTCCACGTGGTCTTCCAAAGGGTGGGAAATAGAAGGTGGCCCTGCAGAACCTCCAACAATATTAGTAGGTATCCCTTCCATTGCTAGCATGTAGGACCAATTAAGTTGCCCCCATGATGTAAACATGTTTCCAGGATACATAGACCCTGTAGATGTAGGTTGATAATTCATAATTACTATAGGTGGTTGATTTCCTGCATAAACATAGCCACAAGAATATTGGTTGACTACAGGTTGTACCCCTGAGGGTTGACCTGAACTTGACAGAGGGTTTACCATATTGGTGATGGTGGGAGGAACAACCACTGTTGGTTTTCCTACAGTAGGGGTCTGTTTGAAACTAGGAGTAACTCTACTAAATATAGGTACAATTTGATATGGGGTTTTCCCCCCAGTGTTAGAATATAGCACTTGAGCTTAGGATTTCCCCCAAGCTACAGAGGGTATGGGAGGACTAGTAACAGACCTAGGATTCAAAACTATAGGAGAAGGGTTGTATTTTTGACCTGGATTATGAGTGTTCGTACCATGATCCGGTGATACATTAGGAGTAGCCAAAGACAAGGAAAGTGAACGATATCCAGAAGTAAAAGGATCCAAAAGATGAGGTAAAAGAGCAGACATAGGTTCTTTATGTGGAACAAGTGTAGAAATGATTTTTTCAAGGTTATCATGAATGTTTTGTAAACGGTCAAAATATGGTTGAAAACTTCTATACAGTTCTTCACGCATTTTAGCACCTATGGGAGGATTTACAAAAGAAGGTATGGTAACCCCAAATTCAGAAAGGGCTTGACCCATAGAATTTCTCCAAAAAGGAGTATTAGGGACATATTCTGTCTCAGTAGGACTATCAGCATGACCTTCTATTGGAAAATGAAAGGCGGTTTCAACCATAGGAGACTGCTGGACCAAGGGATTAGTGTAAGTGGTGAATTTTTCTCCACCTTCCACAACTAGGATTCCTTCCACATGGGAGTCAGTTGCAACACCTTGATCTGTAGCTTCGATTGGGCTCTCCCCTGTGACAGGAGGAAATTCAAGTGGCAAGCCCTAGTTTATTCTGGATTGTCTCAACTTAATCTCATCCAAATTGTAAGGTCACTAGAACCTAACCTAGGGTTTCAAAACTAGAAAAATAACACAAAACTTCTCCTACACAAAGCTAAAGGCCATAAGCAAACTTAAGTGACAAGAGAGGCTGATACAAGCTGGTTCCTCACTAGGATTGTCAAGTTTTTGCAACTTGCTATATATCACAGGGTCCAATAGTAAAACGTGGAGAGGAGGATTAAGCGTCCCTCAATTGAATACCTGACTACCTGGATGGAACATGTGTAGTAATCTCCCCGAGTGTTGTTCTTGGTGTATTGCACCAACAAGACAACCAAAAGGGATTTTCTCAGATGGTTTCAGGAATCCTAGAAGGGTCTCCCAATATACACAAGGTACGTGGGAGTACAAATCCATAGTAGTGCTTTCTAATGCACAACCGTTCACAAGGGGCCTTCCGATATACAATCGATTATGTGAAGTACCTTTCGATATACCTCAAGGGTATGTGAAAGGTCATTCTATATACTGACAGTACGTAGAAGAAACGCACAGGTCCCGGGTTGCAGTGCAGGCAATAAACAACATCTCCTACGTTTTACGACATCGAAACACGTCTATAACATATCACTCAAGTTACTAAGATTTTAACCTAAAGCTACTATTAATTTTAAGTTAAATGGTTAGGTGACTGCATGGAGTGATGACAAAAAATTAAAACCATGCAATTATGATATGCATTTTTTTTCACTTTACAATTCAAAGTATGCCCTACTTACGGGAAGGAGAAAGTGTTTCTTTTTCAATTTTGTCTTAAAACCAAAATTTTCCCAAACAGTCACACTAAACAATATTTTGGAGAATGCAAACAAGCAACACACTTCTTAAAATTGATCTTTGAAAGCAAGAAATGAGGCGAGATCTCTTTTCCTAAAAAGAAAGACAATAATACTCAAAGGCACACTAAGTACTTTTTCAATTTTATTCAAAAAATGGAAAGATCTAACTTAAAACTATAATATATTTTTTCTTTTGACAAGACAAGAGTGTAAAAAAAAAGATTGAATATGAATATCTGAAAGCTTATGAGGCTAGTCAGGAATCCAATAATTCGTCTTTAAGAAAAATTATAATAAAATCTCAACAAAAAAATTTTCTTTTAAAAGCAAAAAGAATTATTTCATAAACTAACAAAGAATGAAAGAAAAAACCAAAAAGCAAGTCTTCCTTTTCAGTATTATCAAGTAGTAAAAAAGAGATCTAACTGAACTAAACTTAGAAGCACTCCTTTCAAAAATGAAAACTAAGCATACAAGCAATCAAATTGATGAGTGTAACCTAGCTTTTTGAATTCAACAAAAAAAGCATTTACCACATCCAAACTTTGAATCTAACTACTTAGATCTTTAAAAAGAATCCCAAACACACACATAACAGAAAGAAAAAATATAAAAGCTTTGAAATGACAAGCATGTAGAAGGCCTACCTAGCACTACTTGAGGAGAGTTAGTGCCAGAGTGGTTCTAGCTCGGTACCACTTCTTGTCCACCGTAACATAGATGTGGCACTGCTTAATGATTACTTCATACAAGCGGTGGCAGCGCTTGATGTCCACTATGCATAGGCGATGCTTGCTGTAAGTGTCAAAACAAAACAATGGAAAAAAAGAGAAAGTAAGTTACTGTAATACTAGCATCAAATCATGAATTTGACAAGAATATGAAGTACAGAAATCAAGAATGACTCAGATATAAGAAGATCTGGTTATACCGAACCAAGATCTCACTGAGATAAGCTACTAGATCTGATCAATGAAATATTGGACCTTGGATTTCAGATAAGAGTTTGAAGACCAAGGAATACCAGATGTGTTGAAATATTGGTTCCCAGTATGGTATCCATATTCGTTGCTAGGAAAAATGCACCTCTTACAGAAAAGGGTTGTTCCTCTAGTCTGAGTGGTTCATATCTAGAACAAATGAGTTACAATAGAGATGGAAGACTTCCCCTAGAAGTTGCGGAGAACTAGAATGAGTCTTTGATAGAGTGATGTAGCTATTTCCTATGGTGATGGCTCTTCATGGTCATACCTGCAGAATCGGATGAAACAAGCAAACAAGATCAAAAGCACCAGAATATAATCCACAATTCTATGTTAGTGACTAAGGAATCCAATAATAAAATACATGATTACAATGTAACATACTTTATGGGAAAGGAACCAACTTTGCATTAAATATGAAGAAGAAATATTACAACCTTCATCTTAGTGTTGTGATGCTCCTTCACATGCCAATGCCTTGTCCCCAAAATCTCCAACTTGCTCCTTCTATGCTCACCCTAGATTTGGCCAGAACCTCAATGCAACAACATAACTTTTCTCTCTCTCAACCATGGGGTATGAGCCTTGTTTTGTAGGCCTTGGGAGTATAGGGATGGTTGAGTAAATGGTGGGTGAGGTGTAAGGGAGATCCCAAAAGGATGGATCTGGAATCCAAGTGGTCCTCAACAGTAGGGATGAGGGTGCCATGAAGTCTTCCTTCGAGAAGCTTCATGGAATATTCTCTTTCTCATTTTTTATTACAGGCATCTCTTTTTTTCCACTATGACAGAGTGGTGATAGGGTAGAACCGCACTTTGAACAAGGGTAAAAATCAGTGGAACCACCTACTGTCAAGAGATGGTATGCGTTACTGAAGAAGGTAATGCTCCTTGATTTAAGGGTAAAGGCGGCGCTGGACTTTTGTCTGTCAAAATGAATTCTAGGCCATTATTTCACTTCACAACTTGGGATTCAGGGCATTAACTGATGTTTGGGACCTCATCACATGATGATGACAAGATTTATGTGTAACAGGGTTGCATCTTTCAGCCGAATAGGTATGACTCGACTCAAATAGAGGAATTTTTCAAAAATAGACTATCGACTAGGTCTAGGGGGAAAGCATTGAAGCAATATTGGTTTAGATATTCTATGAGAGGGTTATATCTATGATGGATGAAGGTGACAAAGGATAAAAAACCAATAAAAAAACCTGCAAAAACAAAGATCCGTATGGATCGACCGAGTGGAGTCGCCAAAACTGTAGTGGGGATTTCTACCCGGCTACGTGCAAAAGCACCAACCTTAGCTCGTCCAGAGCATAAGGAAGAGTTCAACAACAACAAAAAGAAACAAGACAACAATAACAAATATTTTTTAGGGTTTTCACATATTTAAAACTAACCAATGCATAAAATAAAACAAGAATACCTTTTCTGAAAGTGGGCCACTGTAGACATCCTTTGAAGTGGTTTCGTAACTCCATGGTTTGGATCTCCAATATCTTCCATAAATTATTGTTAAATGGGGGAATGGATCCAAATGGGTATGGATTTAACTCAACGTACGCTGTGGGAAATGGCGTGGAAAATATGGGAATAATGGAAGAAAAATTATATGGTGTGACTGAAAGAAAATGGCCAAAAAGTGTTTTGGAGGAGTCCTTCACAATGTATTTATAGTATGGTATTAGGGGTTTTGACCCATGGTATTTTATTTTCCATGGTATTTATCTATGATGTTTTTACCCTTTCTCATTTTTAGGGTTTTTTACCCTTTTGGGGAGAGAGTGGGGATCAATCGCAGTAAATGCTCATCACGCCTTCATTTATGGAAAATGAATAATGATGTTTTGGACTATTTTTAGTGGAAATATAATTTTTAAGGTCAAATTGATGGAAATAAAGGTGGGAATATGATGTATGGTGATGGTTTAGACCATGGAAATCTAGGTGAACACTTTTTTGTGTTAACATCAATCTTCCTAAAAAGAACAATAATTGACTTGCATAGTTTCATCATTAGAAGATAGTTTCTAACTGACTCTTCCAGAATTCGAATATATGTATTCTCCTTTCTATTTTTTTGTAAATGAGCTTGTTGTTCATTGGACCTTGTTCATTACCCCTATCTAGTGCCTAATTTTAGTTACACAAACAAATTGTATCCCTTGTTTTTCTTCTTTATAATTGGTATGCCTTTCAAGGGCCAAGTACCTAGTTGAGGTAGATAAGTTTCAAAGGATTACACCATGTGTGGTAGCTTACTCACAACATACTGATCCTTTGAATAAATGGATAATAACACCACTAACAATAGTTTTGATTCAAATTGAAAATGTAAATTGAATAATAGTAATTGTTGTCTTAATGAGGACACCTAGCTTCCTAAATAATGCTACGAACATGGAATTCACAGTATGACAAGTTAATATCTATGTGCATTCTTTCAAATTCCAAATCCTTAGAAACTAATCACTTATCACAATTCTCTTGATTGATCTTGGTGATTGATAATGGTAAGTTTGTGTTTAATAAGCCAATCTTGAGAAAGACAGTAGATAGTATTCTAATAGTGGAAGTTTATTTCTCAAACAAATCCATATATTAACTTAATCCAATTCCCTAAACACTTGTTACTTTCCTAGACCATATATTCCTGATTTTAATGAACACACAAAAGGAATTTTGTTGTGTGCTAAAAAAAAGTCCAAGATTGGAAGATTGTTGCAAGTAAGTAGGTTGAAGAATATTAATATATTTTTCATGACTGAATAGTGCTATATAATCCAAAAAAACCTGTTGCAACAATGATAAATAGTGTGGTGTAAGATGGATTCAAGGAATGGCATTCCATCTAAATAGAAGAAATCATTTGTATTTTTATGTTTCCCACTAAATTGGTGAAACATTAATATATGTTAGGGCCATTAAGGAAGACACTAAATAATTAACATGGAAAGAGTTGGATTTAGAGTAAGTGATATTATAGAAGAGGCATGTTTAACGTAAATGGTAATGGGATGGTTAAGGTCACCCTTTATTGCATCACTTGTTGCACCAAATCCTTATTTGGTGCATCCTTATTTATTCCGAATTGAGCTACACAACCCTCCCTTATTTGATAGTACCAATAGTGACATATAAAAGGTTATTTATCCCTACTCCTTACCTTGGGACTAATGTTAGAATGGAAAGATATGATATTTGTATCTCTCTATAGGTTCAAATTAGTTGAAGTACAGTTGAAGTAGTGCATAAGCACTACTCCTAGGGAAAGGAACCAAGTCAAAGTTTGTGAAAATGGATGAGGACCTGTAGGTTTGAAGTAAAGTTACATGGATAAAAAGATAACAATGTTATAGATCTCACAGGTTGTTGCAGATGGTGCAAATTGGTATATAAACGTGCCTTTAACTCTTCCTTTCAAAAGGTTATACAATGAAAGTAGTGTTATTACAAATGAAATGCCCAGAAACAAGATTTTCCTATCCTCTTGGATATATTCTAGAATTTTGCTACTTGTCTTTAATTCGAATGCAATAATTTGTTTCCTAGGTTTCCAATGAGAACTTTAGACAATCATGATGGTATTGTTGTTTGCATAAAAAAATTAGAAGGAAGTGAATGAATAAGATTCACCCCACTGATGGTTAATATTCAAGTGTCATATCTTCAAATCAAGGAATTTCCTTCTATCAAGACAAGAATTATTTTGATTGTGTATTTTTTCCATTAAATTGGAAAAATATTTATTGGGTGTTAGGGTTATTAAAGAAGACATTAAAGAGTTAACAAAGAAAGAGATCAATTTTGACTCAAGCAAAGGAATTTTAGGTTTTTCAGGTCTATCTCAAAACACTTGAGGTGATTAGAACATTTGGGAAAAACTTGTGTTTTTTCTTCAAGCCCAATTTGATAAAAAAAATATATATGTTAAAGTTTTAAAAAAAATCAAGAAGGAATTAAGTGTGAAATATTGACTGAATCAATAAACTAACCCTCTAAACTCTTTATTCAAATGATAATCACCAAATTCAAATAGTTAATAGAGGATTTTAAATATACTTAATTAACATTGATAAATTATTGACCTTAGTTGCCCCTATGCTTCTAAGGATAATGTTGAAACCATCACCTTTTCCACCACAATAGTCCTTGTTTGATAGTCCATCATTTATCTTATGAGTTGTTGTTTACATACAAAATAGAAATCACTCCAACTTGCAGATTCCTTGGAAGAATAAAATACAAGTGCATAATACTTTATGAATGGACATTAGATCATAATTTGTTTGTTCACATAGCTAGTAAATGTACTTGTGATGAAATGGATGGTTGTATTAGACCTTATACAATTCCATACTTAACGTTGATTAAATTCCAGAAAAAAAATAAATATTTGATGTTCTTTGTTAGCATATGAGCTCTTGATCCCAAAAAAGATGTGGTTCTTATCTTGTAAATACACATATAACCTGTAGTAATGTTCATTAAAAGTATCACTGCAAACCTTTACCAAAGGATCCAAGCAGTGAGTATTACATGTTGCATTTGAATTAGTTTCAACATCATATTTTTAGTGCTCATTAACATCCACAAAAAACATAGGATCATCCTTGCTAGGAGCTTAGATCACTACTTTTTTAGCACATGTCTGTTAAAAAAAATCAAAGAAATCTGATCATATTGAGTTCAAAATTGTAAATTGTAGTTGGATTATATTATTGTAAAGTTGATGTGCTAATTTTTTCTATATTATTTTATTATAATCATCATAATATCCTATTTAATTTGTGTAATATGTTGGATCAAAGCATGTTGGATTGGATTCAAGAGATGACGACCTTGGCCTGGATCAACTACCTTAGTGAGTTGTACATTTTCTAGTTGGTTTGAAGTCATGTATTTATATAATTGAATGATTTTTACCTTGTTTTATTCTAGATATATGTCTTAATTTTTAAACAATTCAAAATAATTTGTAGGGAATTGAATCCTACTTAGCCAGGTCATAGACAACTCACTGTTCATTCTGAAGAAATAGCAATGCATTTTGTGGTATTCCCTCAAAGATAGATCCAGATGAAATCATAGCTTGTTTTACTTCTGTGCACTTGAAATCCCTCCTAGATTTCATGTAGCTATATCAGTTGACACCAATGTTCTGGTCACATGGATCCATCGTACGTAACACCTCCGACAGATCCCATATGGTGTGGAGGGTAGTATTCTTATGATTAATGTCTTTGATTCATTTTTCCTCTTCTATTTCATTACATCATTTACTATGGGGTTTGTATCTATGAGTGAATGGCCTCAATTTGAAGCATATAGTTTCATATATAGGTATGTAATCCACTAATTCCTGCTAGAATCAAGGCACAATTGTTGCAATTTTAAGATATTTTACATTTCATATGCCTAAAGAATCATGCGTCTATTTCTTAGGTCTTGACAATAATTTTGGAAACTCTTTATGTAAGTTAATTTGTGTATAACACATTTCCAATGCATGTGTCTAGAAAATTTATTGTGTGATTTTGGAACTATGATGTTCCAATTTTTTTTTCTATAAATATTCTATCTTAATGGCTCCAATAATTTATTGCTATGTTGACCATTGATTTATTTCAAGCAGTTATTTGTAGATGCAAGGTTGTATGGTTTAGTAGGTGCTCTCAAGGAAGGAAGGATGGTATAAGCGTTTCATGCAATTTTAGGTTAGATAACTAGTTTTATGTCAAAAAAAAATGTTCATTATTTCCTAATATTTTGTTTCAATATGTTATGGAAATTGAACCAGGTGATATATTAATTTTACTCACAACAATTAACAATTGATCATGCAAAATCACTCACAAAGAGACTGAAAATTGGAGATGAACACTAAACTGTATTAAATCAGTGTACAATAGCCAACCCTATAATAACATAGGTTGCTGAATAAATAATATACATCAGGGATTTGAATGCATGAGGAGAAATTCCAATCTAGCATAAAGCAGGCTTACCAAAAATAAGCAAATCCCCCATAGGTGTAAAAAGCTGATCCCAAATCTGTCATGGAGCTCACGAATTGGAAAAAAGGATTAGGAAAGATAAATAGTGGTGGAATGGAAACTCATACATGTTTTTTCATGGAGAAAAGAGAGGAGGATGTGTAGGACAAAAAACTAGTCAACCTCACCTAGTCTAGCTTTTCCTTTTGCCTTAAAACACTGAAAAAGCAGGCAATAAAGCAGAAAAAGCAGAAGGGTGCCTAGGAGGCCAGGAATAAAGAAGATTTGATTCCTTTAGCTCTCCCATGCACTACATGAGTCAAATAAGGCAAGTTTGACCATTATAGATAGGCAAATGACAACTTGCACAAGGTGGGACACATGAAATAGGCAAATAAGACAAAAATAATGGAATTAAAGTCTAAGTGGGTAAACTATGGGTTGATTATTCTAACACCCCCCCTTAAGCCTGACTTATGAGCAATATATCAGAAAATTATAGGTCCTAGAAACAAGGCTTAGTCACCCTTTACATACTGCATGTCCATTTAAACAAGGAAAGAGGCAAAACCAACTTGGGAAAATCCTCCCTTAAACATGGACTGTAAACAAAATTGTAGAATCTTGTCTTTACTCATGCTTGCATAGCATGATCAGCAATCCCCAATAGTGATTTGAGATTGCTGAAGGTCTTCTCACAAAATGCTTTGGTGAAGATATCAGCTACTTGTTCTAAAGATGAGCAGAAGAGTAGGTGAATGGTGCCATCATGCACAAGTTCTCTGATGTAGTGCATATGGATCTCAATGTGTCTGGTTCTCTGCTTCTGAACTGGATCCTTGCAGATTCGAATGGTACTCTGGTTATCATAGTATATGGTAGTTGAGTACTCTAGTTCGAAGCCACACTCTCCAAGTAAACCCTGCAACCATAAACATTGAGTTGTTGCATTAACAACTCCTCTGTACTCTACTTCTGTAGATGAGAGTGCAATGGCACTCTATTTCTTGCTTGACCAGCTGATTGGCCCTTCTGCAAGCATGAACACATATCCTTAAGTAGACTTTCTGTCTGTGCTATCACCTGCCCAATCACTGTCAGTAAATCCAATCAAATCAAGATCATATTTTGCTTTATAGAAGATCCCATGTGTCCTTGTTCCTTGAACAAAGTTAAGGATCCTTTTGGCTGCTTTCCAATGGATCTATTGAGGCTGATCCATGAATCTAGAAGCCACACTTACTGCATAACAAATATCAGGTCTAGTATGTGTCAGATACAACAAACATCCAATCAATTGCCTATACAGTGTATTGTTTACCATAGGTGAAGAATCAGCTTCTTCCAGCTTCACTCCTGAAAGGAAAGGAGTTTTGCTTGCTTTGCAATCCTTCATTTTGAATTTGTTCAGCAATTCCAAGGAATATTTGGACTAGTGCACCTTGATTCCAGCTTTGGTTTGAGATATCTCAAGCCCCAAAAATTGACTTAAGAGCCCCAAATCTGTCATGGAGAAGGCTTGGTTCATAGCTCCTTTTAAGGAAGCAATCTCAGCCTGTGAGCTTCCTGTAATGAGGAGGTCATCAACATATAACACAATGATCATCAATGAACCATTAACTAACTTGAAATAGACACTTGGATCTGATTTGCACCAAACAAAATTCAGTGATAGCAAGAAGCTATCGATCTTGGCATACCAAGCCCTAGGGGCTTGCTTTATCCCATACAACGACTTTCTCAACCTGCACACAAGAGAAGGGTTAGTAGAAAAAACTTGAGGCTGCTGCATATATATCTCTTCAGTGAGATCTCCATTCAGGAAGGCACATTTTACATCCATGTGATGTACCTCCCATTGCCTTGAGGCTGCAATGGCTAGAGCTAGCCTGATGGAATCCATCTTTGCCACTGGGGCAAAAGTCTCATTGTAATCTATGCCATGAACCTATGAGTAGCCCTTAGCTACCAATATGGCCTTGTACTTTAGTGGTGAACCATCAGTAGAAAATTTGGTCTTATACACCCACTTACACTGTACTAGTTTTCTTCATGGGGGAAGATCCACTAGCTCCCATGTGTTGCTCTTCTGGAGTGAGTTGAACTCCTCCTTCATGGCTGTTTGCCATCTTGGATCTCCTACTACTTCTTCATATGTTTGAGGATCATACTCCACCATCAAATAGCATTTTTCAGCAAACATAGGATCCTTCATGCACAGACCATTCTCAAATTGAGATCTAGTCCTTCTTGGGTCATTGGGATCCCTAGTTGGCTCACTTGCTGCATGTAGTGTCTTGGATTCCCATTTTGGCCTTGTGGGACTGTTAGGGTCTGCAATAAACTCATCTCCATCAGAAAAATCAGAATCAGCATGTTCAACAAACTCTTTACTTACTTCTTGAGGTTCAGGTGGTGAAGAG
>LPNX010009251.1:244392-369915 GCA_001517045.1 Pseudotsuga menziesii | reverse complement strand
ATATATATTGATTTTTATTATAACACCTGTTAACATGTTCCTTGTAGCTATTATTGAGCGCCATGGAAGCACTCCATAAAAGACGATTCTTCTTTTTAGTTTACCTTCTCTTGTTCCAACAAGGCCAGCTCATCAAGCGGCTTCCCCTAAGGTTTCACTTCCCTCTTCTCTTTTGATTTATGTTTATTGCATGTTTGGGAAAGTAAGTTTATACAGCTTTTCTCACATACACAAGTCATACATTTTATGTTTTTGTTGCACCAGCATTTCCAACTTGTGTTTGAGTGCATTTGTTACACTTTTGCACCAAATCATACATAGCATAATGACGACTCCATAGGTAAATAAATCTATTATTTATTTTTTTGGGCGTTGGATTTGAGACTTTCTTAAATCATTCATCAGTTTCCATAGTTGTCATGTCATTCATTAACCACATGACATATAGGGGTGAACTCTTTCACAGATTGCACTATGTATACAGGTTTCAACCTGTGCAGTTGAGCATAATTGTTTTGTGGATTCGTTGATTATATTTCCTGTTGAAATCCATTTCTTGGTTTAGAGTTGAGTTTTACTTTTCTTAGGTACTAAATAGTTGCGGATTTAGCCATTCAAGTTTAATTTTAACCAATTCTTAAATTGGATTTGTTAGATTAGATCTTCCTATTTTGCACATGATCTTGATTATTGTTGTTAGCTATTGAACAAGATAAATAATTTGCTTCATTGTTTTTCTAATTTACACTTCATTGTTTTTCTATTTTACAAGTGATTATTTTTTATTGGATTTTGTAGGAGTGAGCTTAACTTATAAGTGGGCCATTAAGTATGAAGAGCTCGCTACTGAGGATTTGCCATTCCGTATGAAGAGCCTGATGTTGAGGCTTTCAAGCTGCTAAGTGTGGTTTTGAAGCTGCTGACATGGGATTTAAGTATGGTTTTGAAGTTGTTGATGTGTGATCTAAGTATGGTTTTGCAACCAAGTGCAAGTATGATGGTTTAGCCATTGTAATATTTTGAAAAGTGATGGATTTCCCATAAAGTTATATGGAAATTAATATGTGTTTTTGAGAAAACTCATATTTATTGTAATACTTTTGACATTTCATATAATATAATTTATGGTTTAAAACTTATATATATGGTTGTACTTTATATTATGTATCAATGTTGTAATTATTAACTAATTAATGTGACATTACATGATTTACATGTGTATTAAATTTTATTTACAAGTGTTGTAATTAATTATAATGTGACTGCATAATTCGCATGTGTATTCGATGAGAATAAATGTATGATTTTTAAAAAAAAAATTAAACATAATATCATATTAAAAATTTATATTGATTAATAATGGACACCATTTAAACTACTAAAATATAATGACCATACATAAAGCGACTAAAAATTGACTAAATTAGTGACCAATAAATAAGATTAAAGACCAAAATTCGCAAATAAAATGACCAATAATTGAGAGATACGCGACCAAACAATGAGATACAAATGACCAGAAAAATGACCAAAATTCGCATATCAATGACCAAAAATCAGTTTTGGTGGCTAATTTATGGTCTTTTATTACGCGACCAAATTTGGTAATATTCTAGCTTGTCATGCGGTCATTAATTTGGTCACAAATGTGGTCATATATTTGGTCATTGATTCAAATATATAACCAAATTAATGACCAAATATATGACCAAATTAATGACCAACCGACAAGCTATAAATGACCAAAATAAAAATGACCAATTTTGGTCATGTAATAAAAGACCGCAAATTAACCACCAGTGATCGCCAAATCAAAAGTGGTCATTGATATGCGGATTTTGGTCATTTTTTTGGTCACTAATCTCTCATTTTCCACTAGTGTGTGTTATATTTTATCCATTTCTTTGTCTTTAAAATATAGTATGTATTTTTTCACAAGCACGTATTGAAGATCCAAAACCGTGGAAAGGAAGGTGCCCTTCCATGGTTTTTTAATTTTTTTTTGAATCCTCTGGGTTTCGTCTCAATATCGACCAACTTTCGTCGTGGGTACTGCAAAACCGTTGAAACCCAGGATGGCTTTCCACGAATACCGTCACTATAGAGACAAAGTTTCATGGAACAATTACCGTTCAACTTACAGATTTCGTCGAAAGTGTTTGGTTTTCCACGGTTTTACATGGAAGAAATTTCTGTTCAAAATCCAGAATTCATTGATAGAGAGACAAACTTTCATCGAAAGTGTTCCACGGTTTTGCGTGGAAACAAAAACTTTTCTAGCAGTTTTTGGCCATATTTTTGTCGTTTTAGGGACGACAAGTTGTTCAGTAGAGAAATGAACGCGTGGAAGAAATTCATGTTCAAATTCTAGAATTCATCAATAGAGAGACAAACGTTCGTTGAACATGCTCCATGGTTTTGCGTGGAAAGAAAAAATTTCCTAGCAATTTTTTGCCATATTTTCGTCGTTATAGGGATGACAACTTTGTTGATAGAGCAACGAATGCATGAAAGATTTTTCTGTTCAAATTCCAGAATTCGTTGATAGAGAGACACATGTTCGTTGAACGTGTTCCACATTTTGGCGTGGAAACTAGATTTTTTCTAGCAGTTTTTGGCCATATTATCGTCGTTATAGGGACAAAATTTGTGTCAATAGAGTGACAAAATGTAGAAAATGAATTCTAAAAAATCAATTTCAAGGCCACCGTATAGAATACATGTGGTGGCCAGCTTTTGTCTCTATATCGACAGCTTATAAATTTCATCGATATATCCATGAAATAAGTTCCACGAAACATTGCGACCGTTATTGTCGCAAGTGAGACGAAAAAACATGGAGATAACAATGAAAAACCATTGCAATTTTGATTGTATGTATTAGTGTTTACAAAAATTGGTTGATGATATAATGGGGTCTAACCAGATCCTGAGAAGACAATTGAAGAAGAGCACCAGCTGGAAGAGGTCATGAACTCTCAACCAAATTTAGTTCATGCCTCTCCTCAAGTGCAAGTGTTGGTCAATGCCTCAAGGGTCTAACTCAAATCACATCACCAATTTTTACTATCAATTTTGTTTCCTTGCATTGGGACATGAAAGATATTTGGTGTGGGGGAGATGATGACTCCTTGTTTTTTCCATATCCTGTCTACATTTCGAATAAGGAACCAAGTGTTTTAACCAAATTTTCTTTATTTTTATCATATGTTTAGGATTCCTTTGTATAAAATTTGAATACTACTTCATGAATCCTTTGATAAGTTGTTTTTACTACCATTTCACCTATTTCATTTGGTTTTAAACAGAATTTCAAAGGTCACATCTAATGAATAATTTTTTGGTATATAGAATATTATTATTATGCATATTTCTCACTCACATGATCCTTCACCTGATTCGACACTCAATCTGACACTCGTGTCATTAGATCATGAACCTTATTTCAGGCTTCATTTCTAAGAAATCTATGACGAATCTGGTGAAACCGTTCAAAAACCACTTCATAAATGGCCCTATTTACCCCTAACCGCCGGAGATTTTGAAGATTTCCAAATGAAATTGGAGAAATACTTTCCAGAACAGACGTGAATTTTCCATATTTTGTGTTGGTCATTTTCTGGTTTGTTGAATGAATTTTTTATTCTTTTGGGGATTGATCTAATCCATTCTTCTATAGGTTTTGTTGTATAAATGGGCCTATTTAGGATGAGGGAAGATATATACATATAGAAATACTATAAACTTTGACTCAGATAATAAATATGTTTATGTACTTTCATTTAAGTTTTTAATCCTATTTGAGTAGCGTTTGGTGGGGGGGGCACCTTCAATCGATGTTGGTATATATCTTGTATGAATATCTTCATTTACTAGCACCACTATAAGAATTATATTTATATGTTGTTTTCCCATGTCACTATTTCTGATTTACACATTTCTATTAGCGATCTCAGAGATAAGAATAGGGTAGAATAGAATTGAAAGGTTTGTCCTAGCTAATGATTTGTGAAATGCTATGGGATATTTAGGATTTCATGAAATTTATTTTGTCATGCTCTGTTTGCATTAAAAAGTATTCAATTGTAGATTAATCTTGTAGATTCAAATATATTCATAGACTCAGTTGGTTAATCTTGAATTTTAGATCTGGAAATAGAATAAAGAGAACATCCATGACGCTACTTTATATTTGAGTTCCTTCTATTTTAATAAATAGGGTATGCTATAGAGACTGTTTTCTTAGATTAGAAAATTCTGGCCAAAGTCAGTAATTTAATATTCTATTAAATTTAAGCATTGTAGTGTAGGGATTTATTGTGCTTAGCCTTGATTCAATTGGAGATTCGAATAAATTGAGAAGTTTACAGTTTGTTGGAATTTTAAGTTATAGATTTTTCTTGATTTAATTTTTCTTTGTTAAGTATTTTCACTTGATTTAAAATCAAACAGTAAAGAGATTGCAATTAGAGTAGATTGTGTGATGGTTGTAAGATTTAGTAATAGCTTGTGTGGGTATGTTAAGTAGAAGCGTAGATTGGCTAGAAATTTGATTTTCAGGTTTAAAATTTGGGATTGATTATGTGGATCTAGTTCTTTTATACTTCACTAAGAAGAGAAATTGGTTGGAAATCATTTTATTCTTGACATAGTCAATGATATTGTGTTGTTGTTTTTTTTTTACTAGCGGAATCGACAATTGGGGTTGGGAGATAGTGTTGTTGAAGAAACTTAGGAAGTTTGATAATTTCATCTTGTGTGGATTAGAAGGAAGTAATAACAAGCCATTAGCTATGAAATAATTCTCTTTTGGTAGTCAAATAGCTTGATTTAGGACTCTGCTATAAGATAGGTTGACTCATTACACGAGAAAGTTGTGGTTGTTTTAGTTATCTTGTAAGACTAGTAGCAATCTTGTTTTCTTGATAAAAAACGTGTTATATCAAAGTTGAAGCAAATTAAGAGTAGTTGAAATTGGTTTTGGATTATTTTTCCTTTGATATTTGATTACATAGCATAAGTGATTTGAGGTTGAATATTTCTATGGATTGAATTTTAATATTCTTTTTCCATCATTTATTGATTAAGTGAATAGGTAGTGTAGTATGGATTCTGGTTCTTTTGGCATTGATAGGAATTGATTAGAGTAAAGTTATCATTTTCTGAAATTGTCATAGAAATTTATCCCTAGATTATCTTACCTTGCACATACAGTGTAGCAACTCAAAGTTTACCTAGCTTGGTCGATAATTAAATTGAAGGCGAATTAATTCGCAATATATTTTCCCTGGCAAACACATACTTAGTTTCAAAGAGAGGGAGGTGAACATCCATGCATTCATAAACATATACTAGAGGAAGCAAGTGGAGGTGACCTACACTTTAGTGTTGTTATCATATTTCATAGGGTGTGTGGCTCCCACCTATAATCTCCTTCCAACTCTCATGGATTCTCATCTATCTAGTTATATGGAAACCTCTTTGGTTTCTTCCTCCTTCGAATTACTTGGAACCTCTGCAGAGCATGTTGTTCCTCATTCTATGCCTCATTTTATATCCATTTTTGATCGGTTTTACACCTCTACTAGAGATTCCTTTAGGATCAACGAAAAATATTTTTTATTTGTAATTGGTAATTGAATACCAAGAAATGTCGGTGGGATGAAGCAATGAATCTCTCTCTATGTATTCCAATATCTAGTTTTTATTTACAGTCTTATAGCATGTTTTATTACAAGGCCATTATCTATGGAAATGCACTTTTTGATATATATTTAGAAATGGGGATTTAATAGATATATATTTAGAACACAAGTCATGATGCAATGTTATACCATCTATGCAAACTTGACACATTCTAATGTGGCATGATGTTTTTTATGTAAATAACAATGCAAGATAATGCTAGCAGCTCACCATAGAATGTGTGATGCAAAGGAAATATGTTTGCATGTTGCACCAAAATGTGTGATGCAAATAATGAGACAACCTATTATTGTCAACACAAATTGTAAGGAAATTACGTAAATATTCCAATACAAAATGTGATGTAAAGGTGATAGATTTCTAGGTATCATGCAAATAACAACGTAGGGTACTATTGATGACATAATCTATTGTGCAGTTTAGAATTACCAATGAAAACTTTTATGCAAATAGGATACATTTTGGTGATGAAACCATTAACTAGCCTGCACCTTATCAATGATTGTTGTTGCAGGCTCATTGATTTTTGTTGTATTCTTATCTACGAACGATAAGTAATGAGCCTACAACACCAATCATTGTTCTGTTGTAGGTTGGTTAACTTTCATCTTTTTGTGTTGTCTCAATATATGTAATAGAAATAGGACAATCTCAACATGATGCAAAATGCGATTTTAACAAATATATTGAAAAATATTAAAAATGTAACCACCCCGAAAATCGTATACAATTTTTTTTTGTTTACTACATGTATAATAGGATTAACTATACCATTTTATAGAGAATTTAATACTCATACCTCTTTATCATGTATTATTGTTGTTGCGTAAATTAGTTATTATTTTTCTTTCATAACTTATACTTTGTCAACATGTCATTATTTGGTGACATAACAAAACTATCTAGAAACAACTTAAAGTTGTAAGACTATTTATCCTTGTCGTTCGATATTTTCTAACTTGAGTTGTACAAGGAAAATGTCACAGGTCTTACTTACTCGCTATGACTAACACATGAACCTTGTTAATCTCTTTGCATAGGCATTTGGGACCACCCAAATTTTTCTAAGTAGAACCTTTTCTAAAAACGAGGCATCAAATTGAGTAACGGTGATGGTCCACCTTAGTTAGGAGATAAACTTACTTCTATGGTAGAAAACGTCAAGGTGAAAACTAAATCCATAAATGGACAAAGAAAATCATCCAAAAATAACTACGACTAAACCATACACCACATATCTGGTAAACAGAGGCTAAGCATCAGGATTAGGTTCTTAGCGAATATGTGACAAAAGACATAAATGGTGACAAAAATCGAAAAAGGATGAGTTATAAATTCATCCATACGAAACCCATGTGAACCCATGTGAAGATACACAAAATCCAACTTGAGGCAATATGGTAAGGGATAAAACCCTAAAGGTTTTATTATGCATTAAAGAACCCGCATGTTGTCTTCTTGACAGGGTATGTAAGGTTTTGTTTTTAATGTTCATACAAACATTCGCTATCGACTGTTGGTATTTTCCTTTTGTAGATAGCTTCTACACAGTAGCAGAGATGGAGGAGCCATAACCTCATCCCTCCATATCTTCTGAGATAAACCATGAATGCTTTTCAAAGGATTTTGCTAACCTCGTGTTGGTGATAGTCGGGTGTCTTTTTCCAATTCTCAGATGCTATTAAGAGTAAGGATCATCTTTTTATACTCAGATTTATTATTATTCTTTTCGTTTATAAAGAATGTTCGTATTGATACTGTCTTAACCCCCGAAGTAACGTTTTTATTACAGGGTAACTCTGCAAAAGTGCATGGGTGGATACTGCTAGCTGCACGTCTCTCCCAAAGACTGGTAAGACCTAAGTCATTTCCTAGCGAGGTTCTGGAGGAGACGCTCAACATTTGTGATGTGTTATCACCGTTGAAATTTTATTCCCAATCTGTTTCTGGGTTGGCTTTTTTTTGGGAAAAGTTATACTTGCTCTGGCATGAATATATTTAATGTAAGAGTAGTTTGTAAAACCCTAGGATTCATAGGCGACTATGCCCCTCGGTGCAAGCTTTTAAATTTGGTTAAGTCTTGTTTGTTTTCGCACTGTGAGACATCGTAGGGGTTTTGATACTTTTTTTTATAACATCTATGTAAATCTAGGATGTTAAAGATACATTTATTGTTTTGGAAGTTATAGGAGATACATCCTGCAATTTGTTTGGACTGTGAGGCTCTGCTCTGTCGATTCTTAAACTTGGTTATTGCGGTATTTTGTTAGCGTTGGGGGTTTCTCCATTTGGACTGTGTCGACAAAGGGTAGAATATTATCTCTTAGAGTAATATGCACCATCCCTACCATGATGGTATTTTTGAAGCTGTGGAATCGTTAGATGACCACTCTGTAATATATATATATATATATATATATATATATATATATATATTTGTTGATAAAACAAAATATTAACACCTCTGCATATGTATACCCGTGAGGGTTCGATGTTTGAGGAATTTGATTTATTTAATTTCTCTGCAATTTCCACAATATTTGTCCGTGGAGTCCTTGTGACTGTTTGCTTCGTTGCATAAAATAGAGGGTTTATAAAAAATCTAAAATGCTTCAACTGGATGCGTTCTTCAGTTTTTTTTATTTAACTTATCATAGTTTTTAAATCCTTTTCTATGGATGTAACTCTCATTCTAAAATGATTAAGTTTGATAACCCCGTTTAGCAGTAAGTGTTAACCAATGGTAACGTAGAGGTTTTGTTATTGAGACTAAATCATGCGTGAGAGAAATTGTCTTTGTAGCAGGTGGAAATTAGAACTTGAACTCTATCTCGCCTTTAATGAAAAACTTGTAAATAAAAGAAAAATAATGTTAGCAGGGTATGGCCCGAGAGAGTTTTCCATAAATCTTCGATTTGGTTTTTAATATTCAGTTTGAAATAAAATAATATTTTCTTTCCTTTGACTTGTTACTCAACTTTATGGGATTCTACAGTGAGTTCGTGCACATTTAGATTTTAACCATACTTGTGTTTATATCTTATGATCGTCTTGAAGATAGTTTGTCAATTTTGTTAATATTTTATTCGATCAATGATTCTAAGGTTTTGTTGTTTTATTTTAAGACTAAGAGCTTTACTCTTGTTTATTAGTTTTGTTTAGATAAAAAAACAATAAATATGAAGGCTCTTCAAAATTTTAGAATAGGTTAATCCCTATGGCTTCTTGAATCTTTATTTTGTAGATGAACACCACAGTGACAACGCAACTTACAATCGGAAGTATGTGACCGATGTTGATGTAATTATAACTTCGGAATGTATTCACTTGTATTTGTTATGTATTGTACCTCGATGTTTATTCTAGGAAGTGTTTCTAATGTAATTGAGTCATGTCATGACCCATTGTTCCGATCGGGAGTTTCTATAATATAAATAAGTCATGTCAAGTCAATGTGGGTAACTCTTCTATTGTTGAAGGGTTAAAGTCCCCACAGTTCCGGGGCCCTAGGGTTGTTAGACTCACCTAGTGAAGTCGGCCCTAGTGAATTATTGTCAAGTCAGGAATTAGTATAAATAGAGAGAGAGCCTCTCTATTTATCACACACTCACTCACATTCAGTTGCAGTGCATAGCTGAGGGAGAAGAAGTTGTTGGGGCTCGAAAGAAAGAGCTATTGCTGTCGAGAGATCATCTTACTGTTTTGGGTTTTACTTTTGGTGTTGATTCTATCTCTGAGGAAGTTGAGGGGTTTTCTCTATTTATGGTTTCCCCGAGGAAAAACACTATGTTCATTGTCTCTTGTGTTTGATTGTTGTGCTTGTTATTCTCTCAGTTAAAAGATCCTAATATAATGCTAGCTTAATGTTAAAAATCTAACATGGATTCAGATATAACCTGAGAAGAAGGCACTGTGCAACCACAAGAACTAGGGCTTCCTACTTTTTGGATCTCTCTCCATATATTTTCAGCAAAATAAGGTTGGGATGACTCTCCTCCTTAGGGCGCATCTTTCTGTCGAAGTAGAATCTGATTTTGAGCTTTTTTAGTTTTGGACCTCACACTACTGTTGGAAATTAGGGCTTTCCATAGAAGTTGAATTTTTGAGTGAGCCCAAGCCTGGATTGATCTCCTCCCCAAAATCAAAGTTTAGAGATCAAGATCAAAGCATTTGGTTGGACAGAACTCTAGGAAAGTCAAACCCTAATTTGCTTTTGAACTAGCACTGCAGAAATTCAGCTCCAAATCCGAATCTGACATCTGGACCTCATAAAATCTAAATATTTTGTATTTTCATTTGAGGTTCTCAGTTAAGATGTCTCATCATACCAAGCTTGATGAAAATCTTGAGGGAGCTGATAAATTCTGAGCCTAGAAGTATAGGATCTCCCTAGTCGTGGAAGAAAATGAGTTGGACTCCTACATCAATGAGGAGGTTACAATTCCAAAGGAATATGAGCCTAAGGCCTTACGTAGGAAGAAGTTGGTTATGGAAAAGAGGATTATTGTTGATTCAATCAAGGATCACCTCATACCACAGGTGTCCTCTTTCTAGACACCTAAAGCTATGTTTGATGCCCTAACCAAACTGTTTGAAGGGAAGAACATAAACCAGAAGATGACTCTAAGGAACCAGTTGAAGAATGTAAAGATCCAGAATGAGGAGACCATCTAGTCATATTTCACAAGGGTCTCCTAGATCAAATAACAAATTGAAGCAGTAGATGAAGAAGTGGAGAATCCAAAAATTGTGATGACAACCCTGAATGGTCTCCCTAGGTCATGGGATTCTTTCATCCAAGGAATCTATGCTAGGAAGAAGCTAATCAAGTTCAATAGACTATGGGAAGAATGTTCACAAGAAGAAGCTCGAATAGAAGCTTGAGAAGAAAAGATGGGAAGTGAAGATCAAGCTCTCCGAGTACACTCCAAGAAAGGTAGAAGGGAAAATTATCATCACCAAGGTAAGCATTCTTATTAGAAAAATAATTTTGTAAGAAGGGATCCATACAAACTCAGATGTTATACATGTGATGAAAGAGGACACTTTGCTAGAAGTTTTCCCATGAATAAGAGTGGATCCAAGAAGAAGAAGAACTCCAAAAGAAGACATCATACTCACACTACTGAGGATGATGATCCTCCTAGGAAGAAAGTAAAACAAGAAAGTGAAGACTCTTCAAGTGATGAAGAATATGTTCTGATCTCCGCTCTCACAGGAACTGTCACTCATGGAAGCAAAGATTGGATTATTGACAGTGGGACTTCCAAACACATGACAGGATTCAAGGAATCGTTTGAGAAATTATCCGAACATAATTCACCCCATAAGGTGAAACTTGGGGACGACTACCAATATCCCATAAAAGGTAGTGGTGAATCCTCCTACAAGCTCGACTTTGGAAAGTCTATGAAAATGAAGGATGTCTTGTTTGTACCAGGACTAAAGAAGAATCTTGTCTCCATATTGGCACTAGATGAAAAATGCATGAGGGTTGCATTTGTAGATGGACAAGTCCTCATGTGTCCAAGAGGAAAGACTATTGACAATGCAATAGTAATTGGAGAACAAGGAGGATTATACAAATTGAAGGGCCATCCAAAACAAGCCTTGGTCCATGACATAGTAGAGCCAAATGAACTTTGGCATAGAAGGCTTGCACATGTGCACTACAGAGCACTACCACTTGCAAGCAAAGTTGTTGAAGATCTTCCAGAAATTCAAGCAAAACATGAAGGAGTCTGCAAAGGATGTGCGAAAGGAAAGAACACAAAGAAGACATTTCCATGTAGTGAAAGCAAAGAAAAAGGAATCTTGGAAATCATTCACTCCGATGTATGCAATCCAATGTCATCTAGTTCTTTAAGCGGGTATGTATAATATGTTTCTTTTATTGATGATAATTCTAGGAAGACATGGATATACTTTATGAAGAACAAAGATGAAGTTTTTAGCAAGTTCAAGGAATTCAAAGCCTTGATCGAGAACTACACAGAAAAGAATATCAAGACCTTTTGATCAAATAATGGCGGAGAATTCACATCAAATGAATTCAAATATTTATGCAAAGATTCAAAGATTAAGAGGGAGTTATCCACTCCATATAATCCACAATAGAATGGGGTTGCAAAAAGGAAGAATAGTACTATCATGGAAGCTTCAAGAGAAATTATTCATGATCAAGATCTTCCCATGCATCTATGGGTAGAAGCTTCTAGAACAATAGTGTATGTACAGAATCGTACTCCACACAAAGTACTAGAGAATAAGACACCTGAAGAAGTATTTTCTGACAAGAAGCCATAATTTAGCCATCTCAGAATATTCAGTTGTCCAGTATACATACACATTCCAAAAAAAAGAGGACAAAGTTAGATCCTTCAGGAAAGAAGGGTATATTTGTGGGACACTTTGAAAGCTCGAAGGCTTACAGAATATACTTCCCAAGATTCAAGAAGATAAACATCAGCAAGGAAGTAACATTTGATGAAGACTCAGCTTACAACAAATCCAGAAAGAGACCTATCGAAGATCCTGAAAAATCAGAAGCACCAAGAATTCATGATACAACCATGAACGAAGAAACTCAAGAAGAATATCAAGAATTTGAAGAACCTCAAGAACCTGTAGATCCACCTCAAGAGAAGAATCCTCAAAAGAGGAAACCTACTTGTGTACGAGAAGCTATCCAAGGTGCAGAAAGATATGGGGCTCCAGAAGAGAATCACAGAGAAAGAAAAAGGACCAGGACCTGCTCCAGGTATGTAACTGTATTATGTGAATTTATCAATAAAGAACTTTCCAACTATGAAGAAGCCCTAGAAAGGAAATAATGAAAGGATGCTATGATCGAAAAGTATCAATCGATCATGAAGACTGATGTTTGGGATGTTGTCCCAAGACTAGAAGCGAAGTCAGTTGTAACTTCCAAATGGATCTACAAGATCATGCATGCTGCAGATGGCAACGTAGAGAAATATAAAGCAAGATTCGTGGCTCGTGGCTTCTCACGGAAAGAAGGAATAGATTATGAAGAAACATTTGCACTTGTAGCCAGAGACACTTCTATCAGATCAGTACTTGCTCTAGATGCAATGTTGAAATGGAAGATACACCAAATGGATGTCAAGACTACTTTCTTGAATGGTGTAGTGGAAGAGGAAGTGTATGTAGAGAAGCCACTCGGCTTTGAGACACATGACAGGGAGTCTCATGTGTGTAGATTAAAGAAAGCCCTGTACTATTTTAAATAGGCACCTAGGACATGGTACGACAAAATTGATGGCTTTCTATCCAGTTTGGGATTTACCAAAATTAAAGCAGATTCCAACCTTTACTACAAGGTTGAAGATGGCAACCTAGTGATGCTCCTACTATATGTAGATGATTTGTTTGTAACAGGTATGGATGGGTTGATTGCTGATACGAAGAGGAAGCTTGCTACCGAGCTCAAAATGAAGGACTTGGGTATGATGCACTATTTTCTAGGCATGGAGGTGTGGCAGAATGCGGATGGAATCTCCCTCGGACAAGGGAAGTATGCATTAGAGATCCTGAATAGGTTCAAGATGATAGAATGCAAGGACATGACCACACCTGTGGCATCAAACCTGAAGTTATTGAGTGATGCTTCATCAGAAGTGGTTGATGCTACGATGTATCATCAGATGATTGGGTCCTTGATGTACATGACGAACACGAGACCAGATATTTTCTTTGCTGTGAACACCTTGAGCCAGTTCCTGACAGATCTGAGACACGTTCACTTGATTGCTGCAAAGCATATTCTAAGATACCTGAGGGGTACAGTTGATTATGGGCTCAAGTATGAGATGAATCAGAACATTAACCTAGAGGGTTATGTTGATTTAGATTGGGCAGGAAGTGCCATCGATAGGAAGAGAACTTCAGGTTGTTTCTTCAGTATGAGATCATGTGTGATTTCTTGGTTTAGCAGGAAGCAATCCTGTGTGGCACTGAGTACAACTGAAGCAGAGTATCTCACAGCTTGTTCAGCTTGTTGTGAGGCAGTATGGTTCAGGAAGCTACTATCTGATTTATTTGATCTCCAGTTGGATGCTACTTGTATATATTGTGACAACCAGAGTTGTGTGAAGTTGTCAAAGAACCTGGTGTTCCATGACAAGTCGAAGCATATCAAGATCAAGTATCACTATATCAGGGATATGGTGCAAAGGGGAGCAGTGAAGCTCCAGTATGTTGTGATGGATGAACATATAGATGATGTGTTGACAAAGCCATTAGCTAGAGTGAAGTTTGAGTACTTCAGGGAGAAGCTTGGTGTTCTCCATATCAAGGTTCCCTCCAAAGGAAAGTGATGAGTCCATGAGCCATTCTGACATGGTGAGAGGATTGGTTCCTTCCATGGTCAGATGTAAGGGCCGATCCATTCTATCATGATGAGAGGATTGGTTTCTTGCATGTCAGATATGAGTGTTGAGACATTATGAGGTGACTGTAGGATTGGTTCCTACATGATTAGATATAAGCGCTGAATGCCATTCTTGGAATGGAGGCGCCTGGTCAGTTACCAGGAAAGCTCAATCTGGGACTAAGGGACATTCTCATGTGACTGTAGGATTGGTTCCGACATGATCATATGTGAGTGCAGAGACATTCTGAGGCAATTGTAGGATTGGTTACTACAATGATCAGATGTAAGTGCAGATCCCTTTCGACATGGAGGATTGGTTCCTCGCATGGTCGAATGTAAGTACTGAGCCTTTCTGACACTGGTTGTCAGATGTAAGTGCAGATCCCATTCAACATGGAGGATTGGTTCCTCGCATGGTTGAATGTAAGTGCTGAGCCTTTCTGACATTGTTTGTCAAATGTGAGTGTTGGGCCTTTCTGACAGGGTTGTGGGATGTGTTCCCACATGGTTAGATGTGAGTGTTGGGCATTCCTTTCTGATATGATTATACGATTGATTCCTACATGATCATATATAAGTGTTGGGTAGGCCATTCTGACTTAGGGACAGATACAAGTGCTAAAAAAGACATACATGGAGTCTAGGCCTACAACCAACATGAAAAATGGCTAGCTCTGTAGAAATTCCTATGACAAGAAGAATAAAGAGATAGAACCTGTGATGATGATCTAGCAGAGATGTTCCAAAACCATATATGATCCAAATCAAGTGATGATCCAGATCCAGTGATGATGATCCAAATCGAGTGATGATCCAGATCCAGATGAAGATGACTTGAATATGATGAGGACTCTATGATGATCAAGATGATACAGAAAAGAATACTTGTGTTGATAAACTGTGTCGAGAGAATACCTTCCTAGTTAAGAGGGAGTGTTGATGTAATTATAAATTCAGAATGTATTCACTTGTATTTTTTATGTATTGTACCCCGATGTTTATTTTGGGAAGTGTTTGTAATGTAATTGAGTCATTTCATGCCCCGATGTTCCTATTAGGAGTTTCCATAATATAAACAAGTCATGTCAAGTCAATGTGGGTAACCCTCCTATTGTTCAAGGGTTAAAGTCCCCATAGTTCCAGGGCCCTAGGGTTGTTAGAATCACCTAGTGAAGTCGGTCTTGGTGAGTTATTGTCAAGTCCAAAATTAGTATAAATAGAGAGAAAGCCTCGCTATTTATCACACACTCACTCACACTCAGTTGTAGCGCATAGCTAAGGGAGAAGAAGTTGTTGGGGCTAGAAAGAAAGAGGCTATTGCTGTCAAGAGATCATCTTGTTGTTTTGGGTTTTACTTTTGGTGCTGAATATATCTCTGAGGAAGTTGCATGGTTTTCTCCATTTATGGTTTCCCTGAGGAAAAACACTATGTTCATTGTCTCTTGTGTTTGATTGTTTTGCTTGTTATTCTCTCAATTAAAAGATCCTAATATAGTGCTAGCTTAATGTTAAAAATATAACAACCAGCGCTAATATTTGTCGATGATCTCGACCTGGTGTTTTATTAATAGATTAACTTAATATTATTTTTATTTAAGTGAATTCTGGTTATTCTAGATTGATTTTCAAATTGATTAGGAAGAAACAAATTGCGCTTTCTTTTAAAAAGGTTAACATAGTAGTTGAGATGATATTGAATCTGACCATTATATTACTAATATTTTTAGAGGATAGTAAGTACTAATTTGTATAAAAAGAAAGGACTTTGTAATTCATTCTAGGTTCTATACTTCTACTGCAAAAGAAAGTTTTTTTTAACATACATCTTATTGACTGTAAATAACAATTATTCATCAATCTGTACTATTATTCGGCATATCTTCATAAATCATATCTCCTGTACTAAAGTGCGTCACTTTGATGAGAGGAAAAATAGAAGGGATAATTACTTTTCATTTCTAAATCAATCAGCCTTTATCCAAAGAAATATATAAACTATAAATTCATATTAAACAACATATAGTTCTCTTAAACATAAATAAAAATATCATAAACAACTTAGAGTTGGAACCTGGAAGTATTACAGAGAAAGGGGACCAATACCCAAGGGAGACTGTTCCACCCAACCTTTTCCTGAAGCAACCAAATCACTTGCTTAGGACCCCCGAGATTTCTCACTGCACCACTAGGATGGAGATCTCTACTACACAGTAGACTATTGTAACTCAACACTCAGCACCAGAATTAATTCAACAAATCACTTTAGCTATCCCCTCATCAAATTATTTGGGTGCCTAACTTTTCAGTTTGCAGCAATCACAAAGTTCATTCCATCATAAATCAGAATGAATGGTGAGCCTCCTTCTTAATTTGATGGTTTATATAATATTGCTTAGGTCTTAGGGTCAGTTTTGGAATTTAATGAGCCACCCAGCTCAGTTCCCCCTCTCAGGGAACATGAACACTTTTTTAGGGATTATGCTCCTGCAACAGCCAGAAAGTGAATTCCAATGCTGCCACTTATCAACCAACCTTCTACAACTGCTCCTTCCTCCTAGTGGTAGTGAACACTCATTTAGCAACCTCCCCTGAATAGGTGTCTCCTTTTATTAATTAATAAAATAAATAATTCTTCAATTACAGTCATCCTTCACCCACTTGGTCATAAACTTTACAATAAAATTTAACATAATGTTTTGCTGAAATAAATAATAAATATTTATTTTTTAGTTTTGGGTATGTTACAGACACCCCCACTTAAGCTCAACATCGTCCTTGATGTTGCTTAATTTATTCTGAATCCTTTTTGAATAGAGCTGGATATGCCACTTCCTTATCACTCTCCAGTTCCCAAGTCGCTTCATCTGGACTGAGGTGTTTCCACTACACATTTAGCTGTCCAATGGTGTGATTCCGAAGAAAAATTTCTCTCCTATCGAACATACAATTTGGTTCCACCGAAAAATCTCCTTCTGGTTCTATCTGAATCATATTCCAGTCAATCAAATGAGTAGCATCATGTATATACTTTTTCGAAATAGAAATGTGAAAAACATTGGGTATCCTGAGATTTGGTGGTAAAGCTAGTTGATAAACCACTGGACCCACTCTTTCCAATATCTTGAATGGTCTGCAATACTTAGGTGTTAATTTAGCACAACTCTCTAATTTAGAGGAGCTCTTTCTTGGTTTAGCATTAACAAACACATGCTCACCGACTTGGAACTCATTCGGCGCTATTTTTATATCGCCATGACTCTTTTTCCTGTCTTGAGAAGTTTTCAAGTTGCCTTATACATGTTTCAATGTTAGTTCCAATTCTTTTAACATGCCAGGTCCTAACATCAATCGATCTACTAGATTACTCCATGTAATTGGAGTGTTACACTTTCTACCATATAATATTTCAAAAGGAATAGGCTTTGTTAAGGCCTGATAATGGTTATTGTAAGCAAATTCAACTAAGTGCAAATAGTCCTCACATTTCTTGGGATAATCACTAACATACATTCACAACATATCTTCAAGTACTTGATTAACTCTTTCTGTTTATCCATCCATTTGCGGATGATAAGCAGTACTAAAATTTAGTTTAGTGCTTAATCCTTTAAATAAAATTTTCCAAAAATTACCTGTAAATTTAGGATCTCGGTCAGAAATAATTACTTTTAGTATTTCATGCAGACAAAAGATTTCTTTCATAAAAATATCAGCAATATTTGCAACTGTATGATTTGTTTTAACATGATTAAAGTGTGTTGCTTTACTTAACTTAATTACAACCACCATTATGGAATCATTATGTTTCCGGTTTTTAAGTAAACCAGTTACAAACTCAAGACTGGTGACCTCCCATTTCTAGTTTGGGATTGGTAATGGCTGTAGAAGTCCTGCTGGGTGTTGATGTTAAGCCTTAACTTGTTGAAATTCAATACATCTAGCCAAAAATTCAGCAACCTCACTCTTCATGTTAAGCCAAAAGTACTCATTTCTTAACATACTTATCATTTTTTGATACCCTGGATGTCCAAAGTAAGGACTTTTATGAATTTAATTCAAAATCAGCAGCTTAAATTCTTATACATTTGGTACATAAAATCTATCTTTAAACAGTATTAAACCTTGTTCATTAAAACTGTAATCTATAATTACATTTTCAAATGCATTCTGAGTTATATTTTCTTTTAAAAGATGATATTTTGGATCCCTCATTGTTCCTTCTTTCAAATCTTCCAAATCAGTTTTGTAGCTATTTATGGCAGTTATAAAATTTGTTACAACATTCCTGCTCAAAGCATCAGCAACCTTATTTTATTTTCCTTTAATATGTTTGATTTCAAAATCATACTCGCTAAGGAAAGCTAGCCATCTAGCTTTCCTTGCATTTAGATTTTGCTGATCAAACATATATTTTAAACTTATATTATCAAACATTAGCAGAAATATTTTTCCTATTAAGTGATGACGCCACCTTTTTAAAGCATGGATTATTGCAGTTAATTCTAAATCATAGGTTGCATAATTTTTTTGATGAGTCTTTAATTTTCTTGATTCATATGCAATTGCATTACCTTCCTGTGTCAGCACCCCCCCCAAGCCTTTGTTGCATGCAACAGTGCATATGCCGAAGTCTTTGTCTCGGTCTGCTATTTTTAGGATGGGTGCAGTAGTTAAATAATGCTTTTAGTTTATTAAAATTGTCTTTGCATTTCCGATCCCAAACAAATTTCTTACCGTTCTTCTGTAATCAATTTATAGGGTTCTCAATTCTTGAAAACCCTTCAATAAAGTTTTTGTAGTACCATGTTATTCCCATAAAGGATCGTACATCAGTTACGTCCTTAGGAATGGGCCAATCAATGATAGATTTTATTTTGTCTGGGTCCACTGATATCCCCTCTTCAGATATTATGTGTCCCAAATATTGTATTTTCTCTTTATAAAAATCATATTTGATGAACTTAGCATATAGCTGATGTTCTTTTAACACTTGAAAAATTATCTTTAGGTGTTAATTGTGATCTTATTTTGTCTTAGAATAAATTAATATGTCGTCTATAAAGACGACTACAAATTTGTCTAGATACTTATTTAAACTTTTCATTAAGAACATAAAAGTTTCCAGCGTATTGGTTAATTCGAAGGGCATAAACACGAATTCATAATGCTGGTATCTTGTCCGGAAAGCAGTTTTAAAGATGTCTTCATCCTTAATTCTAACTTAGTGATAACCAGACCTTAAGTTTGTTTTAGAAATATCCTCACTCCACGTATTTGATCAAACATATCGTCAATGTAGGGTAGAGGATATCTATCCTTAATTGTCATTTTATTAAGTTGATGGTAGCCTATGCATAGACGTAGAGTACCGTCTTTCTTTTTAACAAAAAGGACCGGTGCTCCCTAAGGGGATACACTAGGTCTTATGTAATGTTTATCTATTAAGTCTTACAATTGTAATTTAAGTTCATTCAGCTCCAAGATGTTCATTTGATAGGGATCTTTTGAATTAGGTACCGCTCAGGGTACTAATTCAATTTTGAAGTCCAGATCCTGTTTAGGAGGAAACCCTGGAATTTCTTCCGAGAATACATCCACGAAATCTTGTAGGATTGGGATATCCTCGAATCCTGGTTTATTTTCTTTATTAACTTGTTTATTACTTATAATGTGCATGACAAAGACTTTATAATCCTTCCTTGCAGCCTTTTTCATCTATAAGGCTGAAATTTGTCTAACAGATATCTTCCTAGGGATTCCTATAACAGTAATTCTTTCTCCTTCCTTATTCAAACAAGTAAAAGTATTTTGAAAGCAGTTTAAATTTACTTGGTGTTTTTTAAGCCAATCCATTCCTATGAGAATATTGTAATATCCTAAAGGTAACACATTTTGTTTGACCTGAGTTTCAAACTGATTCATCATCAAATTACAACTTTCAACATAGTTTACTACCTTTCGTTTAGCTCCCGTGGCTAGTTGGACTAGCCATGATTTATCAAACTTTTTTAAAGGTAATTTACACTTTTCCACTATTCTAGGAGATATATAACTTAGACTAGCTCATGGATCAATTAAGACAAAAACAGAGAAATTTTGGATCATACCTTGCACTTATACCATAGAAGTCTGGTGATAAATCTGTCGGTTTTCCAGCGCTGCATTGATCCTGTGCATCTCATTGGCCACATCCCCAACTATTTCTTCTTCCTATACAGTGTATATTTTTATAGTATTTCCCTTCCAGTTTGGACAATACTTGGTATAGTGTGGTCCTTGGCATTCCCAGCATTTGACAGGTTCCTGTTGTTCAGTATTTCTAAGAAAATTATTAGATAAATACCTGCCCTTTGATGCTGCAGTATTCTGAGGTACCTTGTTCTTAAAATCCATTTTCTGGTAGTTGTTTTTGGAGAAGTTCTAGGACTTACTTACAAAACTCTTGTTTGACTTGAATCCTCTTCTTCTTTTATCAAATTAACTAGTATTTTTAGTCTTCCAATTTGGTAGACTCTCCCTTTTCTTCTTATGTTTGTAATGGAATTCTTCCTTTCTCATGGCTTCATCCAAGGTTTTCGGATTGTCAAACTCAATCCTATATTTGAAACTAGCAGGTAAATAGGTTAAAAACCATTTTATCTTTGGCTTTTCATCTGTTATATATGGTACGTATCTTAGCAAACTTAAGAATTTGTTACTCAATTCCTGCATGGACATTGGGCCTATTTTTAAGTCATAGAACTCATTGGCTCTATCCTCATAATTATTTTTAGACAGAAAATTTCTCTTGAAGTACTTCTTAAAGGCTCTCCAAGTCAAGTAATTCTCTTTCATATTCTGAACCCTCTTTATATCTTGCCACCATATGTCAGCATTTCTGGTCAAATTATAAATACTCATTCTGGCCTTTAATCTGTGAGAGTAATGATAAATTTGGAATCACTTCTTCATGCCTGATAGCTAAGCTTCTGCTTCTTCTCCCTTCTCCACTTCCCCATTGAACGTAGGAGGTCTTATTTCCTTGAACTCTCTAGAAATCTCTTCGTAGGGTTTATATTTTTTTCTCCTATGTGTTATAGCTAATTATACCACACTAGGTAGATCACACATTTATGGCCTTCCATGTCCCTCTAGAGACTCCTTAGACCCCATGGACTTATATTATAATTTCATGTTCCAAGATCATCCCTAAAAAACACCTGTTTATTCCTGTACTTTTGACCTTAAACCTGCGTACATAGAGATGTGTGCATAATTCCAAATAATTTTGGAGTTTTCCTCATATGATTCTGAATAACTTGACTATTGGCCTTCCATATTCCTTGAGAACGCTCATATTCGGCCCTCCATTACCTCTTTAGAGTTCTATATAAGTAACCCCTTGGATACATTGAAGGAGGAGAGATTGGAGAGAAAGAAAGATATAGTCCATTGTTGCCTCAACTTTTCTTATACTTGAGTCTGCATCCCTTTGTCCCTTGGAGCACATAGTGTTCTTCCCAATATTGCCTTTTCTTTGTGAGCTTTCTATTGAGATATGGAGTATTGAAGTGGTGGAGGCTTAAGTGGGGGACTCGGTTCCTCCGGTTCGCAGAAGTGCCAACAGAGTTTGTCACTATTGTATCTATGATTTATTAATAGAAATATCTTTTCCTATCCAATTCATGAATAGAAATATCTTTTCCTATCCAATTCATGTGCATTTTGAATATGAATATTGAATCCATGAATGTATTTAATTGCTTATACATGGTTGATTATATATTCCAACATAGCTCTAACACATTTATATATATCATGCTTGCTTCGTTTGTTGTTGTTGAGAGAAAATTATAATTGCAATTGCATTGGAAAATCTCAAGGGGATCTACTTGAACCATCCAAAATAGGGTACGATTCGATACCCCTTAGTGTTATATTTGCTTACTGTTCTTGCATATTGGGAAATATTGATTTCCAGTGTCATACTATCTATTGTGGTACCCCCAAGCCATAGGAAGTTTCTCTCCGTAACAAAATTGGTGACTCCGCTAAGGAGGTTCCTAGTTGATTTTATTTCAGGATTGGGTATTCAATGTGATTAAATTTCTCTTTATTTCTCTGTTTCTATGTCAGGTCTGGAGGTATGTTTGCACAGTAGTGTCCTACAGGAGTGATTTGGTCTTAGCTTAACTATTTCCCTATTTTTCTTCCTCTACGTGAGTATTTGAATTACAGTTGCGTATACACCCAGTTTTCTCTTGAATTCTCGCGTATGTACGTAGGTTTACTGCATACAGTCACGTATGCTTTGATTTTGAGCTTTATATGGAGGATTGAGTGTTGTTGGGTGATTTTTGATGATTGATGAGTCTTCTTGGGTGTTGTTGGTGTCTGTATACAGCCTCTGTTTCTAACCAAAGACCCCTTTTGGTTTATTTTTAATTAGGCTTTGTTCTTGTCATTCATTTCTTATTTTTGTTTTGGGATTAATGCATTAGGTCTCTTTTTTCGTGGAGCCTTGTTTTCTATTTTATGCAAGTGGTTGTAGGGTCTGAGAATTGTAGAGTTTGTTAGTGATTTTTATATCTCATTCATTTTTAAAAAATCCAAAAATATATTTGCTTTTGCATACTTATGCATTCTTGCATTTGCATGGCATGGTACTTGCATTAGGTTTTTCTTATTGAATTATAGTCAGGTGTTCATTTAAGAATGATTGCACTCTCATTTAAAGGAAGAAACTTCCATCTCATGTAGTGGCATACCATATTTTGCATTTGACAAAAGATTTGCACTTGGCATGATTTTTTAGGTGTGCACATTTATTTCACTGTTGAGTCACAATTTCATTAGTTGCATGGCCATTTATTGTTTAGTAATTACAGCCATTAAAATCAACGCTTAATTAAAATGAAGTACACATTTTTCTTTTATTTGGTTCACCAACAAGAATAGGATTTAGAGTCTTGGAATAGTTCATTGTGATCCAATTCTCCAAGACTACTAAAAAAAAACAATTAGGTGTCTGTCCAGGAGAGAGTGAGAAATCTTTGGTATAATTAGTGTTTCTCAGGAAGCTTCTCTTACACAAGAGTCGAGCACGAGGCAGCGCAAGCGATGGTGTTTGGGATGACCCCTATTCACTTTCTATGAGTGCCGAAGATATTTCCAGGATCCTATTCATATCTGGGGGCCTTTGAGGTATTGATTGGTGCACCCTTGGGGTACTGGTTGTGCTTTCAGGATTTGGGCTTTTCCACCCTTCCCATACGATTGATCCCGCCTAAGCATTGATTATATTGGGGTGACCTTAGTTACCTTACCTAGGTATCACAGGGGGTACTTGCAGAGGTTATTTTGTAGGTGTCCTGGCCAGGTAGTGGTCAGAAAACACAGTCCCTTTATGTGTTAAAGATGAGGGCCACTATAATTGGTTACGAGCCTCCACTTGTAGTGTATGGGAGTATTAACCCTCTCCTAGGTGAGGCATACCTGCTGCATTCGGGAGCTCACATATCCTCCCCTTAGTTTGCTTGTTTTTTGCTATAGATTTTTTAGGAGTGTGCTCTGTGTACACTAGCTTGCTTAGGTTTGTGTAGTTATATTGAGTCTTTTATTTTAGTTGAGTCATTTTGAATTCGGATGCGGTGTTTCTCCGTTCTCGTCGTTTAGCAGGACTTTCACCTTTTGCGTCTCCTCCTCCTTTGGGAGAGAGAACCAAACAGTCACAGGTGGACTAACTCTCACTTTGATTCACACACCACGAGTTACCATGAGCCTGAGATCTCGGAGATCCCTCGTATTCCTCATCACATATGGGAGGATGAACCTTCTAGCACATATGGGACTCCATTGGGATCTGACCATTCTATAGCTGAGACATATCTTGATGATCCTTCACAATTTCTGGGCTACATGAATCATCGGTATTGGTCGCGTATTCCAAATCGTGAGACTCAGCACACACCCACTAGCACTAGCACGATTAGGTATGGCATGCATTATCTTCCCGAGACCGGTCCAACACCCAATGTCGAATCGAGTATTTACCCTGGTGTTGCACTTGGGGGCACTTCCTTTCCTTTCCATGTGGAGAGGTTTGGTAGCACTAGTCATATTACACCTTCCATCCCTGTAGTGAAGGATCCTTCACACACGCATCCTAGGCCTAGCACTATCGTTCCCGTTCGGGGACCTGATCCTAGACATGTGAATATTGAGGGCACAAGTTACATTCCTTCACATATTCCATCATCTTCAACACATGTTCCTTCAAATTCCTCTAACGACACATCCTTTTCCTAACTCTAGTGGTCCTTCGGGCCAGAGTTCTACCATTATCCATGTTCATCCTACGTCTAGTCACACCATATTGTCACAAGAATATGTTCCTCCTCATGTGTCAATTGGGTATGGACCGGCTTATGGACAGTCTTATAGGCCATCTTACGGATAGTATTATGGACCATCCTATGGAACATATTATGGACAAACTTATACACCTTATGGGTCTGGGTATCAACCTGCTTATCAATCTCCTAATTATGGCTTCGTATCACCCCAGCCTCAAGGTACTCCAAAATACAATATGCAACCTTACATGGGTCAAATGGGAGGAGGTTACTATCCCAATGGCCAAGGCCATGGTGTCTATAATAATTAACCATGTGTGAACCAACCTTATTATGGAGCTTGGAACCAAAATCCTAAACCTAGACTCCCTTTCCTTGCAATGCTAAACCTACCTGACTTGTCGAGATTGAAAAATGATCTGGTTGATCATGACCCGGTGTAGCCGGTCATTCCCACCAAGCTTCCTTCGGACATTCCAAAGTTCGAATGCAATACTGGTGAAGATCCTGGTGAGCATGTCATAGCATTCCACCTTTGGTGCTATTCGAATTCCTTGAATCATGAATCAGTTTGTTTAAGGCTATTTCAATGCACTCTTATAGGGACAGCAACGAAGTGGTACAAAGAGTTGCCTGGGGGGACTTATACATCATTTAATGACCTAACTATGACCTTCCTCAATAAATTTCAGCTACTCGTGCGTTACAATGTCGGTACTAAACTTTTGTCGACATTTCGGAATTACAAAGCCATGCATATATCTGATCACATTCAAGAGTGGCGTAGATGGAAGAGATTGATTATGGCCTTTATACCACCAGAGTTCCTTTTGGAATGGTTCCTCAAGTCTTTATTGCCTTATATAGCAAAGGATGTTTCCACATACGGAGTGCAAAACGAGGAGCAAGCTATCTTTAGAGATCAAGAATTGGATTTGATTTATGCTCGATCTGGGCTCTTGTATGAGATCATACCAAACACACCTAGATCCAATTTCGACCCTAAGCTTAAACCCGGGCCACATGCTTATGGCATTGTTGGCTCCACGAGTGCTAAAACTGTAATCTTGGTTACAAACCAAATGAATAATTTTTCTGTTAACCAGCCTACATCGAGACAAGCTATGGCTTCATCTCATCTTACCCAAATGATGGAGGTACTTTCAGTGTAATTGTCGAACCAGAAAGGTAACTAGCAACCTAGATGGAATTAAAAAAAGGTAAAAATAATCGAAAGGGTGGGAATAAGAATGAAAATGATAGTAATGACAAGAAAAAAAATTAATGCTGGGGGGGAAAGAAACCTAAGTGTAAGATCAAATTTCCTTGTAAGTTGTGTGGGGATGATCACCTCACTCACTTGTGCCCTCAGATGGAAGATGCCTCGAATTTCATCGCACAAGGCCCAATTGTGCTGAAAAATCCTTTACCACAAAATCAAAATATGAAATCGAGGACCGTGGATCCTGGTGGTGCTTCTAGTGGGACTCTAAACCCATTGGACACCACTAATGTCCATGGTTGCATTAATATGGTGAATGCCACAAATGTTGTGACTCGTTCTAAAGACTATGGTACATCACAATCAGACCTAGGAAAATAAGCTACTCCACCTAAGAGCCCTTTGCGTATTGAAAAACCTAGTGATAAGCCTGAAGCTCCGCCTCGCATTCTTAAGGGAGTCTTGAAGCATTTGGGGAAAAATCCTAATGCCCGAGCTTCCCAAAACTATTCTATTGTCGAGGATTTGGGCCAGACTCATGCGATGTCTTCTTTAGAAATTCTTTAGAATTGTCCTCTGCAAGGAAGGCCTTGTTGTCTACTCTTGGGGTGGCCGATGGAAGCTCTCCTTCGGTTATCAAATTTGAAACTCATGGAGTCCATCCTTGCTTGCTTTACTATGTGTCCCTTTTGGTGCATGTAAAGTGTCTAAACAACAACATCAAGCACACAATGATTGATGAGAGAATTGTGGCTTCTGTGATGTCTTTGTCATGTTGGAAGGGGTTGGGTTTTCCTGCATTGTCTAAGTCAAGAAACATGTAACTGCGTTTGATGTAAGATCATTTCAGTCACATGGAATTCTTCCTTCCCTTGAGGTCCAATTAGGAGGGAAGACCGTTGCGATCCAAGTTGACGTCGTTGATGCGCCCCTTGACTATAATATTTTACTGGGTAGGAACTAGATTTACAATATGCAAGCGATCGCGTTGTCACTCTTCTCAATTGTTTGTTTTCCTTTGGATGGGAAGTTAGTGATAGTCGATCAAAGATCCTTTGATAATTCTAGTTCAAAAGCATTGTCGGGAGCTTCTATCTCGGTTATCGATCATTCCCAGCCGGCAATTGAGAATATTGGGGTGGAAATGTATCCTTCACTAATGGGAACTTTTAGTTGTGCTACACCCGTTCTTATGATCGGTTCTAGTCTTGGTAAGGATTCAACATCGTTGAGTTCAGTTCCTTTTCACACTTTGCATATGGAGGATCCTTGGACTCTTCCTTCTCCAAGTACTTCAAGTGAATTTTCTATACTTGCCGAGACAGACATGTCGTTTCCTAAAACCATGGTTTCTTATCAAGCTAATATTGATTTAATTGTAGAGTCTAGTCCTTCCTCTTCACGAGCGGAAGAGGAGGACCCTTATGCATTTCCCTCTTGGATAGTGTCGTCATCTCACTCACATGACTACCTCGATAACATCTTTCCATCGGACGAGGCTATTCTCGAGGCTATGTTTGGGTTAGAACAACCTTGGGGAGACTTGCATCATAGATCTTATTTCCTCCCTAAGCTTGATGATATTGGGCACGATGAATTTAAGGAAATCTTTAGTGAGAAAATTGGTAGGCCCATGGTCCCATTAGGCTCTCCTAGCAGGTATGTTGAAGGGAACATGGATAACTTGTCACCAACTATACCTATCAATATTTCTTGCTTTCCTAGAAAGATTGAAAACATGTACATTGGGGTGGATTGTTCCCCTATGATATTAAAGAGTACACCGTGTTGTTTAAATAAGTTCGAGATGTATTCGCTTGGTCATATGAAGAAATTCCAGGAATTGACCCTCGCATTGTCAAGCATGAAATCAAAACCTATATGGATGCTAAGCCTGGTTGACAATTTTTGTGAGCAATGAATCCTAGGAAAGTGCTTGCCATTAAGGAAAAGATAGAGAAGTTACTCAAAGTTGGCTTCATCTATCCCGTTCCCTTGATGAAGTGGGTGTCAAACCCTGTTCTAGTGGATAAGAAACAGGGAACTATCTGAGTATGCACTGATTTTAGATATTTAAATCGAGCTTGTCCTAAGGATAATTTCCCTGCACCATTTATTGACCAAATATTCGATGAGTGTGTGGGGAGTGAAGTTTACTCCTTTATGGACGGCTTCTTTGGCTATAATAAGATCCAAATTAAACTCGAGGACCAACACAAGATTGCTTTTATTTTTCCTTGGGGTACATTTGCATACTGGAAAATGCCCTTCAACCTCAAAAACGCTGGAGCTACGTTTCAACGGTCCATGATGTTTTCCTTTCATGACCTTAAAAAGATTATTGAAGTATATTTGGATGACTTAGTTTTTTACTCTCTCTTGAGGGTGTGTCATCCTTATCATTTGTGTTTGGTTTTCGAAAGTTGTCAACGTTATCAAATTCAGTTAAATTCTCATAAGTGCATATTTTACGTGAAGGTTGGTCATTTAATAAGGTTCATTGTTTTTGAGGAGGGTATAAGGGCCGATCCTTTGAAGGTTGAGGCAATACTTTAGTTGTCTCCCCCATGTAACATTAGACATATTAAGTTTTTGCAAGGTATGGTGAACTTCTTGCGAATATTCGTAGTTAATTTTGCCAATTTGACTAGAGGCTTCATTCGTTTGTTGAAAAAATACACTCTGTTTATTTGGGATGAGTGATCCCGGAGTCTTTTGATGCTTTGAAGAAATCCTTGGCATCAGCCCTCGTGCTTAGTCCACCCAACTATAGCCATGACTTTTTGATATATGTGGCCACGTCTCAAGAGACGGTTGGCATGGTGTTGGTTCAAGAGGATGGCGAGCTTCAGGAGCATGTCATCTACTATCTTAGCAAAAACCTTATGGATGCAGAGCTTTGTTATGCCCATGTTGAGAAGTTGGCCTTAGCTACCATCCATGCAGTTCAACATTTGAGACATTACATCCTTCTTTGCCAAACTTTCATTGTAGCTCACATTAATCCATTTCAGTTCATCCTCACTCGAAGGATGATAGGGGAAAATACAATAAGTGGATTATGATATTGCAAGAGTTTGACCTCAAATTGTTTTTGGTAAAATCGAAGAAGTCATTGATTTTTTTCTAAGCTTATCTTTGATTTTTTTTTTTGAGTTTGGATGAAGGAGAAGTTTATGAGGACTCGTTCGTTGATGAGCACATATTTCTCATATCAATTGTTGACCCATGGTATGGAAACATCATTGTCTACTTGCAAACTGTGAAGGTTCCTTCTCACCTATTAGGGGATGAGTGTCGACGACTACGTCATGTATCAAAGAATTACCTCATTGTGGACAATACTTTGTACCGTCGTGGATTTGATTCCATTTTACGTCGTTTCTTAACTCATGAGGATGAGGTTGTGTTGAATGATTTCCATGGAGGGGCATGTGGTGGTCATTTATCTGTGATTTCTACAGCCCAAAAAATATTGAGAGAAGGGTATCTTTGGTCATCCATCTTTAAAGATTGCATTAGTGCGGTCAAGAGGTGCCACCCTTGCTAGGTGTTTACACATAATATGCACTCTCACCCTACTTCGTTGCATCTAATCATCACTATCGGTCCCTTCACCAAGTCGAGGATCGATTTTATGGATTCCAACCCAGCTTCAACTAGGGGGCACCATCGTATTATTGTGGATGTTGACTATTTCAATAAATGGGAAGAGACTATGCCCACAGTTAAATCCGATGGTGAGACAACCACACATTTTGTATTTAACCAGATTATCACTCAGATTGGCATTTCAAGAGAGATTGTCACTGACCATGGCAGGCACTTTCAAAATAAAATGATGGAAGAGTTGGCTTTGAATTTAGGATATAAGAAATAGCATTCCTCTTCTTACTATCCTCAAGCAAATGGACAAGTTGAAGCAGTGAACAAGTCACTTAATTCCATTCTCCAACAAACCATCGCACAAAGCAAGACCAATTGGCATATCATGTTATATCCTGCTTTGTGGGCTTATCGAACCACAATTAAGACTGCCACCGATTTTTCTCCTTATTAGCTTGTGCATGGCATGGAGTCGGTTTTACCGGTTGAGTGCAAAATCCCTTCTTTGAAGCTAGCTGTGGAACGTTTACCAGACACTTCCGCACTGGAAGAGAGTTTGGTCCACTTGGAGAAGCTTGATGAGCAGCGTTGAGATGCTTTAGTGGCTCTTGAGATTAACAAGCATCACGTTAAGGTCCAATACAATAAGTCTGTCCATCCTAGGAGGTTTAGTGAAGGTGACTTGGTTATTTTGTGGGACCAAGCTACGAAACCCTTGGGGGCAGGAAAGTTTAATCCCATGTGGCATGGGCCTTACGTTGTCAAACATGTATTAGAGAAAGGTTCCTACGAGTTAGTCGATTATGAAGGGACATCCTTAGAGGAGCCTAGAAATGGGCTCTATCTTAAGAAGTACTATCCATGATTCTCAGTCGGGGCTGACGTTTTGTATATTAGTGTAGTTTTGTTCTGCTTGTGGTGATCGAGTTTGTTGACTAGCTTCCATTTGTTGTGGCAGATGTCGGTAGAGTCTTCCGTTTATGTAAAATTAACTGATGGTGCTAGCTTCCACACTCAAAACTCAGCTTCGGCTTCTTGGGTGATTTATACTCCTACGATTCAAGTGTTTTCTTCAAGAGGGGTCTGTCTATGGCCTTCATCGAAAAATGTTGCAGAGTATAGTGTCATTATTGAGTTATTGTGTGATGTCATTTCGCATGGTCTTCACTCTCTTGAGGCACATCTTGATTCATAGTTAGTGGTTTCACAGCTTAATGGATTGTATCATGTTAGGGATTCAACTTTGTTGCGAAGGTTCTTGCGTGTTAGGTTTCTTGAATGACATTTTGAGAACATAACATACATTCACATTACAAGAAATTTTAATCAAGTTGTTGATTCATGTGCTAACTATGTACTAGATTGGCATTTGTTTCACAGACAATAAAGCATTCACAAACATTTACACATGTAAATAAAATAATAATTGATCATCATAGGTTTTTTTCATTAAAATTTATGTCCAAAAATGTGGTGTCATAATACATAAGTGTCATATAAAAAAATGGGGCTTATGAGCCACCAAAATATACTACACGATCATACAAAAAATATACACCCCAGCCTATAAGCATGTGGGGGAGGAGGGTGCTGATCATGGTAGTACACCACAGCTCTAGCTAGACGAAGAAATAAATGAACCCATGCTCATGGTATTCCAACCACCTGGCGTTGCATGGCCTCAGGAAAGTCCTCGACTTGTGCCATGGGAACCCTATGTGTCAAAGAAATTAATTTCGTGTGGATGCTTTGGAGCGTACGCTTCGCATCCACACCCATGATCTCATATCATCTTCCCCTCTGTCAATGACGAGGGAAACCATTTGGCCATCGTGGTCCCACATCTACATGTACATGACAGAGTATCACTATATGTCACCGCACCAAAAGCATGTCTTTTTTATTCCATATATTAAAAAACACAAAAAAAAAAATTAATAACTCAAAAAACAAAGTTGGAGTTGAGATTCATTACCTATCTCTCCATATGTAGAGCCTGGTGGTATGGGCATGTCTAGGTCTCCACAAAATTCAATCCCTCCATAGGGATAGTCATCTATGGCGATGATCTATCTCCACCACCAGAGGAAGAAGTCTGTTGGGTAGGGGTTGGCCACCATCCCCCCTCCTAGTCTCTACATGATGTTTTCCCAGCTTTGCTGAATCGGATCTCAAACTCTGTATGGGGTAATCTCAACTCTAGGGATTATCCCTGAAAAACGATCAAAAAAGAAAGCACTCAATATGCTCATGTAACCAAAGTTCCTCACCCACCCCATATTGCAGTTAGTAAGTTGTTGTTTCATGTTTCTTAGAACCGAGGTGCTCCAATCATATATTGCAGGATCCATACACTTCATCGCATAGAACATCAAAGGCCTTGAATCCTTGTGGAGATATTCAAATCCTGCTATCCTACCCAAATCCAACAATATGGCTTTCAACCCGATATTTTGGATCATGTTTGTTGGGATTTGACTCCCAACCTTTTCCTTATCTGGGACACAATACACAACAATTTACTCATTTATAGTGAGCCCGCCTCCTGTCCCATGAGACCGTAGGTTTACCACCTCCCCTCTATGGAACACTCTTGTGATAAAGTAAATGTCCTCAACCTCAATGCTGAGGGGCATGCCATCTAACTGAAAAGTATTCGAGTCAGGATCCCTATAGTCCACTAGCAGCTAGAGTAGCCTTGGATTTTCCCTTAAGCTTCCAAGGCTCCAAAACTTGTATATTCCACATTCCCTTAACATTTGTTGAGCCATGAGATCATCTTGCATAGCTTCTTCAACATCACCATGTTCACGCTCTCTCCACTCTAGCACCATCCTGCACAAATATTGCCAAGTTTCATGATATTTTGACCTTGCATTTACCATTTAAGGACCTATACGTGACTATTTCTAAAACATCCACATACTTACGTGGGTATCATGGTCTTTTCCATGTATACCTAGACCTATACGTGAAAAAAGACTCAATATACGCGTGGGCCGAAACGCATTATTTGGGATGGCCCAAATTCAAAAATTGAAATGCATGGAAATGGAAGAGTAGGGCATGATGAGTTACCTAGACCAAACGGGGAGTGATTTCATCGGAGGATGCTTCCAAAATCAGCTTTTGAAGTTCTGAGTACAAAAGCACTATGGTGGGTAAATTTTCAAATGGTATGAAATTTTTTATTTTTTCACTATTTTATAGAAATGTTTTTAAATTTTTTATCCACTTTCTAGAGTTTTGACCCGTTTTTTACCGTTTGGACTAATATGATGTTGTAGGGGACCGTTTTGAGCGCGTTTTGACAGAGTCTTTGATCCATTCGTGCCTATTATAGGAATAATGTATGAACTGGCATATAGTTTAGCATTTCACATCCACCTGCATTTTGCATGACCTTATGACCATTTCATTTTAACCTTAGGTACGAACCCATTCCATGATATCATGGAACCCTCATGCTTCTGTTAGAAGTGGTATTGTGAGAACGCTAGAGCTTTTCTCTACATGGGTACCCTAGTTAGATCTTATTTTCCATTTGGTACCCATGATGAGATGCCTCCTTTAGGTTGTGGAAGTCCCTTTTTATTCTCGCCATGTCCTTAAGAAAGAGCTTCATACTCCTCTTGAACCTTATGCTGGATTTTCCCCATTGGGACTCCCTTATATATATCAAGTTTTAATTTCATTTCATGAGTTTTGCTTGTCTTCTTGAGCTTTATGCCGTCTCCCTGACTTCGAGTTATCATCCTTATAGCTCGAGCTTGTCTCATGTCTATCCAAGTAGATCCTTTTTTATATCCTTTGCAGCTTGATCACCCCTTTACCGAGAGGAGACCTCCCCCTAAGTGTCGTTATCCTACACATGTTTCATTGCATTGAGCATAGGTATGTTCCACTACTTGGAACTCGTTTTCCTGTCACTGACACTCGTCTCTTCCTAGCTATGTACTATAAAGCACTTTTATTCTTTTTTAAGCTTTTCAAAATATCTGAAAAAGTCCAAAAAAATAAAAATAAAACATAAAAAGTTGAACGAGAAAAGATGTTATATTTGGTAGCAGTCGAGTCGTGTCTCCTTCGAATAGAGAACTGTATATCACATCTGTTGGATGGGTTATTATTTTGACTTTAGGAGTTGTACTTGTTACTCTGAGTTTATCTCCACCGACTAGTTATGCTTCTAGTCCCCATGGAGCCTTTGTTGATTCCTCACAATTTTACATAGATGTACCAGTTTGCATATCGAGTCCATGCTTCATACCTTCAGTCACCACTTACCTTATGCTCTTGTTCAAAGGAAGTTGAAGCTTGAGTCAACCATTCCTTAATTATCTTGACTTTGCATGTCGGTCATTCCTAGTACTATTAATAGTTCATGCACATCTTGTTCGTTGAGTTCTTCCACCTTATACAACATTGCTAAGTACCTCATGTTGGTCGATGGTGCCTTAATTCCCTCCTTCCAGCAGATTCCATTCCATCGACATCATATCATTTATTCTGGAATAGGAAGCTAGATTCGTTTGAGTGCCTTGAAACTTACATCCATCAATGGTAGGTTCTCTAACCATCAATAGTTTTGGGGATACACCAATGTCCCCTGATCGTTGGATTCTTTCAAGTGTTTGACCTCAACACATCTACTCACACTTGTCAGTTTTCACTATGTACCTTGATTCCCATTTTCATTATCAGTGGGTTATCTCACGTCTGTTAAGGGTATACATCAATGATCGGTAATCAGACGATGGACTACTATTTTCAAACCCGACACATGTATTCGCATAGTAGGACATGTAATTGTAACAGTTTGTGTAGAAGACCTTCCATCTTGGTGGCATTCCATATATGCTTCCTCCTTGATTGTGCCAGTATTCATGAGATTCCAGCTCTCGTGATCATGATTCCAGTATTTCCATTGTATATCAGATATCTTCATCGATTATGGAGATATTGATCCATTATATATTGTACATGGCAATTACCACACATAACACTTTGTATATCATGCCTATTCATGGCCATTATACTCTTATGTATCTGGGACTGCTACATGTATTTGCACTCACATGTAGATATTTATCATTGTATTGTACTGATGGGTGGCTGGTTCTTCCACCTGTGTCTTCATTACTCCACTTCTGGGATGGATTTTATAATGTATTTCGGCCATCATGTTACCACTCTGACCACACACATTAGGGGGCATCTGTTATAGCTGATTTTACCACACAAGGTAGATCACACATTTATTGCCTTCCCTGTCCCTCTGCAGATGCCTTATACCCCATGGACTTATATTATACTTTTATGTTCCAATATCATCCCTAAAAAACACTTTTTTATTCCTATACGCGACTTTTAAATCTATACTCGTGTGTACACGCGACTTTTGACCTCAAACCCGCGTACATCGGGATTTGTGTATAAGTCCAAATACTTTTGGATTTTTCCTCATATGAGTCCAAATAAATTGACTCTTGTCCTTCTGTATGCCTTGAGAACACTTAGATTCAACCCTCCATTACCTCTTTGGAGTGCTATATAAGGAACCACTTGGATACATTGAAGGAGGAGAAATTGAATAGAAAGAAAACTATAGTCCATTGTTTTCTCAGCTTTGCTTATACTTGAGTCTCCATCCCTTTGTCCCTTGGAGCACATAGTGTTCTTCCCAAGCTTTTCTTTTCTTTGTGATCATGCTATCGAGAGATGGAGGGTTGAAGTGGTGGAGGACTCGGTTTCTCCGGTTCACAAAAATGCCGACAAAGTCTGTCGCTGGTGTATCTCTGATTTATTAATAGAAATATCTTTTCCTATCCAATTCATGTGCATTTTGAATATGAATAATATGCAATCCATGGATGTATTTAATTACTTATACATGGTTGATTATATATGTTAGGATAGCTCTAACACATTTATATCATGCTTGCTTTGTTTGTTGTTTTTGAGAGAAAATTATAAATGCAATTGCATTGGAAAAGCTCAACGAGGATCTACTTCAACCGTCCGGAATAAGATACGATTCAATATCCCTTAGTGTTATATTTTTATCATTTAATCAATATGATCTTAGGATATTATTTGAGAGAATAACATGTACATCAATAATCACAAGAGACAAGAGACACAAAGAATTTTCCTCGGGGAAACCGTAAAGGGGAAAACCCCATAACTTCCTCTGAGATAGAATGAGCACCAATACAAAAAGTAAAACCCGAAAACATAAATATCATTAGAGGAAATTTGGGGTCTAAAATGGGCCTTATAAGAAAATGTGCCAACAATAAATTTTGTGAGTTNAATAAAATGAGTCAACCATAATGGTTGAATTGACATATTTGTCATAAAAGAAAACTACTTTTTTTGTTCGTATTTTCGACATATCTCCCTGTGTTTTTAGTCAAATTTCAAGTTGGAGAGCTTGTTGGATGTGGAATTTAATTCTGCATCCAATGAGTACCCACACTACATACTTTTGATAGACCCTGCTTCCCCAAAAACAATAAATACCTGAAAAAACATGATGATGACATCATCATCACATTTTTTCAGGTATTTATTGTTTTTTGGGTAGAAGGGTCATCAAAAGTATGCAATGTGGGTACTCGTTGGATGCAAAATTAAATTCTGCATCCAACAAACTCTCCCACTCGAAATTTGACTAAAAAAACAGGGAGATATGTCGAAAATACTTACAAAAAAAAGTAGTTTTTTTCATTCTTCCCCCAAAATTAATAACTATTAGTTTATTAGTTTAACTATTATTTTATTATTTGAACTATTATTTTATTATTTTCCTTAGGAAGCCCATTTTAGACCTCAAATTTCCTCTAATGGATCTCCGATAGCTGATCTCTCTCACTTGTTCCAACACTTCCTCTCTCATTCATGCACCCCAGTTGAGTGAGTTTGTGTGTGATAAATAGAGAGGTTCACTCTCTATTTATACTATTTCGTTCACTTAATATTTGACTTAGTTATGTAGGCTCGAGTAATCCTAACTTAGTTATGTAGGCTCAATTAACCACAACTAGGGTACTAATGACTTGACTTGACATTAACTCACCAGGGCTGACTTCTCTAGGAGAGTCTAATAACCCTAGTGCTCGACAACTACAAGGGATTTAACCATTGATCAATAAGGAGGGTTAGCCTCTATTACTTTACGTGACTTGTTTACATTAATGATTCTCTCGATAGGAACATCAAGGTATCACATGACTCAATTAGATTACAAATAATTTCCGATAGGAACATTGGGGTACAATACATAACATATATAAGTGAATACATTCCGAAGTTACAAATACATCAACACTCCCTCTTAACTAGGAAGGTATTATCTTGACACAATTCATCAACACAAGTCTTCTTCTCTGGATCAAGTATGGATCAAGTCTGGATGATCATCAACGCTGGATAACCACTGGATCATCATCAAAGCTAGATCATCACTGGATCATCATCATCATCATCAATGCTTCCACCAGCTCAATCAACTGGTGATATCTCTCTATTCTTCTCGTCATAGTAAGTTCTACATAGCAAGCCCTTTTTCATGTTGGCTATAGGCCTAGCCTCCATGTAGGTCTTCATCTTCTTCAGCACTTACATCTGAACATGGGAGGAACACATCCAGCAACCATGTCAGAAAAGCTCGCCCAACACTCACACATGACCATGGGAGGAACACATCCAACAACCATGTCAGAGAGGCCCAGCACTCAAATCTGACCATGGGAGGAACACATCCAACAACCATGTCAGAAAGGCTCAGCACTTATATCTTATCATGGGAGGAACACATCCAATGACCATGTAAGAAAGGCTCGGCACTTATATATTACCATGGGAGGAACACATCCAACAACCATGTAAAAAAGGCTCTGCACTTACATCTGACCATGGGAGGAACACATCCAACAAACATGTAAGAAAGGCCCAACACTCACATCTAACCATGTGAGGAACACATCCAACAACCATGTCAGAAAGGCTCAGCACTTATATCTTATCATGGGAGGAACACATCAAACAACCATGTAAGAAAGGCTCTGAACTTACATCTGATTATGTGGGAACACATCCCACAAACACATCAGAATGGCTCTACATTTACTTCTGATCATGGGAGGAACACATCCAAAAACCATGTAAGAAAGGCTCATGGACTCATCACTTCCCTTTGGAGGGAACCTCAATCTGGAGAACACCAAGCTTCTCCCTAAAGTACTCAAACTTCACTCTAGCAAATGGCTTGGTCAACACATCAACTATCTGCTCGTTTGTCACAACATACTGGAGCTTCACTTCTCCTCTTTGCACCATATCCCTGATATAGTGATATTTGACCTCAATATGCTTTGACTTGTCATGGAACATTAGGTTCTCAGACAGCTTCACACAACTCTGGTTGTCACAATATATACAAGTAGCCTCCAAATGGAGATCAAATAAATCAGATAGTATCTTCCTAATCCACACTACCTCATAGCTAGCTGAACAAGTTGTGACATACTCTACTTAGGCTGTACTCATTGCAATGTAGGATTGATTCCTGCTAAGCCAAGAGATCACACCTGATCCCATACTGAAGCATCACCCCAAAGTGCTCTCCCTATCGATGGCACTGGCTAACCAATCTAAATCAACATAAACTTCCAGGTTAATCTTCTGATCCTCCTTATACATGATCCCATATTCAACTGTACCCCTTAGGTACCTCAGAATATGCTTTGAGGCAATCAAGTGAACATGTCTCAGATCCGTCAGGAACTGGCTCAATGTGTTCATAGCAAAGAAAATATCTGGACTCATATTCGTTAGGTACATCAAGGACCCAATCATCTGACGATATATCATAGAATCAACCATATATAATGAAGCATCACTTAATAGCTTCAGGTTTGATTCCATAGTTGTGGCCATGGCCTTGTAGTCCATCATTCCGAACCTCTTCAGGATATCTACTACATACTTCCCGTGTCCCAGGGAGATTGCATCTGCATTCTGCCACACCTCCATGCCTAGAAATATTCCTCTTCTTGCACCTTTAATGAGTTCCTATTTTCTGTCAGGAACAATTCATCGACATATAACAGGAGCATCACTAGTCTTCCGCCTTCAACCTTGAAACAAAGGTTGAAATATTCTTTACTCTCAGTAAAGCCTAGAGCCATCAATAATCTATCCATCCTATCGTACCATGTCAAACCTTAGGATCTTCTGTAGTCACTCCCTCTGAAGTGGAGCACCATTCTCCCTCTGTCTTTCATAATCTATGCATTGAAACATTATGTACCAGAGTGACAAGTAGCTTCCTCTGCTACTAATATTCTATGTATCCATCTAGGGTCACTGGATACCAAGATCCTCTATCTTGAAAGTGTTCTTCTCTCACCCATCTATGATCTTGTCATCCTCTATAGCATTTCATCTTCAAACTTTTAGCAAAGGTTAATATGTTCATCACTCTAGGTGATCTTCAAGCTCTTCTTGTATGTGTTATCCCATGAGTTCCTTCTGATCTCGTATAAGGCCTTCTTTAATTTGCACACATGAGTCAACCTGTCATGTGTCTTAACTTCCAGTGGCTGCAAATGTCTCTTTGTAGTCTATGCCTTCTTTTCATGAGAATCCTTGTGCTACGAATATTTGCTTGTATCCCACAGACTTCTCTTCAGGTCTCAATACCGTATCTTAGACATCATTCTTCTTGAACTGGTATTCTCCTTCCCTTTATTCTTGGCTACTTCTTCATAGCTGGAAGGCTCTGCATCAATGATGTCGCTCAAAAGTGTCACATAACTGCACTATGTCTGAGGCCTCATGAATTCTCGTCATACTATTCTTCATTCTAGATTCTTTCTTGAACTGTCATCACTTGTTCTTTGGAACAAATCTGATCCTTCTTTTCTTGTAGGTGATTGTACACGATCTTTCCTACAAGTAAAATGCATTTGTATGGTTAGAAACATTTCATAAGGAATATTCATTATGGCAAATTCTTATTAATAAATATATGATCATGTAACTATTTTAGCCAATACAACATTCATCCATATCTCATGGAAAATTTATAGATNCTCTACCATGACATCATTGAGATTGTGCACTAATCCAATATGTCAACAAAGAGGTTTCATTCTAGATAAGTAGCAATGGAGAGTTGTATAGCACCATGGGCTAGTTACCCATCACATGCATATTATAGTATATTGTTATTAATGCAAACATTCTATCATGCATAACACATCAATTGAATATAAACAAATGCATAATAATATCATGAAATGTCAATTGAATACTTATCTTTATTCATTTCATGGTTATACTCCTCCTTGAGCTTCATCATCTTCTTCATTCATTACAGTGCCATTTCTTATCCAAATGCTCACGTGGATAAGAGGTTCTTCGGGAATTGAGTTCTTTGTATTCCTCATCACTTGAGGGATCTTCTTTGAATCATGAGAGCTTGATATTCAGTTGTTCCCATCTTCTCTTCAGTCGAGCTTCTTCTTGTGTGCACTCTTCCTAGTCTACTGAAGGTAATCACTTCCTTCTGGCACACATTCCTTGAATGAATGAATCCCATGATCCTGGGAGGCCATTCACAATGTCTTATTCTTCTTCAATAGCATCAAACACTTCCTTTCTATGTATTCAAGGATGACACTTACGGATGATATTATCTTCATTAGAATATTCTATGATTTTCTTGGCTCTAGTCTTAGCCTCATCTCCCACTGTCTCCTAGACCGTCCTCACTGAAATACTGATCCAATCCAATTTCTTCAAGGATCATGGACGTCTGATACTTCTTCTGATTTATATTCTACCCTTCACTAGATTTCTCAAGGGATCAAAAATAAACTTATGGTATAAGGTGATCCTTAATAGAATCAACAGTAATCCTCTTCGCCTTGACCAAGTTCTTCTTGTGTAAGGCTTTTAGCCTCATCTCCCTCTGGAACTGGAACCTCTCCACTCATGTAGATGTCTAATTAATTTTCTTCAGAGAGATCCTATACTTCCATTCTTGGAAGTTTTCAAATTCACCAAGCTTATCATCAAGCTGATTTGATAGATCATTTTCAAATGATAACCTCAAATGAAAATAGCAAAATATTAGATCTTACTGATTTGAGGTGTCCGTCCTTGTTCCAGAGCTAGCTGATCTAGGGTTTGTTAGAGAAACCCTAATTTTTAAATATTGTAATATTTCAGATCATATTGGGTAGAAATATGTACCTCTTCAAGGTGAGCTTTCCAATGTACTCATTTTCTGAAAACAATGGAGGGAAGCTCCCGGAACAAGAAGCCCTAGTTTCCCAATTTCTACTGCAGAAAATGCATGCTATTGTTTGTACACTATCTCTGAAAGTGCTACTTCTCTATGTGTGAAACTTCGCAATGCGGTATCCTTGTTGGTCCTCTTTCCAATGCCATAGGTATGAGTATAATTGGATTCACCAATTGGGACTTATGCTCGTTTTCCCAAGGTGACCTATTTCAAGACTATTCAAAAGAGTGATATTGTATGGATTCCCATGTGTCACTAGTTCATATTCAAGTTCTGAAACATTTACCACCGAAAATAAATTTGGTTCCCTTTCTATAATATCTTGCAAAATTTCATTTGGACCTTTGTATACCGAGATATAGCAATTCTCCCTAGGTGTCTTATTTAGGGATGAATCTTGGGAGAGGCTCAAACCCTAAATTGGAGGAATCATAGCTCCTATAATATATAAAATATGACGATGAAACTTTAACATAGTGTACATTGGGAATTTATCTTCGGCTTGTGAAAGTTTTGGCTCCTGATCCTTCTCCAATCCCAAGATATAGTGAATGTACCAAAACTACTAGTTTTAGTATTTTAGGGTTTTTCATGCCGAGGGTCAAATTAGGGTTTGACTTTCCTGGAGTTTTACCCAACCAAAAATATAGACCTTAGCCTTTAAATTTCGATTTTGAGGAGGATAGAAATCCTATTTTGGGCTCACTCAAATATTCCACTTCTGTGAAAATCCCTAATTTCCCGATGCAGTGGTAGATCAAAAACTGAAAGTGCTTAGAATCAGATTTTGTTTTGACAGAAAGATGCGCCCTTCAATGGAGATTTAGCCCAGCCTCCTTTTGCTGATGTATTGTGGAGAGATACCCAAAAAGTAAGAATCCCTAGCTTCTGTAGTTGCACAGTGTCTTCTTCTCAGGTTAGCTGTGATACCATGTTAGATTTTTATCATTTAAGCAATATGATCTTAGGATCTTATCTAAAAAATAACATGCACAACAATAATCAAAAGAGACAAGAGACACAAAAAAATTTCCTCTAGGAAACCATAAAGGAGAAACCCCGCAACTTCCTCAGAGATAGAATGAGCACCAGTAGAAAAATTAAAACTTGAAAACACAAAGATGATCTCCGACAGCTGATCTCTCTCACTTGTGCCAGCACTTCCTCTCTCACTCATGTGCCCTAGTTGAGTGAGTTTGTGTGTGATAAATAGAGAGGCTCACTCTCTATTTATACTCTTTCTTTCACTTTATATTTAAATCAGTTATGTAGGATCGAGTAATCCTAACTTAGTTATGTAGGCTCGAGTAACCACAACTAGTGTACTAATGACCCAAATTGACATTAACTCATCAAGGCCAACTTCTATAGGAGATTCTATTAGCCGTAGTGCCCCACAACTGTGGGGACTTTAACACTTAATCAATAAGGAGGGTTACTCTCTATTACTTTACATGACTTGTTTACATTAATGATTCTCCCGATAGGAACGTCAGGGTATGACATGACTCAATTACATTACAGATAATTCTCGATAGGAACATCGGGGTACAATACATAAGATATACAAGTGAATACATTCCAAAGTTACAAATACATCAACATGTTAGATTTGCTTATTGTTCTTGCATGTTGGGAAAGATTGATTTCTGGTGTCGTACTGTATGTTGTGGTACCCCCAAGCCATAGGAAATTTCTCTCCATAACACTATGTTTTTGGTCACCTTCATTGTTGTCACTTATGTATATTTGTCTTTCCCTACGTGACCTTGGTTTAATTTTTGAGGAAGTTTCACTATCAGAATACTTTGTCCTTTTTCCTCTATGTTTATAGATTGTTGTTTTAGAATCATTTTCAATAGCACTTCTTTTATCTTTTTTCTAGTTATTCATTCTATCTAGTAGATATTCATTGAGCTCTAAAATTCTTTGATTATCTTGTTCCACAGTTTGAATTTCATCCCTCAACTCTCTGACTGTTTGTGGTAATTCTGAATTATTCAAATATACATAAACGTTGTCAGGGTTATTATGTTGAGGGTTATTATTCAAATATACATTCTCCATTTTCCTACAAAACAGGTTTTATATTTCTGGAAAGAAATAATTGTAAAATAGGGTTAGTACATTGTTTTTATTTATAAGTGTGTGAGCCAATTGGGCTTGTGTTGGAGCCTCGCTCTGATACCACATGCGAGAACCCCTAAAATCATATATAATTTTTTTATTTTTTTTACTGAATGTAATAACAAGATTTACTATACCATTTTATAGAGAAATTAATACTCATACCTCTTTATCTTATATTACTGTCATTATGTAACTTAGTTATTATTTTTCTTTCATAACTTATACTTTGTCAACAGGTCATTATTTGGTGACATAATAAAACTATCTAAAAACAACTTAAATTCGTACAACTATTTATCCTTGTCGTTCGATGTTTTCTAACTTGAGATGTACAAGGAAAATGTCACAGGTTTTACTTAGTCGCTATGAATAACACATGACCCTTGTTATTCTCTTTGCGAAGGTATTCGGGACCACCCAAAGTTTTCTAAGTAGAACCTTTTTTAAAAACAAGGCATCAAACCAAGTAAGGATGATGGTCCAACTTGTTTAGGAGATAACCTTACTTCTATGGTAGAAAACATCAAGGTGAAAAATAAATCCATAAATGGACAAAGAAAAAAATCCAAAAATAACTACGACTAAACCATACACCACATATCTGGTAAAAGGAGGCTAAGCATCAGGCTTAGGTTCTTAGCAAATATGTGACAAAATACATAAATGGTGATAAAAATAAAAAAAGGATGAGTTATAACTTCACCCGTATGCAACCCATGTGAACCCATGTGAAGGTACTCAAAATCCAGCTGGAGGCAATATGGTAAGGGATAAAACAATAAAGGTTTTGTTATGCATTAAATAACCCACCTGTCATCTTCTCGGGTGTTGGTATTTTCCCTTTGTAGACAACTTCTACATAGTAGCAGAGATGGAGGAGCTATAACCTTGGACCTCCATATCTTATGAGATAAACCATTAATGCTTTTCAAAGGATTTTTCTAACCTCGTGCTAGTGATAGAGTCGGGTCGGTTTGTCCAATTTTCAGATGCTATTAAGAGTAAGGATCATCTTTTATACTCAAATTTAATACTATTCTTCTCATTTGTAAATAATGTTCGTATTGATACCATCTTAACACCCTATGTAACATTTTTATTATAGGGTAACCTTACAAGAGTGTGTGGATCGATAATGCTAGCTGCGCATCTATCCTAAAGACTAGTAAGACTTGAGTTGTTTCCTGGTGAGGTTCTGGAGGAGACGCTCATCTTTTGCGATGTGCTATCAGCGTTGAACTTGTATTCCCAATCTGTTTCTAGGTTGGCCTTTTTTAGAAAAGTTATACTTTCTCTGGTATGAATATATTTACTGTAAGAGTAGTTTGTAAAACACTAGGAGTCATAGGTGACTATGCCCCTCGGTGCAAGCTTTTAACTTTGGTTAAGACTTGTTTGTTTTCACACTGTGAGACATCATAGGGTTTTTTATACTTTTCTGATAACATCTATGTAAGTCTAGGATGTTAAAGATACCTTTATTGTTTTGGAAGTTATAGGATATACATCCTATAGTTTGTTTGTCCCATGAAACTCTGCTCTATTGATTCTTAAAATTGGTTATTGCGGTATTTTCTTAGCATTGGGGGTTTCTCCATTTGGACTGTATCGATAAAGGGTAGGAGATTATCTCTTGGATTAATATGAAACATCCCTACATTGATGGTATTTTTGAAACTGTGGAATCATTATACACCCACCCTGTAATATATATATTGTTGATAAAACAAAATCTTGATACTTATGTATATGTATACCCGTGAGGGTTCGATATTTGAGAAATGTGATTTATTTAATTTCTTTGTAATTTCCAGAATATTTGTCTGTGGATTCCCTGCAACTGTCTCCTTTGTTGCATAAAATAGAGGGTTTATAAAATATCTAAAATATTTCAACTCGATGCGTTCTTCATTTTTTTTATTTAACTTATGAGAGTTTTTAAATTGTTTTCTCTAGACGTAACTCTCATTCTAAAATGATTAAGTTTGCTAACCATGTTTATCAGTAAGTGTTAACCACTGATAATGAAGAGGTTTTGTTCTTGAGACTAAATCCTGTGTGATATAAATTATCTTTGAACCAGGTGGAAATTAGAACTTGAACTCTATCTCGGCTTTAATGAAAAAGTTGTAAATAAAAGCAAATTATTGTTAGCAAGGTATGGCCCCAGAGAATTTTTTGTAAAGCTTCAATTTGGTTTTTAATATTCAGTTTGAAATACAATAATATTTTCTTTCCTTCGACTTGTTACTTGACTTTATGGGATTCTACAATAAATTCCCACACATTTAGATTTTAACCATACTTGCATTTATATCTTATGACCGTCTTGAAGATAGTTTGTCAATTTCGTAAATATTCTATTGGATCAATTATTCTAAGGTTTTGTTGTTTTATTTAAAGACTAAGAGCCTTACTATTGTTTATTAGGTTCTATTTAGATAAAAAAAACAATAAATATTAAGATTGTTTAAGATTTTAGAATAGGTTAATCCCTAAGGCTGCCTGAATCTTTATTTTGTAGATGAACATTACAGAGACAATGCCAGTTACAATCGGAAGCATGTGACCAGCACTAATATTTGTCGATGATCTCGACCTGATTTTTATTAATATATTTACTTAATATTATTTTGATTTAAGTGAATTCTAGTTTTTCTAGATTGATTTTCAAATTAATTAGGGAGAAACAAATTGTGCTTTCTTTTAAAAAGGTTAACGGAGTAGTTGAGATGATCTTGACTCTGACCATTATAATACTAATATGTTTAGAGGATAGTAAGTTCTGATTTGTATAAAAAGAAAGGACTCTGTAATTCATTCTAGCTTCTATACTTCTACTGCAAAAGAAAGTTTGTTTTAATAATTATCTGTTAAAGGTTTTCTAAATGGACTTGGATCAAAAGATGGTAAAAATTCTAACTGTCTATAGACTATACACATTATGAAAGTAAAATACATCTTATTGACTATAAATAACAATCATTCATCAATATGTACTATTATTCAACATATATTCATAAATCATATCTCTTGTACTAGAGTACGTCACTTTGGTGAGTGGAAAAATACAGGGGATAATTAATTTGCATTTCTAAATTAGTCAGCCTTTATCCAAAGAAATATATAAACTATAAATTCATATTAAACAACCTACACTTCTCTTAAACAGAAATAAACAATCTCATAAACAACTTAGAGTTGGAACCTAGAAGTATTACAGAGAAAGGGGACCAACACCCAAGGGAGACTATTCCACCCAACCTTTTCCCGAAGCAGCAAAATCACTTTCTTAGGACCCCCGAGCTTACTCACCGTACCAATGGGATGGAGATCTCTGCTACACAGCAGAATGATGTAACTCAACACTTAGCAGCAAACTTAATTCAACAAATCACTTTAGTTGTCCCCTCACCAAATTCTTTGTGTGCCTAACTTTTCAGTTTGTAGCAATCACAAAGTTCATTCTCTCAAAAATCAGAATGTGTGGTGAGCCTCCTACTCATTTTGATGGTTTATATAAGATTGTCTAGGTCATAGGGTCAGTTTTGGAATTTAATGATCCACCCAACTCAGTTCCCCATCTCAGGGAACATGACCATTTTTTTAGGTATTATGCTCCTGCAATAGATAGAAAGTGAATGTCGGTGCTGCCACTTGTCAACTAGCCTTCTATGGCTGCTCCTTCCTCCTAGTGGTAGTGACCACTCAGTTAACAATGTCCCCTGAATAGGTGTCTCCTTCTATTAATTAATAAAATAAATAATTCTTCAATTACAGTCATCCTTGACCCACTTGGTCATAAACTTTACAATAAAATTTAAAATAATGTTTGCTGAAATAAATAATAAATATTTATTTTCCAGTTTTGGGTATGTTACAAAAAAGATAAAAAAAATATTGTCAAGTGATGTTAATGGACTAGATGAGTAGTTAAATGTATTGAAATTTGTGAAAGAATCCTTGGCATTGTTAAATATACATTAATGTTATTTTCATTTCCATCATTCTCATGGAAATGACAAATGACACTTGGAAAAAAATTTACCTTCATTCCCTTTTATTATCAATATTTTTATAAATAAATTAACACAATTCCATTTTCATTTAAACTTTTCATAAACCTATGATAATTTATCTTTAATTGTGAATAAACATTCTAGGTTCTATTTGTCATGCCAAAGTCAATTGCAACAATCATTTCACACTTTCGTTCATCCTTCCGACGATGAGTCATGGGTTGCAACGAAATATTTAAAATTGGTGGAGTTTAAATAATCTATTTTTAACAATTTTTTTAGTATATTTTTTTTATCTTATTTTGTTTTTAGTTTTATTGGAATTTTTTTAAAAATCTTAAAATCAAATATATTAGTTATGAAAATTGCATAGTTTGGGAGTCATGAGATATTCAAAGGTGTTAAATCTATTTATGGATTCTAAAATACAATTTAAACAATTCCAAATTTAAATTTTACCAAAAAAAAATTACCAAACCAAAACCCACCTTTAAAGTCAAAAACCTAAAATAGATATAACCTACTCTGTTGAAAACATTGTGTTTTGTAATATTGAAAATCACTTTTCAATTTTTGTGAGTGGATTACTTCAATACCAATTTTGAAAACATACTTATTATAGTTGTTGGTGATGGATTTCAATGTTGGCAAGCTAGACGATTTTTTATGGAGAATGCTCCGCAGTCAAAATTTATGTCCATATTAAAACAATAGCACATCCACAGGTAAAGTGGTCGGTGAATGCCGATAGGAACAACCAACCACTTAGTTTTGTGAAGATAGTTGGTTGTTAAACAAAGACTAAAATATATAATTTTATATCCATTATTCATTCCAGATTGTTAGAGTTAATATAAGCAAACAAAAAAACGAAAAATTATATGAAAAAAAACAAATTGTTCCCCATTTCTTTAAGCACCCTTTAACTGAAGGTTATTTAAATCTTAATCAAGATGCATTTAAACATAACAAGATACAATGACCATGAAATGAATCCCTGTGTACACTTGTTACACTTAGGTTATCCATTAGTCATACCATAATCTTAGAGTCAATATAAGCACAAAACAAATACTATTTAATAATAAAAAAATTGATATGAAAAAAAAAAGAGCAAATTGTTACCTATTTATTTAACCACCCTTTAACTAAAGCTTATTTAAATCTTAATCAAGATGCATTTAAGAATAACAAGATGCGACAACCATGAAATGAATCCCTCCTATACACTTATTATACTTGGGTTAATCTTGTTGATCTGCTCAAACAAGTTCAAACTATGAGATAATATCTAAATGCCTATTAGCATAACAAGGTAGTTTGGTGGGTCACCTTCGAAGGAGAAATCACAAATTTGACAACCCACAAAATTTATCTCCATATTAAAACAAAAGGTAGTTTGTTGAGAGGCATAAGTTTGTGCTAAGGAAAATGGTTTTTCTTAGTAGGAAGACTTGTATCAATACAATATGACATTTTTCCTTTTTGTAAATATGTACTTCATTTTATTGGTTATTTTACTTCTTGCATATTTTGGATGGGAGGTACATCAAATGGATTTCAATATTACTTTATTATATAGAAATACATGTTTCAATACTGTTTTCCCTAAAGTATGCTACCTAGACTACGGGGTTAGCAGTGTTCAGGCACCTCAAACAAAAGACTTTTTTTATAGGTTTTGCTTGGATGACAAATGCAAATCAAAGGGTAGGGATAACAACGCAGAAGACAAAGCCTGAAAAATTCAGAAATACAGATGTAAAAGGTAAAAAATCTTGCAGTAATGAATGACAAGTATAAAGGTACAGGAGATAAGTTCTAACATATATATGACTGCAAATAATAAACAAACAATTGGTATCTGTAGCACATATATGAGAATACTGGTGTTTGAAAATAGTTCTCAAATAACACTAAGTAATTAATATTCACATTCAAATATGAAATGAAATATAGAGAACATCTACATAACATTCCAGCATGAAGAGTTCAAACTGAACTTAAGAATATAAAAACATTTTCGATCAAAAACTTAACTCCATATAATGTATTAACAGCCATTCAAAAAGCAAAAGAAGCTCTTATAGAAGTAAATATGTATGTATGCACAGTCTCCCAGGAACGAATCCCATGTGTGTCTCTCAGGAACGACTCCCATGTGTGTCTCCTCTTCCACCAATTTCCTCCTTTTCACTGCTTCCTCTGAGATGTTGGTAATTTCTACAGCTCCTTTATTTAATGCTTCAGAAGAAACACTGCTAACAATATCAGGTCCACTATCATCCTCTGTATCAACAAATGACTTCTCTGGAGGTGCCATGAGATCGATCTTTAAATTTTCTTCATAAATATTTTCACTTGAGAGAATGGAGTGTTTTGAAAACCTCCACTTCAAATCCATACATTCAAATTCACAAGATAGCATTTTCTCTACATGAATTGAAGATAACACAGAAGTTGTAGAAACCATGGGAGAGATTCCCTTGCCAATAAAAATGTTGCATTGGGTTCTGCCTTCACAGAAAGAATTTTTTTTTTATATAATTTGATGAAACTGAACCTCAATCAAAACCTTATGCACCATTTGGTAGACATAATTAGGGTTTAGCTAGAATGTTGTTTTATTTCTATCAGTTGTAAACAACAAATCATATTTATCAAAAATTACTCATAGAACCGTTCATCTGTTGCTCCATCTGCACACAAAGTGCCAACCTATGCTGTACAATACAATATCATTGTAGTATGGAGTAAATATACTAAAATGCACCATCTCTCATACAGGTTTTGTCAGTGGACTGAACATTTTAACTGGAGGTGATTTTGGGCGAAATTATGGGAAAATAGACTCAAAGAACTGCTTGTATTTCCTAAACTATGATGGCTGTTGAAAAATGAAAAGAGGTTTTTCTAAATCACCTTGTATGCAGAAAAAACCATGTTTTAGTTTTTCTAATTTCGTCCCTGTTTGATCAGAAACTGTGTCAAAAGTAAACTGCTAATCTTCCATGAAATCTGGAAATGCTTGATAAAAATATGATAGATGCTTAGCCATCTAGAAATATTTGGTATTGATTTGATCTCATTTCTAGGAATAACATCCTTCAGAGATAGACAATTTCGATCCAAAACCCTTCGAACAAGAGAAAATTCATTCGAGTGGACTCCACTTGATGGAAGCCCAATTAGAACATCACCAACAGATATTGTCCCCATATTTTTCTTCTTGAGATTCAGGCGTGGGTATCATTTTTCCTTCTTCAGACGAAAATCCACTCTTAATAACATAGTCATGAATCTTCCTGCCATGTTTCATTTCACCGGCGAGAATTCCTTCACTGTGCATAAGTGCTACTTCTTTGACTTTCAAGGCACCTTCTAGTGTTGTGGCATAGTTATATCCACAACCAAACATTAGTAGTGACTACTTACCCATCAATAGCATAGCAAGCTCCTTGAGTAATATTCATGTGCTGCCATCTCACCTTAGTAATGAATATAATATATTTTTAAAAGAACTATAAAAACTTTGAATGAACTATAAATACTTATAGGAGCATAAGCTAAGAACTAAAAATGTTATAAATACCTAAAGTATTAAACATGAAGTCAAAACAAAGCCAAAACTTAGGATAAAGGGCATAAAAACTGAAGGATTAAATAATTTTAGGGCACAAAACTATCCACCAAGCAGGGCAACAGACCTAGGTCAAACAAATACACTCTCACATTTTTTCCTATTGTAAATTTGAACTTCATTTCATTGCTTATTTTACTTGTTGCATATTTTGAATGGGAGGTAAAGCAAATGGATGTCAAAATTGCTTTATTACATGGTGATTTTATTAGGGAGATTTATATGGAGTAAACCTCAAGTTTTAAAATAATTAATCGAGATGTTGTATGAGAATATTAATTGGTTTTCTCTCAATTTTGGTTTCAAATGCTATGAATTGGATTGCAATATTTATGTTTTATGTGTAAATGCTGATACTTTAATTGTTGTATCCTATGTCATTGATTTAGTCATTATAGGATGTAGTGTGAAATTTCCACTGAGATCATATATTTAAAATAATAAGCCTCAAAGTATAGAATTTCTTTCCACACATACATGTTTTGCAAATGGATGATGATATGCTTATTTCTCAACCTAAATATGTCATTAATCTATGGTAGAGAATTAGATGGAAGATATGTGTTATTCCTTATGGTAGAGAATAAAATGGAAGATATGTGTTATTCCTTACTAGTAAAGAGTGAAGATGACTATTAAGCTATGGTCTATAGAAATATTGTGAGTAGCTTGATTTTTTTAACTCATAATCAACCTTATATTTTATTTCATGTTAATGTGGTCTCTATGTTCATGTAGTATCTAAAGGAGAGTCATTTAATGGTTGTAAAGAGGACTGCTCACTAAATCAAACGTACTTATTAGGATCTCGTAAGTAGCTTGATTTATTTAACTCATAATCGACTTTATATTTTATTTCATGTTAATGTGGTCTCTGTGTTCATGTAGGATCTAAAGGAGGGCCATTGTGGTCTCTATGTTCATGTAGGATCTAAAGAAGAGTCATTTAATGGTTGTAAATAGGACTACTCACTAAATCAATGGTACTTATTATGTTAGTATAAAGTATTATAGTAATAATATGAATTGATTAGTCAGTTATACCAACTTAGATTGGGTTAGAGATGGAGATAATAAGAAGTCAAGTTTTAGCCACGTGTTTCTTTTTTTGAACTAGATTCATAGTTTAGTCTTGCAAAAAGTAGAAGTAGAAGGTGATCTCCTTTAAACATTTGAGACTAGCTATAGGGGTACAATTAATGCTAAGACACATTAGAGAAATTTTGATCCAAAAAATAGGCTTTTTAAGGAAATTATAAAACAAGAACCACAAGGTGGCAATGTCCCCAACATTGCACCTACAGTTGCTACTTTTTTGCAATTGCAAAAGACCAATAAAATATTGTTGAAGTGAAGTAGTAGGTACAAGGACATTTAAGTTGGCTACGCAAAGCTTAGGGCTGGAATAGCCTATAAGAGGAAAGGAAATTCGGTGGTTCAACTGCAAACGTTAAAGACAAAAATTAAAACTATCAAAAGTTTAGCACATATTGGAATAATAAATCACATATTTTGATATCACAAAAGCAACACTATTTTTTTATTTATTTAAACATACTAAGGTGCACATAGGAGAAAAGGAATCAAACTTGAAATGTACAGAAAATTGCATTTATAAAGCAATTTCATTTTATTAAATAAATAAAACTATCTAGTACAAATTACATTTACATAAATTTGATATTACAAAATTTGCATAATACAGTTGCATATTTTCATATTAAAAAAATAACATTATTTAATTTGCTATTTTGATATAAAAAGTTGTTTTTTTCTCACTATGTGGCCTTAATATAAACAATATTAAATAGCTAATAATATCTCCTCCACTAAAGAATATTATTATGAGATTTATCCCATGAATGTGGAGCAACTAAACTTGAAAAAACATTTAACACATATTTGATCATGTTTGCATTCAAATTCTGTTACCCGTTTCTGAAAAGGTGATTTTCCAAACTGCCTCTTATATTCATACACAAGCAACCTATGATCAGCTTGGATGCAATATCCAATGAGTTTGACCAGATTTGGACCGAGGAAGTTGAATTCTGCCTGCAAAATCATAAGAAAAATAATCTTTCAGGTTCCTTGAATCTAAATCCATCTGCCCATTACAATACATATCTCAAATAAGATATCCAATATGTTTGAGAATTAAAGTCAATATCACTTTAGCTACTCAACATGCTTTCAAAATTCAACCACAGAATGACACTGCAAAAGCGAGGTGTAGTCTACAGCTAGAGTGGGAGTGGGGATGATCGAACGAATCACATATTGGAATTTGAGATATGCAACAGCATGTCATTATTCTTGTATTGAGAATCATGACATTTCTTAATCACTTCTAATATAAATCTAATGACTCTTTTAGGAATCTGTCATAGTCCCCTGACATTAACAACATTAATATCATTCAATCCCACAAATTATACCTACCATCGATAATCACCATCTCATTTTTGAAGGGAAGTACTACACAAAACAACAACATTGTCAATCTAAATCCATCTCCATCTCAGTTTTGAAGGGAAGTACTGCACAAAACAACAACATTGTAAATCTAAATCCATCTTCCCACCATTACAACACACATCTCAAATAAGATATCCAATTTGTTTGAGGATTAAAGTCAATATCACTTTAGCTATTCAGTATGCTTTCAAAATTCAACCAGAGAATGACATTGTGAAAGCAAGGTGTACTCTACAGCCAGGGTGGGAGTGGGGATGATCCATAAACTCTTTGTGTGCCAGTTTAAATGTGCATTGAATAGAGGCAGTGCATTGGGTATAATCAATATGGAAAATATCCCATACACATCTAAACCTAGGTTTGATATACACCTCGAGGTTATGAAGCTCCCGATAGTTCACACAAATGGCCTACGAATCACATATTGGAATTTGAGATATGCAACATCATGTCATTATTCTTGTATTGAGAATCATGACATTTCTTAACCACTTCTAATCAAAATCCAATGTCTCTTTTAGGAATTTGTCATAGTCCCCTGACACTAACGACATTAATATCGTTCAATCCCACAGATTATACCTACCATCGCTAATCACCATCTCATTTTTGAAGGGAAGTACTGCACAAAACAACAACATTGTAATACCAGACTCAACCTTAACCTAAATTTACTAAGATGGAAGAGATTGAAATGAATAAGAATCCAAGAACCAACCTTATCAATGAGTGATTGATAACATGGCTTCACTTCCTCCACATTAACTCTCACCTTACTCTTGTTGTATAAGTCATATTTACTGAACATTCACATTAAAATAAATAATTAGCACCAAAACACTCCCAGATGATAACATTTATAAGTAAATATTAATGGGAATGAGTCAATGTTTACTTACTAGAATGTTTTGACCCACTCGAGCATATCCTTATATTTATCGTCCATCAAGTGCGTGTACGCACTAGCACGATGCAAAGCTACAACATACATATATTTATCTATGCATCACCCAAATCAATTTTGTTAATATTCCTAAGAAATCAATTGCAATTTTATTTTTCTTACCTTAGAAAGAGTGGAATCTTATTATGAAGAGAGCCGCTCGAGGTAATGTTGTCTTATTCATTTTAGACACCTGTTTCATCCATCACACCTCTCTTTAGGCGTCCTTTAATAAAATAAACAAAGGAACCAAGAATCTGACATGAAATCAAATTGATAGGTTATAACTTCAATTTAAAAAATGAATTTCCATGTGCATATACTCATCATGACCCCAGGAAATAATAATGTTCTTCATTCCACATTTCTCTGAGTACACACCGTACTTTGTGTTGTATTTTGGGCTGTAGAAATATGGATTTTCCTTGAAATGTTGCACAACACAGTCAGGGTTGTTTTACTTTTACTTTAATATAGAAGTATTCTCTGTCCTGACAGAATCAAAATCCAAGAACACAAAGTTTGAAAAGGCTCATCATACCTCATAGTGAACTATGGATTCATCAAAAGCACATTCCAATGGATAAGTTTCACCTAAAATAATTTCAGATATTCAGGCCATTTAGTATTGTACTAGATACATGGTTAATAACAAATCAGTTTCTAGAAGAAGCCAGCTTTGATCAGTGATTAACTAAAATTAGTAATCATTGCTGCAGGATTGGTTCCTTGAGCTAAATCTAACAGTGATGCAAATTATGGATACATTTCATTGAAATTTACAGTGGAGAAACAAACAAAATAGCTCTCACCTACAACTACCCATTGAGGTTCCTCTCCAAATTTAGGATGGAGTAGTATGTTACCCAAATCTGCAAGCACTTTAAACAAAAAAACACATGAAAATGAGTTTAAATGCTCAATCTCCAAGGGAGATAATAGCTCCCAACTTATATGAACCATGCTGATCTTTTGGATAATTTTAGAAGATAGGAGGAAGTAAGGTCAAGCACTTAATTTCGTGATAAAAAAAACTAACTTTAATTACTAGAATTACTTGTTAAAGGCCTCCTCTTGCCCTTTAAACTTATACGCTTGCATTCTCTATAACATCTTGACATGTCCATTTTAACCATGGTGCAATACCGAGCTAGTGTTCACTGTTTACTACTCTACAACCTAAGGCCATATCAAATAATATACTTGGGTCATATTCAGCAACCTGACGTGCACAAACAGAGGTACTTTAAATTTGGAGAGACGGGAAATTTCAGCACAAAAGAAACACAAAATCAAAACAAAAGTGTGCTTGCTTCATTTCCTTCGATGGAGAATTCATAGCAACTATCAATCTATGTTTACCAGCCATTCCTTGTGACCCTGTAACCCATCCGTATTGAGTGTCTTGATAGCAACAATGAGGCCAGTGCCATGCTTGACAGTAGCAGTACCATTCGCTTCTATCCAGTGTTTGAAAACATAGCCTAACCCACCTCCATCGAGAACACTCTCTGGCCTAAAGTTCTTGGTGGCAGATTTCAGCTCATTGAATGTGAATTTCAACAACTAGGATGATATTATTAATTGCTCCTCTATCTTGGGAGTAGTTGGAATGCTCTATGTACTAGCAGTGCTAATCAATGGACCTGTCTAGCAAGTTGGCATTGGTTTTCCACTATCATTGGGATTTTTGGTTTCAGCTGTGCATCAATGAGTGGTACAAAGGAATTCAAAAACCAGAAATTCAATTGCAATTACAATTTTAATTATAAATTTAAGAACAAACCTCTTTAAATGACATAATAATATTTAAATGACATAATAATCTATTAGAATTCACGAACCAAATTATAACTTAATACCATCTATTAGAATTCACTGCTTTTATGAAAAAAAAACGTGTATTAGAATTCACTGCTTTTATGAAAAAAACCACGTATTGTAGTCTAAACTATCTGTGACAAAACTATCTGCTACTTTATTCTTTTACCTCTTCTACTAGTAAACCTCCCATGCACTTTTAACCTTTCTCAATTAATAACCATAAGCATATTATTGTAAAATTAGAACATAATACCAGCTATTGAAAAAAGAAAAAAAACTTATATTCTAAACTATATCTGGAAATGACGTCACCATCCTTCACATTAGTGATGCAACAATCAAGTCTGGTCCTTTTGCAACAACCTAGAATATGAAGATGACATTACTTCAAGAGAAGTTACAATAACCGTGATTTTTAGAGTTAACGTGGAAATAGAAATTCTCTGCATGATGCTACTTTGGGGAAATGACCTTGGATCATGCTTGGTTTCTTGGTTTCTGTCTTTCAACAAATTAAGAGCCCTTTCCTGTACAATGTAAATTATTTAGCCTTTGGGTGGTAACTTTCCCAGGGAAACAATTTAGTTCGTAATTGCTTCACTTGGCAAGGCTTCCAGCCTTTGTTGACATAGTTTTTGATTGATGACTTTCTAGTGAGGAATCTGCCATGGTTCATAAACGCTACATTGTTCCATGACATTGCCATGGTTTCACTAAGTTTAAATACATTCCCATTCCCTTGGTTACAAACAGATCAATCACTTATGTAGTGTTGAACCAACTTTTGAACATCTTGCCTAGTTGATATGTGTTGTTTATTTTTCTTGTGTTTGCTCTAGGAAATATGAATGTGGTAACAGGAGCCCAATATTGTTAGCCATCATTTTAAATAAGACATTTCCAAGTTTTTCACTAAGTTTAAGTACACTCCCTTGGTTACAAACAAATCAATCGCTTCTCTAGTGTTGAACCAACCTTTGAACATCTTGCATAGTTGACCTGTGTTGTTTTTTTTCGCTCAAGGACATGACGTGGTAAATAGGATCCAATCTTGTTAGCCATCATTTTGAAAATAAGCCTAAGCCTTCAGCCACTTTATAAGTAGCTCGTTAGGTGAAACCCTTTGAAATTTATAACCAATCCACCATTCTGAAAATAAGCAAAAGCCTTCATCCACTATATAAGTAACTTGTTAGGTGAAACACTTTGAAATTTATAACCAAGAGCATCATGTTTTAAGTATAAAATTGAAACAGCCAAGTACTTCTGAAGAAAAAGCCAATGTTTATAATGGAAGTATACCTGAACCAACAATACAATATTGGGGAACTCCTCTGTCCACATAAACATAATAACGATACAAAAATTACCCATAATTTATTCTAATAAATCTTCTCACGATTCACCCCTGTAACAAGCCTTCTCTAATATCACTAGGCTGTTACTTGGAGATCAGTCATTTCAGAATACAACGCTTTTGCTTGCATCAAACTTAACAGAGATCAGTCTTCTCAGAAAGCAAAGCTCTTGCTTGCTCTCAAGTTTACTGCAGATTGATGATCACCTATGGATATATTCTGTGGATTAATGTGATGTTTTAATTGTGGTTGATAAAAACTTAGCCTTGGTTCACTTAGTTATATTGATTCAACACTGAGTATTGATTTTCTAGTTATCTATTGTGTATATGAACCCTTACAAAAATCCATAGAAAAACTTGTTTTTCACATTAAAAAATGGATGTTTTCGTGTCAAAACTTTGAATCTTTAAGGGTTTTACAATTCTTAGGGAGAGTGTGCCCAGTTTTTAGACTGAGCGGGATTGAAACTCCCTCTGTAGATTCATGGTAAACTGTCACCTATCAAAACAAGTTCTGCCTTTTAATTTCAATTTTTCTTTTAAATTTGATCTCAATTTCAGAAGATGTAATCATAGCTTCCCGCCCTTTGAATGCTAAAACAACAAACCAACCAATAATACACCCAGGAAACACTAACAGTTTAAACTTCATTCACTCCAAATTATGAGATATGCACATGGTAACATATAAAAAAAATCATACAGCCTTCAAATATCTCAGATTCGTATCCTGGTCTAAAGCCAGTGGGAAATCCAACATTGATAGAAACTAAAAACAAGTGCTATATTTTGTTTAATTTGAATACTAGCATACATACACATTTAGACTTCAAAGGTGGTTTCCAATTGAATTGGCATGAAAATGAGTTTTAATTGAGTTAAAATTTATTATTTGCCTTAGAATTCCAGTAAACAAGAACCCGATTTCCCATTATTCTTCTTTGTTTCATGCATCCACTTACAATTTCTCTAGACAATGCAAGACCAAACTAGACGCCTCTGCCTATGGGAACTGGGTAGCTTCTTCCATCGTGCCAGTAAACTAAGTGACTGACTTCTTCAGTCACTAGCATTCCTTCCCTCTTCTTAGTATGTAGGTAAAGAGCAAGCAAACAACTGGTATTCCTCATCCTTCTAAGTCTGTAGGTGAAAAGCAAGCAACCAAACAATGAAGCCAACGGAACAGAAAAAGAAAATGAATATTGTGTGCTACACAAACATGAGATTTGGTTATAATAAGTACTTCATCCTTGTGCCACTTCCTCGTATACGAACTCAGGCATAGAATGGCCCGCCATTCCTTTTCAATGGTTGCATGGCCGTTGACATGTGTGTGACTTGAAGTGTGTCATGGGCGGCGTTTCTTGGACAAGGAATTCTTTTCTCAAAGAAACAAAAACCATTTTTCAATACATGCTAGACTGGCAGTTCCAGTGCTTACACTATCACGCCGTCGGGTCTTGGGGTACAAAATCCCAAGCCTACATCACTTCTATAAATAGAATAGGAGCAAAGTTAAATGAATATTTAAATAATTCAAAAATTAAAAATTAATGTAAACTATAGTAAAAACATTTAAAAATAAAAAAATTAAATCTACATGTTGAATTAATCTACCTAACCGAATCATATATATCCCCTGTCGGGGACATAATAATAAGACGTATGTAAGTTAATATAAAATAATAAAAAAATTAATATAACAATCAAAAAATTAGATTCTTGTTATACACAATACTTGATAATAAATAACACAATAATGTACTATTAACATATAAGTACATTATAGTCTTCATTGCTTCCAAAATTGGTATAGACTAAAAGTCTTCATTGCTGCCACGTTCTCGTGGTTTTGTTGGATGAGAAATCTACTACCAATTCTTTATCTTTCACTTTGGAGCATTTTCTGTTACTGCAATCATCATAGTTCATCAAGTCGAATCCAATGGATATGGACCTACCTCTTTCACCGCTTTGTGTGAGTCATGACGAAGAAATGGATCTCGAACTGCGGCTATGAGTAGTCTTCATCTTCTATCGAATTCAATTTGTGTATCATGAAACTGATGTTCCTTCAATTTTTTTTTGCTTCGTTGCAATGGGCACTTAGAACCTTGGTTATTTTTTACGCCTTCTATGTCTTGATGTAATCTAAGCTTCGAAGCTCCAATTTTTGTATATTGTAATGACACCTTTTGAATATAATACAAATATTTGATTTTGTTTCTGCACAATCTTCATGTGTGTTTAACAAGCATTTATTTTTCTTTGTATATGAAAAATTCAACATATGCAAACTCATGAAAATTAACAGATTTCCAATGATTTCTTTCTGCAATACTTACTACCTTACTCCTTGAATTTCATATATATACCTTGTTTGACTTCAAGGATTGTGCCTAACCTTTTCTAGCTTAGCAAAGGGGTCAGGAATTACTTGCTACTTTATTTCTTCTTCTGAACATATTTGAGGCACCTTCTTCACCCATGTATTTTGTGTGACAAATTCATTTTTTCCTACATGGGATACTTTTCCATGTCTTTCCATTCTTTCTTGACAGTATTGTACCAACTAGGTCATCTTGATTTCTTTACTTTCTTTCAATAGTGTGAATCCTTGTGCCCAAACCTATCACACACATAACATCTTACAATATGAAGATATTTTTCTATGTAGCTAGCATAGTTACATCTCCAACATTTCATTGAACTAAATTTATTTTTATAACTGGAAGTATTAGCATACCTGAGTTCTTTGTGTCCCGTAAACCTTCTCTGAGATGCATCTTATCACTCTAGAACAACTTCTCCCCTTTTTTCGTGGGAATTATCACTTACTTCTCTACATCCTAGACCTATTTTTTCTTCTATATATCTATGAGTTCTCATAATTTCATCTAGAATCAATGAGTTTGTATTGAATTTTACTTTGGTCTCTACATCAAGACATGCTTCCATTCCTTGTTGTCTTGTGCATATTTCTTCAGTTTTCAAGTGAGAAATTTCTATCTCTTTTTGCGCAAGTTTATCTCTCAATAGTTTATATTTTTCTTCTTATTTCTTCAAATATTCTTCCAGTACCATCTTAATTCGCTCGATTTCTTTAATTCTTATTCTTGCGCATTTCAACTGTTTTCCAAGATCCTTTTCTTTGTCATTCATTTTTTTTCAATAATTCTTGCATGTCCTTGGTGTGGTTCACTAGAGTCATCTTCTTTTTTCAGTTGTTCCTTTAGTTATTTATTGTTTTTTCTTGACTTCTTCAATTCTTCTAGTGCACTAACTAGTTCTCCTTCCTAGTCAACTTCAATACTTTCCTTCCCTTCATATTTTGAGCTCTCATCTATGTTGTTTGATTTTTCTTTTGCTTCAGATTTCGAGGATGGTAAATGTATTCCATTATAGGAACATTTAGCTTTTGCATTATTCTCAACTTTGGAGGATTCTTCTATGCATCTTAACCTTACTTCAGTCTTGGATTTTTGAAGGGACATATAAATGCCATTGTAGGTCCATTTCCTTAATGATTTAGATGTATTGTCATGAGCCCCCTTGACTAATGATTTCCCTTCATATGCTGAGTTTTATTATTGAATGAGTGGCATGAATAATACTTGTCTTAGGTCATTGTTAATATCCTCTTCAACACATGAACTATTATCCTCCTTGGTGTAGAGGCTCTTCCTTTGTTTGGGAAATTTATTTTTGTTCCCAACTTTTCTTTGGTGGTGCTTACTCCTCTGTTCTTCATAGTCTGGTTCTTCTTCACCCTCACTATTTTTCCTTTATTTGAACATACATTTGGAGGAAAAATTTCCAATTCTTCCACATTTGAAACATTTGAAAGGTAGCTTTCCTTTATACTTTCCATGTCATGTTTTCAACTTCTTCCTCATCAAACATGTCAGATAAGTTCTTACACTCTTGCTTGTTGTATTTGGGATTTATTGTGGCCTTGAATGTGGCTTCCATTATGGATACATTTTTCTTTTTCAGTCCTCATTCCATAGGCTATGAGAATTCCATGCAACTCATTTTTGTCAACTTGTCCAAATTGGTTCTATCTTCTAAAACTAATACTTTTGAGTTGAACTGCGATGGAAATATTATTAATATTTTCTACACAATTTTGTCTTCTTCAATGGTTCCACCAAGCCCTTTGATTGAATTCACAATTCCATCAACTCTGATAAATTATCTTGCAATGTCTCCCTTTCCCTTCATCTACAATGTTTCAAATTACGCATAAAACATTTGTAATTTCGTCCTCTTAACCTTTTCAACACCTTCATCAATACTCTTTAGTTTGTCCCAAATATATTTTATTGCAGTACACTACATAACTTTAGTAAACTCATCATCAGCAAGCCCACAAAGTATTGTGTTTTTTCCCTTGGCATTACATTCATATTGTCTTCTATCATCTTGTTCAATCAGAGCAGTTCTAGGAATTGTGTACTCGTTTTCATTAGTTTCCTCTTATTCAACATAAGTTTCTTTTGGAAACCTTTATTAATATTTTCTACACAATTTTGTCTTCTTCAATGGTTCGACCAAGCCCTTTGATTGAATTCACAATTCCATCAACTCTGATAAAGTATCTTGCAATGTCTCCCTTTCCCTTCATCTGCAATGTTTCACATTACGCATAAAACATCTGTAATTTCGTCCTCTTAACCTTTTCAACACCTTCATCAATACTCTTTAGTTTGTCCCAAATATATTTTATTGTAGTACACTACATAACTTTAGTAAACTCATCATCAGCAAGCCCACAAAGTATTGTGTTTTTTCCCTTGGCATTACATTCGTATTGTCTTCTATCGTCTTGTTCAATCAGAGCAGTTCTAGGAATTGTCTACTCATTTTCATCAGTTTCCTCTTATTCAACATAAGTTTCTTTTGGAAACCTGTATCGATTCTCTACTGAATTCCAGATATCCATTCCAAAATATTGTAAATATATTTCCATTTTTATCTTCCAAATTTTGTAGTTTAATCCGTCAAAACAAGGTGCTCTGTTAGTAGATAATCCTTCTTCATTGTCCATATATATGTTGTATATGTCTTTCAGATGTTAATATGTTACTGAATAGACCAGCTCTGATACCAATTGTTGGATTTATCTTATATACTCAGAGGGAGTGAATCATTATATAGTGTAGATTTAACTTATTTCACTTTAACAAATTTTCACCCCTTAAAACTTTTCAACAAAAGCAATAATAAACACAATAGTGCACATCTATCTAAATAGTAATTGTATATGTATATCTATATATAAAAAACAATTATTACAATAATTGGATAAAATAATATCCAACTTTGAGCACCAACTCACTTAGGCGCCAACCTGATCCACAAGTAACAACCTACTTTTTATAGGGACCAACCTGTATAGAATTCAATCTATGCAAGCACCAAATCATGAAATTCAAGAACTGACCTGAATAGATGTCTATCTCTTATACACAAGTTCTGACTTGTAGTAACTAGGAACCAACCTACATAAGACTATGATCTCCACTATTTTCTTCAATTGTGACTGAATGGAAGCACCAAATACCAAATTATATTTACCAGCGTCGATTGGAAAGAGGCTCCAACCCCCTAATTGTATTACCATGTACCACTAGAATGAAGATACAAATCCAGATTTATTTTTACAGATCTGACTAGAAGGAGGCTCCAATCCCCTGATTGTTTTACCAGTTGTGGCTTGGAGGAAACTACAACTCCCTCTTCCTTGCCCCTTCCTACCTCTCTAAGAAATTTTACCAGCACCTACTGGAAGGAATCTCTAAATCCCTATTCCTTCCCCTTCCTACCTCCCTGATATAGAAAGAGTTGTGTATCAAATAACTAAAGTATACAATTTACTTTACTGCGATGTGTGATTCAACAAACTGCAACTAGTGTTTCTTTTTGGTTTACGACTTGCCTTTAATTATCTGTGTTATAAATACCATCTTCCTTATTTGATATGTTTGTTAATATCTCTGATAAATCTCTCACACAATATTCAAATTTCCATGAATACTAAATTTACTTCCACAATCTATGATCTGCATTTAGATATCTATGCATCTCCATATGCAGTCACGTTTCCAATGCTAAGGTCTGTTTCATTTACTGGGTAACACTTTCACACCTCCGGATTCCACATATCTTTCTATATTGTGTACCCGTTGTTTTTCATCTTCTGTTGTTTTACGAAATTTGGCTATGTTGTAAAAACTCCTTCTGCAATCAGCGATCCATTGATACCCGAAATAATTCTAAATATTTCCAAACATATTATCTTTGGTTCCACACTCCACAAGATTACTTCAACACATCTATCTCTTGCTTATTTATACTCTTTTATTCAAGAGATGTGTCCGCAAGTTGAAATTAATTTTACTTGATTAACGCCCCAATGGACATGGCATTATCTTTGTGGGATTTTCACACACATATCCATATCTTAGTGGTATTTGCACACACCCTTTGACTTTCATTTCTTAGTTCCAATTGTGCACTTACAAATCTTCAACATTCTTCTTCCTTTTCAGGGTTATTATAAGTGGACATATATCCCATGTTGTATTAGGATCTTCACCCTTTCTAGAAGGACTTCATGCATTTTTTTCACATTAGATTTGGTGTTTAACCTTTGATATAAATAACATGTGGATATTGTTCATTTTTCCTTTTGACCTCAATGACATCAATGACAACGTAAGGGTTCAACAAATTTTGCAATTATTTTATATTTGTCCCCTCCAAATATAATTTTTCTAGCAACCTTTGATATGCCAATTCAAAAGGAAATGCTTCAATCTTCGCACATGTGGAAAGATTTATGTTTTCAAGGCTCATGTTTATTTTTCTAAGTGTTTCTCTTGACATAGTTAACTTACAGAAACCATCCAAGTTAAAATATTTAAACTTAGTAAAATTACCAAATTTTAGCACCTTGTGAGATTGATGATCTTGATATGACTTAACTTACCAAAAGAATATAGGAGTTAATTCATCTTTGTGTAGTTTTGTAACACCAAGGTCTTCAATGAGTGAATACAACAAAAATATTTTGGAAATCATAATAATTCTATTGGTTCCAGTAGATGAAAATTCATTCAAGGTACAATTGAGCTACCCTCTAAATTTTGAAATATCCTAGAGGACACCTATGATAGTTAAAATCCGCAAAAAATATACAACTGCAAAGGGTCCAACACGATATTTTATTCTTCAACTATAATAAAGATTCTTCTAAAAGAATTCTCAAAAAAATCCAAGATTATGTGATCATTCCTATCTACAAATATTTTCAAAAAAATTCAATATGTCCATTCATCCCCATCCACTTCTAAAAACCTCAAGTTCTTTACTGGAATCCAGAAAGGAAGAGAAGAGTAGGGAAGCTTGTCCCAACAAATCCATATGAGATTTGGCGAGTGCATCCTTGTCAAAATGTGCTCCAAGGGTCTGTCTTCACTTTCAAGAATTTGTAATACACCACGATGATAGTACATCTCTAAGAGTCCTTTTGGATTATCATCATCATATTTAAATTCAATCATTTATACATATTTGAATGATTGAGAACTTACAGGGGGAGTAATTTATCTACCCGATGATTTGCAGCCGGCCCCACCCATTTGTCGAGCAGATAGCTTACTCTGTTATGTTACTCTGTGAGGTAGAGACTCTCCAGTGGCCAAGCTGATTGCTAGCTTCTCATCGAAAAACTTTAGCATCAGACGTGGGTCCAACTAACCGTCCCTGTCAGAACCCAACTGATCATGATCTCTCATTAGCGCGTGTTTGAATTTTGAATATATCTCTCATCGCGACTGCACTCTCATAGAGTAAGGTAATTGCATTCAGTCATGCTATAGTAATTCTCTTTAAAACCATTGCGAACTATTTAGGATTCATGCTTCCATGCTTGCTGCTCTTACAAAACCAAGCATTCAAAAACATTCCATTATGGATGATTATACAATGTTGCATATGTATGTTAACCTAACATCTCCCTTGGAATTATGTCTGGAGTAGATAGTTTACTCCATTCATTTCAATTTCCTGTCATGCAAACCAAGTTTCACATTCCGCAACCTCTACATATATATCTTCGCTTCTTCATCGTCATACAATAATCAATTCATATCAAAACATCCTCTTACCCTCCTTTTCTGTTGTAATACATACTCTACTAAATTCAATGCAGTCCAGCTTCCTTCCCCTCTCTCTATATATTTCTATTGGTTTTGAATGCTCTTCTCCCGTATGTCTATTGGTTTGATCGCTCTTCCTTGATTCCTTCTTTGTATTTTTTCATGTTTGTGTTTTTTTTCCTATTTGTGTTTTTTCCTTGTTTATGTTGACTATTAAGCTTGTGTTTTTTTCTTGTTTGTGTTTTTTTTCCTGTTTGTGTTGGCTTCTTAGACTCGTAAATTTCATTAAAGAATTATCACCTCATTGACGAAATTCCAAACACATTGTGAAGAAGGCCTAAGGCGATAAAATAAGCACAATTTTCTACTTTCCTGCCGGAAGTAAATTATGTCGACTAGAAATTAAAAGCATCATCTACCATCCATGCTAGAGTTGTAATCTTGTAATATCTTCATTTGACAATGGAAAGGGAATATTGAAAGCTATGTTTCTATGATATCATCTTTCCTTTTGACTTCGTCAATTAGGATAATGGGGAAGAAAAATTTAAAATACGATAATGTTTGTAAGCAAGTTATTTTTGGAACATATTTCTCCTATGATAAGGTGTTTTGACTGAAACTTCTCATGAAGCAAGATTTATTGTTTAATTACCTTCCTTTACTTCAAAATATTTTTTACAATTAAGCTTTAATAGTCTTTTATTGATTTTTTCTTAATCTTTGATTTCTATTTAGAAATTTAAGAATGTTTCCAATTCTCAAACTTTGTTTTAAAAAAGGTGTGAATACTCACATTAAATAAAATAAAATAAAAACAAGTCCCACTCCATTAGAAGGTAATTAAATAATAAAGCAAGAGCTTCTCACTGGATCGAAATGTTACTTTATGTTCTTGATAAAACCCCATCCCAAATGTATAAAGCAATATAATAAGAAAAAAAGATGTGATAAGGTGTTTTGACTCAAACTTATAAAGAATATTGAGAAATCCCTAAGACAACTTGCTTACAAACATTATCGTATTTTAAATTTTTCTTCCACCTTTTCCTAATTGATGGAGTCAAAAGGAAAGATGATATCGTGGAAACATAGCTTTCAAGATTCCCTTTCCATAGTCAAATGAAGATATTACAAGATTACAACTCCAGAAATAGCATGGATGGTAGATGATGCTTTTAATTTATAGTCGACATAATTTACTTCTGGTAGGAAAGTAGAAAATGTGAGAAAATTGTGCTTATTTTCTAGCCTTTGTCCATCTTCATGGTGTGTTTGGAATTTTGTCAATGAGGTAACCATTCTTTAATGAAATTTACTAGTCTAAGAAACCCGGAAAAAAAAAACACAAACAGGAAAAAAAACACAAGCTTAATAGTCAACACAAACAAGAAAAAAAACACAAACATGAAAAAATACAAAGAAGGAAATAAAGAAGAGCGATCAAACCAATAGACATATGAGAGAAGAGCGTTCAAAACCAATAGAAATATATATAGAGAGGGGAAGAAAGATGGCCTGTATTGAATTCAATAGAGTATGGATTACAATAGAAAAGGAGGGTAAGAGGGTGTTTTGATATGAATTGATTATTGTATGGCGATGAAGAAGCGGAGATATATAGGTAGAGGTTGCAGAATGTGAAACTTGGTTTGCATGACAGGCAAGTGAAATGAATGGAGTAAACTATCTACTCCATACATAAGTCCAAGGGAGATGTCAAGTTAAGATACCTCTGCAACATTGTATAATCATCCATAATGGAATGTTTTTGAATACCTAGTTTTGTAAGAGCAGTAAGCATGAAAGAATGAATCCTAAACAGTTCACAATGGTTTTAAAGAGAAGTACTATAGCATGACTGAACGCAATTACCTGCTACATAAAACCAAACCGGTGGATTGCTATCGAGGTTTCCTTGGATTAGAAGTACATGCTTACTCTATGAGAGTGCAGTCACGATGCAGGAGAGGAGAGCTATATTCAAAATTCAAACACACTGATGAGAAATCGCGATCAGTTGGGTTCTAACATGGACGGTTGGTTGGACCCACGTCTGATGGTAAATTTTTTGGATGAGAAGCTAGCAACCAGGTTGGCGGTCGAAGAGCCTCTACCTCACGAAGTAACTAACAGAGTAAGCTATCTGCTCGACGGATGGGTGGGCCCCGGTGCAAATCATTGGGTAGATAGCTTACTCCAGAAGGGATGGTTGCTGCAACAAGTCATCAATATTCTCAATCGTTCTCCCCAATCTTGGTTATTGCACTATATCTCTTCCAAGATATCGAAGGTGATCATGCATATGTTTTCTTGCGCACTAAATTTCTCCCAAAAAGAATTGTAACAAAAAAAAGTGTGAATGGATTTAAAACATAAACATGCACACACTAAGGATGCACGCACACACTTCTCCCTCAAATTTTTTGAACCTCCACACCATCTTAAAAAGAAAAGCATGTGATCGTTAGTAGTGTGCATGCATTAGTAACACATGTGCACTACTAGCACATGCATGATCCTATTAAAGATTATGAAATAAAATAGCAGCATGTGGATTGGTTTGTAACAAAACAACCTATGAACTGGCTTGAAGACTCTAACACCGCATGTGAACAACCACCGTCCACCAATTGGACATCAAATTGTTGGTATGTGCCAATCTTCCTTTTTTTCTCAATTTTATAATGGTGTACTCATATATTTGACTAAAAAAATAGTAAAGAACCATGTTTTTTAACAATTTTTTGGTATAAAATTGTAATATCCCAAAGTTAAGCCCTATACATTGGTTTATTTACTTATTTTTCTTTGTTGAGTTGGCACTAGATTCCATGACCATGGACACCTGAAGAGATGTATTTTATTTTAATTGCAATTATTATTATTATTATTATTATTATTATTATTATATTTAAAATTAATATTGGCTCAACATGACAACAACGCTACTGGGGGTTCTAGATTATCGCATGAGAAGGGGTTGGAGTTAGTATTTTCATCTCCCCCTAACAATTCTCTTGCATGCCTAATTCCATTAATTTTGGACTATGAGGGTCATATAACCCATAATTAATGACTTGCATGCAGATGCGTGCAGAATTTACACCTTTAGGTGAGAATATTCCTCATCTAGCTAGCAGTAGGGCCCACTTCCACTTCACACACTATCCATACACCCTTCTTGACTCAATGAAGTCATAATAACGCCTAATTCTAGTCACTGGCAGTAAAATTTAAGTTAATTTAAGTATTTTTCCGTTAAATGGAGTCTTTGTTTCAGTTACACTAGTGAAACTAGCTGTTGGTTAAGTAATTAAAGGTCACCTTTAATTATTTAAGTATTCCACTTAGTAATTGGAGCCAATTTACAGTGAACTCAAGCATTTTTATTAGCCAATTTCCAGTTAACTAAAGCATTTTAATTAATTTAGAGTCTAACAAAATGCATGGTAGTGGTTTTCGGGAAATTCGAATCCTCTAGAGGAATTCAAGTTAGTATCAAGAAGGAGGTCTAGTTAAGCAGTTATTGAGACAGTTGAGGGTTTTGAGGCTACTTTTGAGGAATTTGAGCTAGTTAGTCAAGGGAAGTGTCTCTATCAGTGTCCAGGAGTCAGTCCTAGTCAATTCAAGTGCCTCAATGAATACTTGAATGAGTTAGTGAGTGGTCGTTAGAAATCCCCAATGGATTGGTCAGGATAGGGCCTAGCTAATATGTTATTAGGTGGGTTATTTTCTAAACATTATATATTAAGGGATATATCAGGAGTCGATGACAAGGTATATATATCAATGTAGATATTAAATTAAATAATTTAGAATTTCCTTGATAATAGGATGAGAAAAGTGGTTACTTTTTAGTTACGTGGATAAGCATAATATCTCCTATTCTTAGTGAAATATATAGAGAATGGGTTTTGGATGATTGGTGAATATTTTATTCAACTTATGTAATTTTCAGGAATGTCTTCCCCAAGAGATATTCAATATTATAATTATGTATATACGATCTATGTCATTGGCTTGTTCGTGTATTAGTGTATATATAGGTCCTTGGAAGGCGTTGCCTCCTTTGTGAAATTTCCTTTTCTTTAATGATTTGTATTTCAAGTTGGAAATGGTTCCCCATGGAGGAATCACAACCCCCATCCAATTGTCTTAATATATAATAATTAATTGACATGGGTTTCGAAATGGTGTCTCATTCGCGATATAGAAACCCCCATTCAATTTTTTTTAGTATATATTAATTACTTGGTATGGTGTTTGGTAAGGGAATTTCTCCTAAAGAGGACACATTCCCAACCTCGCAACGGTTTGTTTCTTCCCTTAATTTCTTATGTATATGCTTTATAAAAATATATAACTATAAGATATGGTATGGTTATATACATTGGAGTGTATGTAATAATATAGTATTACTGTGTGTAAGGATATATGTGTATATATAGAGTGTATAGTGTGTGCTTAACATATGAGTTATAGTATGTGTTTGGAGGCATGCATGTTTGTATAGATGGTAATATGTATTTTATGGGTAGGGTGGGATATACCGTAATGTGCAATTTATTACATGCAATAATTATTAGTAGTATGTGTATTCAATATATATATATATATATATATATAGAGAGAGAGAGAGAGAGAGAGAATTTAATATTACATTAAGATATAATTTAGATATTAAGGAAAACTCATATATTTAATATATGTCACAGATATCCAAAATAATAATAATAATAATAAGTGTTATAGTTTTTTTATTTTCATAATTTGTGTAATTACAAAACTTATAATTAAAATCATGTAATAAGAATATGTATCTTCTATTTAATTAAATAAGAAGTGGAGACTAGTCTATATTTAATATTAATTATTTGTGTAGAAAGTAATAATAATAAGTTGTTAAAGTATGTTTTGATTGTGTGATATAACATTAATTTCAAGGAAAGATGTTATATAAGGTTGATATCTGTAATGGAGGTCCGAGAATGGAATATTTTGTTTTTGAGGTTATGTAGTGGTTTCTATAAGTGACTAATAATTATGTCAATAGCATTTTTATTTGAGATTTGGGGTGGACTATGACCTATGCTTTTTCATATACGGATGAGGATGAGACGAGTTTACTGTCGAGATTGATTCTATGGAAGTAGTTCCAAATTTGAAATAAACCATTATAAAAAAAAGAACATAAAAAATAGAAGGTAGATGATGAATGGATAACTGTTAGTGATGCATGGCTAACTCATAGCTAATGAATCGATAACCAATGGTTCATGGAAGATAGTTAGAAGAATGTGAGATAAAAAAAGAATATAAAAAATAGTTGATAGTTGATAAATGGATAACAAGAAGAATACCAGTGATAACATGTAGCTAGGTATGGATAACTCAGACTTGAACCCGTTTGAATATGAGGATTAAAAAAATCTCATCCATTCAATTTCTATCTCTCAACCATTTGATCCCTATCGGCATGATCCAGCCGCAAACTATGTTTGTGTTCTAGTTTTATTAAAGAGAGAAATAGAAGTTATGTTGAAACAAATGTTTTTTGCGAAGCCCCAAATGTTGGAGATCATGCTTACAATACTAGTGTTATGGCCTTCTGATTTTCTCAGTTAGGTTTGAAATGTTTAATGTAAGATGCCTTTCATGTTACATTAAAGAGTATAAGGTATGGATGTGGCCTTTGTGGTATTATTGAAAAGTGTTTTTGGTATGATTTTGGTGACATATCTTATATATTTATTGATAGGTATCCTACTAGTATCTTGGTGATATTTCATAAATAAAGTAAAGAGGTGAAACAAGGTATTGATGATAAAAAAAACTATCTGAAAAGTATTTATTAAGCCTATAAATGATTAGAATATTATGGAAATAGTAAATTATTTTGGTATACTCTTGTGGCTTATTGAAATATGTGAATATATTATCTATACCTAGGAACTAATCATGTGTTCTATTAATTGGTTGTGATTCAAGTGAGCACCAGGTAAGGAGGAAATGTAAGCATGAGTTTCTTGTGAAGGAAATGTAATGAGATCATGTTGCAAGAGAGGGGGAAAATCTTGAACAAGAGAGTTGATGCACACCATAGAGAGCACTATAAGGGGTGGGTACGCTCGAGGGAATTTATGGAAAAGAAGAGGTACCATCCTTATGTTTGGTGGGGCAGGTCTGTGGGTTCCATAGTTGTCTGAGTCAAAGCAAGATACCTGTGAAGATGAAATAAATATGCAAATAGATAAGTAACTTTGTGACATGAATACCTTTTTGATCTTGTTAAGAAAGTATATTTGTGCTCCTTGTTAGAAAAGTATATTTGTGCTATGAATAGCTTGTTGAAGAAGTATGTGTATTTTTATGTAACTTTGTATATACTGATGAAATTTGTGTGATTAATTGGAATTAATTTCAAGTATTATAAATATGTATTCTATGTATCTTGTATCTTTATACTTGATGGATAATCATATGGATGATTGGTGGAAATATGATTTGGGTGGGACTATTTTATTGAAAGATTGAAATCCTTTTAATGAGGCTTCAGTATCCTCTAATGGGGATTTAAGATTGACCTTTTCTTCTACACTAGGAACCACTCTACTACTCCAGTTCTTACACAATAATCCTAGGAGTGGGATGGTTATATTTTGAGGGACCGACAGGGTGAAGGAAGTCACATTCCATAGGCTATGGAGACAGACAGAAAAGAAGTTGGTAGTGGGAAGTATTGTGCTCTTGGAAGAGAAGGTTCCAAGAGTGGAAATGATGAAGGCATGTGTAATGACATGTAAGAGTAAGTACGCATCAAGGACAATGCATTAATTTAAGAAGGATGGGATGTAATATCCAGAAGGTAAGCCCCATACATTGGTTTATTTAGTTATATTTCTTTGTTGAATGGACACTAGATGTCAGGACCATGGACACCTGATGAGATGGGTTTTATTTTAATTACAATAATGAATATTATTACTTATATTTAAATATGATTATTTATATTTAAATATTATTATTTTTTATATTATTATATTTAAAATTAATAATGGAACAACATGAGAACAATGTTAATGTCGGGTTTTGGAATGTCATGTGAGAAGGGGTTGGGGTTAGGAGTTGCATCTCCCCCTAACAATATTCTTTCCCACCTAATTTCATTAATTTTGGACTATATTGATTATAAAACCCATAATTAATGACTTGCATGCAAATATGTTCCCTTAGGTGAAAATATTCCTCATCTAGGTAGTAGTAGGGCCCATTTCCACTTCACACGCTAGCTATGTGCCCTTCTTGACTCATTGAAGTCATAATGGAACCTAATTTTGGTCACTGATAGTTAAATTTAATTTATTTTATTTAAGTATGTATAAGTTAAATAGAGTCTTTGTTTCAGTTACACTAGTGAAACTAGTTGTTAGTTAAGTAATTAAAGGTTGGCTTTAATTATTTAAGGAATATGCTTAGTAATTGGATCCTATTTCCAACTAAGTCAAGCATTTTAACTAATTTAGAGTCTAAGTAAATGCATGGTAGTGGTTTTGGGGAAATTTGAATCCCTGGGAGGAATTCAAGTCAGTCTCAATCAGGAGGTATAGTTAAGTCGTTATTGATTCAGTTAAAGGTTTTGAGGCTAACTTTGAGGAATTTGAGCTATCCAGTCAAGGGAAGTGTCTCCTTCAATGTATAGGAGTCACTCTTAGTGAATTCAAGTGCCTTAGTGAATACTTGAATGAGTAAGTGAGTGGTGGTTAGGAAGCCCAGATGCATTGGGAGTGCTTCATCAGTAGTCTAGAGTCACACTCTTGAAGGCAACTCAAGTTGGGAAAATAAGATTCGAATTTCTCTATGAATGAGGTATTCATTGTTGTGCAAGTCTAGGAGTGTAGTAGAGAAGGGATCTATGGAAATAATAAATTCCAAGAGATAATTTGGCTTATACTTACACATTTTTTAATAATGGTCCAATCTATTAGTCTAGGGATCTATTGAAATAATGAATGCCAAGAGAGAATTTGGCCGATACTTACAAAAAAAAATTTAGTGGTCCAATCTATTGATCCAGGAGAACAATTTTATTGTTTTTGTATTCCATAGTAGGGATCTAGAGGTGGTCCATGGTATTTTTTCTTTATGAAGAGAATTCTCTAGCAGGGGTTTGGCTTATCGGATCAAGAGGAAAAAATTTTCCTTTCTTTTGAATGCTTTACTAGGGGTTCAAATTTGTGTTTTGACTTGAGCGGTCAGAAGAGATTAACCAAGAGATTATCCAATAGGAGAGGTTGTTAATCATGTGTGTAAATCTATTCCTAGTTTCACTATGACCTAAGGTAGAGGGGGGTAATCCTAGATAGGTGTTTATGGCCATTTTCTCTCATACATTGAATGCTCCTATGGGGATCAAGATGAGAAAGTGACCTTGGATGTCATAAGTGGCATTTTCAGAGAGGGGGGTAATCCCAAGATCGACCACGGCTTGGAAATTTTGGGAGAGGTGGTTAATTCTAGGAAAGGAAGCAAATAATCCATTAGTGTAACTGTAGAATATAACTTCTAGTGTGGGATTATAGAACCTCATCTCAGGGGGGGGGGGGTCCGTGGGAAAACACACACCAAGTAAAGATCACAGGTTCGGAGGAAAGTTGTCATGTTGCTGCTAGTTTCACACAATTAAGATAAGTCATTTAAGATTTTAAATTGATATTCCTTAATATTATGATGTATTAGGAAGTATGCATGTGCATATTTAATGTTTATTTTCAAGGTAGATCTATCATGTATTAGTTCTCTTGTGGATTCATAGTTTCTTGAAAAATCTCTACTTCTTTATGCTAATATGTGCACTATAATTCATAAATGAAATTCTAATTATGAAATATTATATAAGGAAAACCTTATGGATAATTATGAATATTATATGCCAGTTTTAGTATTAATATTTAAATCTTATCTATGGAAAATAAAACGATTAGCATTTCTTATGTATGAATTCTTATTTCTAGTACAATTAACGGGATTTGATAAAGGATGAATTGTATCATGTTTTAGTTGTACTTTATTAGTTAATCAAAGCTTATGTGGATTTTCATGTGGTTGTACATGACAACCCCATATCAGGTCATGCATGGGTTAAAAGAAGATACTTAGTATTTAATTCATGACCAGGAGTTATCTACAAATTTCCTATGCTAGTAGAGTTTGCTTTTGAATACTAAAAGGGATAGTATTAGGAGATAAATTTTCATGGAATTGAAGTAATTAGGACTACTTATTTTTGACATCCATATAATATTTTTTATTTCTCCACATCTGATTGATCATTGGGATTTTCTTATAATAGAATTATGTAGAACTAGTTATGAAACAGGTTGTTTATTTCCTAGTTAAATTAACATGACCAGTTGACTGAGGAAGTTTAAAATATTAAATGATAGAGTAGATCTGATTAAGTGAACTTATCCATTGTGCTAAACTTGAATCTCAACCCTCTCTACCTTTAGAGATAGAACCTATACATTTCCTTACCAAGTGACTAGGTTGGGTATGTTATAAAAATCCATTTTTTTTAACAAAACAATTGTCTAAAACATCCAAATTTTTCATAAATTAAAAACCATGGAACCATAAGAGAACCAACCACCAAAATTAAATGTACATCCTTACCTAAACCAAAACCCTTAAGAAGACCTCAACCAATAATTTGATCAACTTAGGAATTTGATTTAGGAGTTGAGAAGCAAAAGAGAACCATCTTTATTGTCCCTTGCCTCCTCATTTGACAACATCATTGATTCATTTCACCATTCTCATTCTCAGTTGACTGATATGACTAAATATAGGGTTATAATGATATATTTTTATTCTTATGGCCTAAGTAAGGATCAAATAAAAGATTTGAATGTAACCAAAGATGAGATTTATAGTAATTTCACCAATCTCGAAATATGCCAACCTATTGATGTAAAAAAGAAGCATATGTCCATGGATTGGTGTATTTTCTAGCCAAAAAGACGATTGGATGAGCAGGTGGTTCATGGTGTATGATCAATCTTCATGCAATAATAGGGAGGCTCCATTATACTTCCTTAGATAACTATGGTCCAAGTTCATCCTTGGTTTATATGTCAACTAATTTGACATGACCATGTTACAAAGTGATGGTATGCGCTCTATCTAAGATTGAACTTCTGCTTGATGGAACCCATTGATAGGGACACCTTCTCCTAGGAATGAGACTAGTCTCCCTCCTCATCCACCCCAGTTATCTCATAGACTTGATGATATTAATGAGTCAATGATATGTGTTGCACACAATTTGCTTAGATATACCAAATATGTGGCAATGTCTTGAGTATACAGATAGGATGTACATGAGAGAGACAATGTACCAGGCCTTCATCGAAAATCGAGGAGACACCAAATTCTAGTTGTAGCCCAGATGAAACATTCACATTAATGAGTATTGTGTGACATCATTGTTCTCATTACAAACATACTTGTCATGGCCCGACACACGATCCACTCAATGGAAGTCATATGCAGTAGGTTATAACATTTTTTAATTTATGAGTGATCATTGAGTATATATTTACATATGCAATAGATAATTTTTCAATATAGTTAATTTTAAATTAGTTTTTTTACCATTGGTAGTTGAATGTATAGTTGTTTACAACCCATACACTACCTTCGAGATGCGAGGACATAGTTTGTACCTATCTAGATCGAGTTATAGTAGCGGTGGTGATGGTTGTGGCACCTCACACAAAGGTTTTTTGATTATTTGGAACAATTTAAATGCATGTTTAAGTAAATAATGATAATATCTATGTACTCTTCTAGTGATTTTTGTAAAAAATCATAAGTACAAATTCTTATAGGGTTCATGTACTCTTCCAATAGATGACTTATTTCATGACATGCACTACATCTATGTAGAATACTCCACAAGTGTATACCCTAATACTATATGCCTACTATCTACCAATAAACTAAAACATGGAAAATAGGTATACACCCTAATACTAGATGCCTACCATCCATGAGACATGAATGAAGAGAACTAACATCTTTATTATTACAATCCGTATTATCTATGGGTAAAAATAAATCCAACAAAACTCTATCACTCCATGGATATCGTAGTTTAAACTCCCACTCAAATCCTATTTTACATGGTTATGTCCTTTTTCGAAGCAAATCCCTCCACCATAACAAATGTTCAATTACATGTATGGGTCATCATTACTATGTACTACCACCCTATACTTGTTACCAACCTCCTTCTAGTATCTTGGTGTTCTAACTAGGGTATTTTTTCTTAAAATGGAAGGGTCTCATTATAGCACAACTTTTCCTAAGTTTTTTGGTCCTCCCATATATCATTGTTGATCTGTTTAACTATTATATGCCACCCATCCCACAACTATTATACCACTTGACTTACTATGCAAGTATGTATATCTATCTTATTTCCAATACGTGTTTTCCTTCAAATATATGGCATCCCTAACATGAACAAGGATCTTCATAATACAATAAATTATTCATGTTTTGCAAGAATGCCTCACTACGTAGTAATATGCAGATATAGAAAATTTAGCTACCCCAATATTTGGTCATTGTTAATAAATATGATATTGTGGAGAAACTAAGTGAGTGTGTTCCAAATTTTGACATGGGAAATACAACAATTTATGTCCAAGCAATTAGGAAAATTGAGATGTAGTAAAGTGATGTCAATGATTTTGTTGACTTTTATTCAATTCCTCGAGATGGAAAAATGTTTATAGAACCATATAAACTAAATTCAGTTCATGGACATATATTGCAACGTGTTATTTAAAAATATTTAATGCTTTAAAAATTGTGCCTAAGTTGGTACATGCCACATGCCACATTACACATGCACCATGCACCACATCACTCCTATACAAAAAAATTAACTTAACATCGAGTGTAATTGAAATTAATTATATTTTGTTATTATGTTTAATATTGTAATTGTCTTGTTTATAAACTAAATCATAGTATTGTTGTGTTTCCATAGGTGTCTACACATTTGTATAACCAACCATCTCCACCGGGGATTAACGGATCACCCTATGCTCAGGTATCATGTATAATTAAGTACACCTTTAATGTGATTTTGGTTTACTTATTATGATTTATTTGTATTTTCATATTTTCATACTAGGATCCATCATTTTCTATAGGTGTCATCATTCCATCACTTTCATCCATTTTATACGACCTCCCTTGTTAGCCGCACCCCACCCTTCCATCCAATTTATAATGCCTCCCCTGTTAGCTTCCCTCACCCCTTCCATACCCCCTACCGTCATCCCATCCACCCTACCTCATTTTTCCACTCCCCCATTCCATCCATCCCCCCTCTCTCTACACATATTCCCTTCCATAAACACTCCCCCTTCCATCCATGAAATCCCTTCCTTCCATCTTCCCCCTTCCATCTATCCATTCCCTACCATCCACCCTCGTTCCCCCCAGATCCACCTATTCCCTCCAATCCATCCCCCACCCCTATTTCATCCCCTATTATCCCCCTTTCTCATCCTAGCATGATTCCACATACCATCCATCCTATAGGGGTCTATCACAATAGGACTCAATCATCATATCATCCACTACCTTCCACAACTAGACCCACCGTTGTGCCTTCTATTGTTATAGCTGCCATAGCCACATCTACATTGGTTCGATCTGTATTTGTTGTAACTACAACGAATTCCCACCCCACCAATGTATCGGAGAAGTTTTCCCAACCTTATGTTCCATTAGCTACCACAGAGGACTATACCTCTCCACTCAACAATAAATTGATGGTGATATTGACTAGTTTATGAAAATATTGTGAATCATTAATTATAATGATTTTAGGCATCTATTTTTTTCAAAAAACTAATTGTTGTACATGTTTCAGGGTATCATTCTTGAGAAGCTTTCCATAAGGAGGAGGGAAAATTCCTTACTATCCATGATTGAGCTTCCTCTAGATCGAAGAAGAGGAAGATCAATTTTGGATATGCACATGAGGGTGCCAAGGGTGGTTAGGATGCTTCAGATTGTCCTATGTATATGAGCCATATTTTGTATATATGGCATGAATTTCCATATTTTCTACTTGGAATGAGTTGACATTATGTGTACATTGCGAACTATGTTCCAGTTGTTTTAAAAATGCATACTTTCAGACAAATTTTGCATATGAATACATGGATTTTCTGTTATGTGTATGACAATGGATATGTCTTATTTTGTATATGCATATGGTTGTTTTTATTCATATGGTGTTTTAGTATTATGTTTATCTAATATATCTTTATACTTTATTAAAATTTTAGACAAACAACTAATAGTGGAAGATATTCAAGCCTTCCATAGCCATACTCACACAACAATTCAAAAGATAAAAATACCAAAACTATGCAAACAAGTTCTAACTTGTTTGGGAAGCCTAAAAATGCATAAACCAAATATAAAATTACGTGTCTACATCTACAAATGCAGAAATAAGACAAGTTAGGGTGATTTGCAAGCGGTTATTAAAAACACATTGGAACATTGGAATAACACTAGGGGTGCCTCTCTTGCATGGTTCCATGGCCCAAAACTGGTGATATTTCATGATTTCATAAACAAGGGTTTGGATCAGTAGGAGACAATACAAATTTTGAACAATGGGGTCATATTTGGAAATGAATCAATCATGAAATCTTGGTTGGAATTCCCATTTTAAACCTAACCAAACATACTTATAGGATATCACAAAACTCAATTCTGCTGCCTGGATCAAATTCTATGCCCCCTGTAGTTTTTCAACTTGTGTCCCTAAAAGTCTCTAGGAGGAAAGTTTAAATGGGCCATAGAAAAATGACCATGGCTCTAATGGATTAATTGGTAACTATTTTGGAATTAGGATATTGGAATAACACTTGAGCTTCGTCTCTCACAAGATTCCACGGCCAAAATCTAGTCATATTTAATGATTTCATAAACTAGGGTTTGGCTTAGTAGGAGACAATGAAATTTTTTCACAAGGGATTCAAATTTGGAAATGAATTGAATGTGAACTCTTGGTTGGAGTTACCACATCAAAATTGACTAAACACACTTGAAATATCTTATAGAACTCAATTTCCCTTCCTTGATCAAATTCTATGCCCTCGACATAGTTTCAATATGTCCCTGAAAGCCTTTAGGAGGTGAGTTTAAATGGGCCATAGAATGATGATAGTATCTCAGATATATGAGCATTAGAATCCATTTCAATCGGTACATAGGGATAAATTTAGGGGTTTCTCTCTCATGTGGGTCCATGGCCCAAATCTGGTCCTATTTCACGATTTCATAAACTAAGGTTTGGCTCAGTGGGAGACAATGCAATTTTTGCACAAGGGAGTCAACCTTAGAAATGCCTTGATCATGAAATATTGGAATGAATTCCAATATTGAAACTGACAAAACACACTTGCAGGATCTCACAAAAATCAATTCTACTACCTGGATCAAATTCTATGCCCCTGGAAGGGTTTTAATGTGTGTCCTTAAAATCCTCCATGAGATGAGTTTAAATGGGACATAAAATGATGATTGTGGCTTGTATAGACAAACCATCAAATTAGTTGGAATTGGGACATCTGAATAATTCTAGGGGTGCCTCTCTTTCATGGGTCCATGGCCCAAATCTGGTCATATTTCATTATTTCGTAAACTAGCATTTCGCTCAACAGGAGACAATGTAATTTTTGCACAATGCATAAACTTTGGAAATTCCTTTACCATGAAATATTGGTTGGATTTCCCATGTTGAACTTAACCAAACACACTTACAGGATCTCATATAACTCAATTCCGCTACCTGAATCAAATTATATGCCCATAACAGGATTTCAACATGTGTCCCTGGAAGTCTCTAGGAGGTGAGTTTAAATGGGCCATAGAACGATGGTTGTGGATCGGATTGATGAATCGTTGACTCCATTGGAATATAGAAATCATAATAACGTTAGGGGTTCCTCTCTTGCATGGGTACTTGGCCCAAATTTGTCCCTATTCCATGATTTCATAAACTAGGGTTTGTCTCAGTAGGAGACGATGCAATTTTTGCAAAAAGGGGTAAATTTTGGAAATTCCTCGGCTATGAACTCTTGGTTGGCGTTCCCACATCGAACCTAAAGTAATTTTTAGGGGTGAAATTTCGCCAATTGGCTATTTTTTGGGTTTTTTTTCAAAAAATAAATTCATCATTTGGTCATTTTTAGTGTCTAATATTGCCTATATTTACATAAAATATGTTTTTTTTATCATAATATTCGCCAAAATTTACACATTTCAGTGTTAATTTTAAGTTTCATATTTAATATTCTCCTACTTATCTATAAACATGTTTTTTCCAATACAAAATAATCGCCTAGAATATTATACTTAAGTATAATATTAGAATCCTTAAAAAATACCCTGAACTGAAAAAAAACACTTATAGAATCTTATATAACTCAATTCCATTTCCTTGATCAAATTATATACCCTTGGAAGGGTTTCAACAATTGTCCTAGAAAGCTTCCAGGAGGAGATTTTAAATGGGCCATAAAACAATGATCCTGGCTCGAATCGTTGAACTGTCAACTACATTGGAATTAGGACATCGAAATAATGCTAGGGGTGCCTCTCTTGTGTGTTTCCATGGTCTAGAACGCATTTGTTTTGGTGATTGTGGGATCTAGGTTTTCTCTCATTAAGAGACAATAAAACATACAAGGAGCTAAGTTTATTGAATATAATATTTTGTGATATCAAGTAGGAAAAATTTTTGTTCATTTTTTCATTCCATCATATTCCTTGGTTATTTTTTCACTTAATCATACCTAACATTCGCACATATAACATTAAAACAATCCCATGTGAAGCTATTGGCCTTGCCATATCCCATACATTTATGGTAGTATGTGATTACATTCACACAATGGGTTTTTGTAGAAAGTTGACTTTACATGAGAGATTGCATTGTCATTGGATTTCATGCATAGGGGTGTCATAGGGGTCTTCCTTTAAGCTCCCACATAGCATGGGGATAATGACGGTGACAACAAGGATGATGGTGATGGTGGACAGAGATAGAAAAAAACAAAGACAACATATCCATTAATGCAGAGATAGTGTGCATGAGGACAATGAGGCATGATGGTGATGGTGAAGCATGATCGTGATGATGACAATGAGAATGATGGATGGTGGACGACTTGTATGAGAGAAAAAAACAAAGACAACATATCCATTAATACAAAGATAGTGGGCATGAGGATGATGAGGCATGACGGTGAAGGAGACAATGGACATGGTGATGGTGAAGCATGATGGTGATGGTGACATATGTTTGATGAGGATGATGTTGGATGTCAAATGATGGAGGAGGAGGACGATGGTGCACACATGAGCATGGGGATGGTGATGGTGAATCATGATGGTGATGGTGGATGACTTAAAGATGAGAGAAAAAAATACAACATATCCATTAATATAGATATAGTGAGAATGAGGATGATGATGCATGATGTGGATGGAGAAAATGGGAATGGTGATGGTGAAGCATGATGGTGATGCTGACATATGATGGATGAGGATGACGGTGGATGACAAATGATGGATGAGAAGGATGATGGTGCACACATGGGCATGAGGAGGATGATGGTGACGTTAATGGAGGAAATGGCCATGGTGTTAATGAAGCACAAAGATGATGGGAGAATGATCATGGGGATGGTGTCAATGAGAATGGGTATGGAATTAAGGTGAGAATGAGCACGAGGGCCATGATGGTGACAATGGGGATAATGAGGATGGGGACAGTGACAACATGGGAATGAGGAGGATGATGGTAACATTAATGGTGGCAATGACCATGGTGTTGATGATGCACATCAATGATGGGATAATGAGCATATGGATGGTGGCAATGGGCATGGGGATGGAATTAACTTGAAAATGATCACATGGGCCACAATAGTGACAATGGGGATGGTGAAAACATGGGCATGAGGAGGATGGTGGTGATGTTGATGGAGGCAATGTCCATGTTGTTGATGAAGCATGGTGGTGATGGGAGAATGCCATGGTGATGGTGGCAATGGTGATTGGGATGGAATTAAGGTGAAAATGTGCATGAGTTCCATGATGGTGACAATGGGGATGATGAGGTGAAAATGAGAATGAGAACCAATACATCAAAAATACATAAATGTATGGTTATATGTAATTAAACAAAACATAAACATGGAAAAATAATCTAAGATAAAAAGATCTATATAACATGAAATAAATATTTAACAAAACATGAAATAAACTATCTAAAATGAATAACATTAGAAATGCACGAGTAAATAAATAAATAGATGACTAAACTATGTACATATCATGAAATAATTAACTCAATGAACTAGGCCTTCTAGATCTTACCAGATTCTGATTATCCCCAACATTCTCTCGTGCTCTACATGAGGTAGGAAGTAGCATACATTGTTCGACTTATTTGTAGACATTGTTTGCAGCTGGATATTTGTACCCATGATCAAGTTCATAAAGTGATAAAACGGTGAACCCGGTATGCAATCCATGTATACATACCCACTGGTCTTTGTATACTTTCCATCTAGTGTGAGGTATTCACCCTAAACAACCATCAATCCAATTAGAAAGTAAATGCCTTCACTATCAGTTAATGATGTGATGAGGGTTTTCTTCCCTCGGATGCATCATGCCAACCAATAATTCATGTCCCATTCATTGTCTTTCAGGAAGATAACTGTGTATATGTGTCCTACAAAAAATTTTAACAATAAAATTAACACCCTTGAGAGTGTTGGTCTCGAAACATATTTCTATTCCTCCCACAACATGAAGATCAAAATTTTGAAACAATTGAGAGCCTCAATCTCTCATTTGACTACTGCTTCCACAAAAGAATAAATATTTGAGGACAAAGGTGGCTCTAAACAGACCATTTCCATGACCACTTAAGGGCCAAAACTCAGCTCCTACAACTCATACAATGAAAAAATGCCTAACATGGGTATGAATTGTCCTGGAAATACTAAAAATCAAGTTTGATGCCTAAAAATCTAGGTAAAGTGGGTTTTTTTAAGGAAATAATCAAAAATCTTAATCCCACATTCATAGTTAAGTGATTGGGTGCACAAACCCCAATTCTATATAAGGAAGGAATATGAGGTGAATGAGGGAGGACAAAAGAGAAAAAAAAAGGCATGTTAAAGGATTTAGAGGCTAGATAGATTCTTTTTCACATCAAGTTATTGGTGATAATTAGCATAGATAGAGAAGGATTGTTTTAAAAAAAGGAGAAAGGGATTCACCTATATCATTGGGTTGTGATAACTTTCTTCTTATTTTAAATAAGATGCAATTCTAGTTTCCCCCAAATGTTGTGATTGAATCTATTAGTGCCAGAAATTGTTCTTAGACTACTAGAAGAACAAGCCAACACAATCTCAAAAGTAAAATTAAATAAAATATTTTTTAGGGTTTTGGTTTATGGTTTTTGTTTTGAAAACTTCATAAGCAAGGAGGAAATAAACATCCCCAAGCTAATATTGAACTGAATCATGCAAGTTGGATAAACTGGGGATCAAACACATCCCAATAAGCCATAAACATTACACATGAAATACTAATTCCACCCACAGGCTACAAGCATTTACATGAATAAACCTTTAAACAAGAAATTAAATTGCAGACTGAGCAATCAAACAGATCAAAAATGAAAAAGCATGACAGGTAAAAGGGCTTATCATTTTATATATAATCAATAACGGTCATCCACTTACATAAGAGTTATAAGTGTTAGCTTGAGGAATCAAAGCTCCAAAAGCTTCTTCTTGAGTGAAAAATCCCACCTCAAAACTGTATGTTTGTCTTCCTTTTATCATTACAAAAGTAAATTAGTTTCATAACTACCTTCTAGACCGAAATTTGAAACAGTTACATCAATTAGTTACATGATAACTGATAATATTTATATATAATTAACCGAAAAATAGCAAATTGGATTTGGAGAAATTTGGTGAATTTCTGGAAATTTGGTGAATTTCTGGAAATTTGGGTCTCAAAGACGCCTTCATATCTCTCAATCCGAGACACCTGTGAAACAAATGAGAGAGGTTTTTTTAAATGAGTATGTTATGAACAAAAACCTCTCTTGGGTCTTCAAAATTCATCTTCAATTGATCGGAATATGTTCTGAAAATTTGTGACTAAAACAGGAAATTATTAAATAATTCAAACCCTGAAAATATGACACAAAGATGAATTCAAATCTCTCAAATGATAATAGCTGTTGCAAAAATGAGAGAGGTTTTTTTGAATGAGTCTATTCTGGACCCAAAAAAAAAATTGGTTTTCCTGAATTCATTTCCATCTCCTCGTAATCTGCTCCCAATGACAATGATGAAAACAGGAAAAACAGAGCTGCTATAGGGATTTCCTCATGAAAATATTTGACAAAGGACTCAAAAATAAGAGTAAGATTATAAATCAAAACTTGGAATAAACTTTTATTATAAGTTTTTGAAAGCTTAAAGATGTACATATTAACTAATAAGCCCAAAATACAAACCTTAAAAACTAAAAGAATGAAATAATTCAACCATTAAAAGCATTAAATCCAACCAAAATTATCGATTGTCAAAAATTCTTAAAATCAACATAAAATGTAAAATCATTTTAAACCAACGGTTGAAAATTAGGACAAAAAGAAAAAATAAACTAAGAACAAGATCTAGCTATAACATCTGGCTCTTGCTGCAGGATGAAGTCCTCCTTATGAGGCTTCAAGAACCTATAGACCTTGTGCCTTATTCATTGGGTGATGGAGTCATTTACCAAATCTCTACAACTTTCTCAAACTCTAAACACATACCTCTAAAAGGACAAAATACTACTACAAACCAGCATACTGAAAAGAATCTACATGGTCGTATAGCGAGCTTATTCTGGTATTTACTCCTACTTCTAATCGGAGGAAACAATCCAATCAGGTGTAATCATACTTCCAGTGAAGCCAAGAAACCATTTGAATGAGAATCATAATTCCATGCATGTTGTTGTTTAAGAAAACCCACCAAAGATGTGATAAATGCAATAAAGAGTCTATAGGAAGCTAATACTTATGATTGGAAATAGGAAGTATGCCAAAAGCTCGAGCATTAGAAACCTTTGAAAAATACAACTCCATCCAAGAAGCCAGGGGTCATGAAATTTCTGATTTAAAACTTCAATGTCTTCATTATATTCATCATAAAGTGAAGCATTCTCTTCCTCTCCATTGCTGTTCTTTTTAAACTTTGGATCAAGAATGGAAACCAAGGGCTTTTCAAACTACTTATTGACCTTTAAATAAAACCCTTGATCAAAACTTGAAAAAATAAAATTCTGAAAGTGACCATAAGTCAAGAATGGCAACTTATTTCTTATATCAATAGTAAGAGGTTGAAGAGCAGCAACTTCTTCTTCATAACATGATAATCTCATAGTAGGAACTAAGAAATTTCTACTATAATCCACTGAAAGTATATTATCATCGAAAAAGTCAGCAAACTGATATGAAGAATCAACACAAGCATCATTTATATCCTTGTTCATATGAAAATATGAAAATGATGAAGAAAACTATCTTAAATCTGAATGATACCTACGTTCTTATTCCTGTTCATAAACTTGTATATCTTCAACATGAGCTTGATATCAAAGCATTTTGCAAGCTCAGATGTTCTCCTCCACTCCTTTTGCATCTTCAAACAATTGTCTTAAAGATGATGATTTCCTTTCTAACAAGAAACAGACAATATCTGAATGTTGAGCCATAACATAATAGACCATAGCAAGATTTTTTGAAGGTCTGATCTCCGAAGGCATACTGATATAAAAACTTTGAAACCTCCAATTAAATTTAGTAATTGGCTCATCATTCTCTCGTTTCAAACTAAAAAATTCGGAAAGAAATTGGTCATAAGATTTATTCTTACCCCAATACTTCAAAAAGACATCATGTAACTCTTCCCACGATCCAATTGAACCATCTTTTAAATTTCGAAACCAAAACCCAGCATCTCTAGCAAAGGATTTCGAAAATAACCTCATGACAACATCTTCATGCATGATTTCAAAATTATCAATGAAATTATGGAAATATTCTAAATGCTTCTCTGTTGTAATATGGTCTTTTCCAGTAAAATGGGGAAGATATTCAACAAAGTAGGAAGGGTAAGGATGTAAGAGAGATGGTAGCCTAAGAGGTTTAAACATCTTTTGTTTGAGTCTAGACTAAAAATCTATGAGTTGAAAATGAGGTTCAACAAGCTGTTCGCAAGTTTCAGCAGTGATGGTAGAAGGTAATAGATCAGATTTATTCTCTACAAGATGACCAGAATAATCAGCTTCAAGAGATATGGGTATATGTATATCATCTTGCACATGTATTTCAAATGAAGGAATAGGATCAACATCAATAAAACAAGAAGAATGCAGACTTTCTTCTTCCAAAGAGGGATATGTACTTGAAGGTTTATGATCATCGGAATAAACAAAACAAAAAATAATTCTTTTGACATGCAATGGGAAAGATAGGAAAGAACTGATGAATAAGAACAAAATCTCATGGAGTAAAGTAACAAGATGATATCCAGTATTTCCATTTGGCTTCTTCATTTTTCTGTCAACAAAATTCTCCTTGTAGTGGAATCTTTAATCGTGGAGTCATCGGAGAAAAATTGTAGTCTAAAATATTTTTTTACTTTGTTCACCTCTCAAAATCAGACGAATAATGATATTCCAAGGAAGATATACTTCAGCTTCATCCCCGGCAACGGCGCCAAAGATGTTAGTGCCAGCAATTGTTCTTAGACTACTAGAAGAACAAGCCAACACAATCTCAAAAATAAAATTAAATAAAATATGTTTTAGGGTTTTGGTTTATGGTTTTGGTTTTAAAAACTTCATCAGCAAGGAGGAAATAAACATCCACAAGATAATACAGAACTATATCATGCAATTTGGATAAACTGGGGATCAAACACATCCTAATAAGCCATAAACATTACACATGAAATACTAATTCCACCCACAGGCTACAAGCATTTACATGAATAAACCTTTAAACAAGAAATGAAGTTGTAGACTGAGCAATAAAACAGATCAGAAATGAAAAAGCATGACAGGTAAAAGGGTTTATCAATTTATATATAATCAATAACAGTCATCCACTTACATAAGAGTTATAAGTGCTAGCTTGAGAAATCAAAGCTCCAAAAGCCTCTCCTTGAGTGAAAAATCCCACCTCAAAACTGTATGTTTGTCTTCCTTTTATCATTACAAAAGTAAAGTAGTTCCATAACTACCTTTTAGGTCAAAATTTGAAATAGTTACATCAATTAGTTACATGATAACTCAAAATCTTTAAAGATAATTAACCCAAAAATAGCAAATCAGATTTGGAGAAATTTGACAAATTTCTGGAATTTTGGGTCTCAAAGACACCTTCATATCTCTCAATCTGAGACACCTATGCAAAAACGGAGAGAGGTTTTTTTGAATGAGTATGTTATGAACAAACAAATCTCTTGGTTATTCAAAATTCCTCTTCAATTGAATGGAATATGTTCTGTAAATTTGTGACTAAAACAGGAAATTATTAAATAATTCAAACCCTGAAAATAGGCCACAAAGATGAATTCGAATCTCTCAAACGATAATATTTGTTGCAAAATGGAGAGAGGTTTTTGTGAATGAGACTGGTTTGGAAAAAAACTTATTTTTTTTTCCTAAATTAATTTCCATCTCCTCGCAATATGCTCCAAATGACAATGACAAAAACAGGAAAAACAGAGTTGCTACAGGAATTTCCTCATGAAAATATTTGACAAAGGACTCAAAAACGAGAGTTAGATTATAAATCAAAACTTGGAATAAACTTTTATTATAAGTTTTTTAAAGCTTAAAGATGTACATATTAACTAATAAGCCCAAAAGACAAACCTTAAAAACTAAAATAATGAAGTAATTCAACCATTAAAAGCATTAAATCCAACCAAAATTATTGATTGTCAAAAATTCTTAAAATCAACATAAAATGTAAAATGATTTTAAAACAACGGTTGAAAATTAGGACAAAAAGAACAAATAAACTAAGAACAAGATCTAGCTATAATATCTGGCTCTTGCTGCGGGATGAAGTCCTCCTTATGAGGCTTTAAGAATCTGTAGACCTTGTGCCTTATTCATTGGGTGATGGAGTCATTTACCAAATCTCTACAACTTTCTCAAAATATGAACACATACCTCTGAAATGACAAAATACTACTACAAACTAGCATATTGAAAATAATCTACATGCTCATATAACGAGCTTAGTCTGTTATTTACTCCTACTTCTAATTGGAGGAAACAACCCAATCAAGTGTAATCATACTTCCAGTGAAGCCAAGAAACCATTTGAATGAGAATCATAATTCCATGCATTCTATTGTTTAAGAAAACCCACAAAAGATGTGATAAATGCAATAAAGAGTCTGTGGGAAGTTGATACTTATGATTGGAAATAGGAATTATGCCAAAAGCTCGAGCATTAGAAACCTTTGAAAAATACAACTCCATCCAAGAAGCCACGGGATCATGAAATTTCTGATTTAAAATTTCAATGTCTTCATTATATTCATCATAAAGTGAAGCATTCTCTTCCTCTCCATTGTTGTTCTTTTTAAACTTTGGATCAAGAATGGAAACCAAGGGCTTTTCAAACTGCTTCTCGACCTTTATATGAAACCTTTGATCAAAACTTGAACAAATAAAATTCTGAAAGTGACCATAAGTCAAGAATGGAAACTTATTTCTTATATCAATAGTAAGAGGTTGAAGAGCAGCAACCTCTTCTTCATAACATGATAATCTCATAGTAGGAACTAAGAAATTTCTACTATAATCCACTGAAAGCATTTTATCATCGAAAAAGTCAGCAAACTGATATGAAGAATCAACACAAGCATCATTTATATCCTTGTTCATATGAAAATATGAAAATGATGAAGAAAACTGTCTTAAATCTGAATGATACCTACGTTCTTCTTCCTGTTCATAAACTTGTATATCTTCAGCATGAGCCTGATCTCGAAGCATTTTGCAAGCTCAGATGTTCTCCTCCACTCCTTTTGCATCCTCAAACAATTGTCTTAAAGATGATGATTTCCTTTCTAACAAGAAAAAAGACAATATCTGAATGTTGAGCCATAACGTAATATACCATAGCAAGTTTTTCCAAAGGTCTGATCTCCGAAGGCATACTGATATAAAAACTTTGAAACCTCCAATTAAATTTAGTAATTGGCTCATCATTCTCTCGTTTCAAACTATAAAATTTGGAAAGAAATTGATCATAAGATTTATTATTACCCCAATAGTTCAAAAAGACATCATGTAACTCTTCCCATGATCCAATTGAACCAGCTTTTAAATTTCGAAACCAAAATCCAGCATCTCCAGCAAAGGATTTCGAAAATAACCTCATGACAACATCTTCATGCATGATTTCAAAATTATCAATGAAATTATGGAAAGATTCTAAATGCTTCTTTGCTGTAATATGGTCTTTTCCAGTAAGATGGGGAAGATATTCAACAAAGTAGGAAGGGTAAGGATGTAAGAGAGATGGTAGCCTAAGAGGTTTAAACATCTTCTGTCTGACTCTAGACTGAAAATTTGTGAGTTGAAAATGAGGTTCAACAAGCTGTTCGCAAGTTTCAGCAGTGATGGTAGAAGGTAATATATCAGCTTTATTCTCTACAAGATGACCAGAATAATCAGCTTCAAGAGATATGGGTATATGTATATCATCTTGCACATGTATTTCAAATGAAGGAATATGCAAGAATGAAGGATCAACATCAATAAAACAAGAAGAATACAGACTTTCTTCTTCCAAAGAGGGATATGTACTTGAAGGTTTATGATCATCGGAATAGACAAAACAAAAAATAATTCTTTTGACATGCAATGGGAAAGATAGGAAAGAAATGATGAATAAGGACAAAACCTCATGGTGTAAAGTAACAAGTTGATATCCAGTCTTTCCATTTGGATTCTTCATTTTTCTGTTAACAAAATTCTCCTTGCAGTGGAATCTTTAATCGTGGAGTCACCGGTGAAAAATTGTATTCTAAAATATTTTCTGACTTTGTTCACCTCTCAAAATCAGATGAATAATGATATCCCAAGGAAGATATACTTCAGCTTCATCCCCGGCAATGGCGCCAAATATGTTAGTGCTAGAAATTGTTCTTAGACTACTAGAAGAACAAGCCAACACAATCTCAAAAGTAAAATTAAATAAAATATGTTTTAGAGTTTTGGTTTATGGTTTTAGTTTTAAAAACTTCATCAGCAAGGAGGAAATAAACATCCACAAGCTAATACAGAACTGAATCATGCAAGTTGGATAAACTGGGGATAAAACACATCCCAATAAGCCATAAACATTACACATGAAATACTAATTCCACCCACATGCTACAAGCATTTACATGAATAAACCTTTAAACAAGAAATGAAATTGTAGACTGAGTAATCAAATAGATCAGAAATAAAAAATCATTACAAGTAAAAGTGATTATCAGTTTATATGTAATCAATAACAGTCATCCACTTACATAAGAGTTATAAGTGCTAGCTTGAGAAATCAAAGCTCCAAAAGCCTCTCCTTGAGTGAAAAATCCCACTTCAAAACTGTATGTTTGTCTTCCTTTTATCATTACAAAAGTAAAGTTGTTCCATAACTACCTTCTAGGTCAAAATTTGAAACTTTTACATCAATTAGTTACATGATAACTCAAAATATTTAAAGATAATTAACCCAAAAATAGCAAATCGGATTTGGAGAAATTTGGGGAATTTCTAGAAATTTGGGTCTCAAAGACGCCTTCATATATCTCAATCCAGGACACTTGTGCACAAACTGAGAGAGGTTTTTTTAAATTTCTAAGTTACGAACAAAAATTTCTCTTGGATTTTCAAAATACCTCTTCAATTGATAGAAATATGTTTTGTAAATTTGTGACTAAAACAGGAAATTATTAAATAATTCAAACCCTAAAAATAGGCCACAAAGATGAATTCGAATCTCTTAAACGATAATAGCTGTTGCAAAACTGAGAGAGGTGTTTGTGAATGAGTCTATTTTGGACAAAAAAAAACTTTTGTTTTTCCTAAATTCATTTTCATCTCCTTGTAATCTGCTCCCAATGACAATGACAAAAACAGGAAAAACAGAGCTGCTATAGGAATTTCCTCATGAAAATATTTGACAAAAGACTCAAAAATGAGAGTTAGATTATAAATCAAAACTTGGAATAAACTTTTATTATAAGTTTTTGAAAGCTTAAAGATGTACATATTAACTAATAAGCCCAAAAGACAAACCTTAAAAACTAAAATAATGAAATAATTCAACCATTAAAAGCATTAAATCCAACCAAAATTATTGATTGTCAAAAATTCTTAAAATCAACATAAAATGTAAAATCATTTTAAACCAGCGGTTGAAAATTAGGACAAAAAGAACAAATAAACTAAGAGCAAGATCTAGCTATAACAAAATCTATCTATTTTCATCTATTTTAGTAAACATTTGGAAGACAGTTTTCACGTTTTTCAAGGTTTTCAACATATATAGGTAAGGAACTATTAATAAAGCTTCAAATGGAGGCCTAAAGTCCATGTATTCTTAATAAAAGGAATCTTCCACGAACAAAAGACTTCAATAGGTAATCTCCTTTCTTCCTCGCCTCTCTACTCTTTGAAAAAGCTTAGGAATATCAAGAAAGTTTCGATTTATTACATGTATTTCTATCGATTAGGACTCACCCCCCTATAGTAAAGGATATAGAATGTTGTAGACATGTCCCTACAATGATCTCTACTAACAAAATGGAGTCTCATAATACTGAACCAATGCATGCACAAATGCTTTTAAATCTATCTTTTATTTCGATGAACTCCTTATACTAAAAGAAAGGTAAGAGTTTTCTTCGATAATATTTCAAACATGCAGGTATTTTCCACTTTTTGAATGTTTAAAAAACAAATATCTATAAATCAAGTAAAATATTCAATGGCTTGAAAAAGGTGATGCAAAAACTTTAATGATTCTTTGACGTTTACAAAGAAACTTGTTTTTCATTGAAATGACTTTTTGAGGTTTGATCAACTGTTACACTTGATATCTTTGTTTATTGTTCACATGACCACCCAAAAGTGAAAGTGAAGAGGATATGCATATCTCAAAAAACATATGCTTCAAGAAAAAATTCTACACTATTACAATTGAGATCCTCGTTTCCCATTCACAGGACCACCGAAAGGCACAAGTGAAGAGGATACACAGGGCTCAGAATTTTGCTCAAATATAATCCTATACTATTACACTTGAGATCCTTATTTCTCTTTCACAATTTCACAATAAGTGTTAGATTTTTATCATTCAAGATAGCATTATGATCTTAGGATCTTTAACTGAGAGAATAACATGCACAACAATAAACACAAGAGACAAGAGACACAAAGAATTTTTCTCGGGGAAACCATAAAAGAGAAAACCCCGCAACTTCCTCAGAGATAGAATCAGGACCAAAAGTAAAACCCGAAAACATAAAGATGATCTCCCGACAGCAGTAGTCTCTCTCTCTAATCTCGGCAACTTCTCTCTCACTCATGAGCCCCAGTGAGTGAGTGTGTGTGTGATAAATAGAGAGGCTCACTCTCTATTTATATTCTTTTGTTCACTTAATTTCCACTCCAACATGTTGGCCTCACTTAACAATTACTTACTAGAGTCGACATCTCTAGGAGAGTCTAAGAACCCTAGTACTCCATAACTTGTGGGGACTTTTCCCCTCCGACCAATAAGGAGGTTTATCCTTAACACAATGGTGGGGACTATTTCCTCGACTTACAATAAATCACCTAGGGTTGAATTCTCTAGGACAATCTAATAACCCTAGTGCCCCACAACTGTGGGGAATTTAACCCTTGATCAATAGGAGGGTTACCCACAATGACTTGACATGACTTGTTCACATTATAGAAACTCCCGATTAGAACATTAGGGAATTACATGACTCAATTACATTATAAACACTTCCCGGAATAAACATCGGGTTATAATACATAAGATATACTAGTGTTTACATTCCGAAGTTACAATTACATCAACACTCCCTCTTACCTAGGAAGGCATTCTCTCAACACAATTTATCAGCACAAGTATTCTTCTCTGTATCATCTGGGACATCATTGACTCCTCATCATCTTCAAGTCATATTCATCTTCGGGTCATCTTTCATCTTCAAGTCATCTTTATCTGGATTTGGATCATCACTCAATCTGGATCATCATCACTTGATCTAGTTCATCACTCGATTTGGATCATCTCTACTGGATCAAGATCACTGAATCTGGATCATCACTCAATCTAGATCATCATCACTGGATCTGGATCATCTCTGCTTGATTAACATCACTGGATATGGATCATCACTGCTGGATCATCATCATTGGATCTAGATCATCACCGCTGGATCATCATCACGGGTTCATCATTACTGGTGTTATCTCATGATTCTTCTCGTCATAGGAAGTTGTACAAATCCAACCCTTTTTCACGATGGTTGTAGGCCTATCCTCCATGTACTTCTTCTTCAATGCTTATATCTGACCCTAAGTTAGAATGGCCAACCCATCACTTATATCTAATCATGTAGGAACCAATCCTATAATCACAACAAAAAGGCACGCCGATCACTCACATCTAACCATGTGGGAACACATCCCACAACCCTGTTAGAAAGGCCCATCACTTACATTCAACCATGCAAGGAACCAATCCTCCATGTCGAAAGGGATCTGCACTTACATCTGGTCATTGCAGGAACCAATCCTACAATCCCCTTAGAATGGCTCTGCACATACATCTAATAATTGTAGGAACCAATCCGACAATCACCTCAGAATGGCTCTGCACTCACATCTGATCATGTAGGAACCAATCCTATAGTCACATCAGAATGGCCCTCAGTCCCAGACTGAGCTTTCCTGGTTACTAACCAAGTGCCTCCATTCCAAGAATGGCATTCAGCGCTTATATCTAATCATGTAGGAACCAATCCTACAATCACATCAGAATGGCTCAGCACTCACATCTGACATGGAAGGAACCAATCCTCTCACCATGACAGAATGGCTCAGCCCTTACATCTAAACATGGAAGGAACCAATCCTCTCACCATGTTATAATGGCTCATGGACTCATCACTTCCCTTTGGAGGGAACCTCGATCTGGAGAACACCAAGCTTCTCCCTAAAGTACTCAAAATTCACTCTAGCTAATGGCTCTATCAACACATCAACTATCTGTTCATTTGTCACAACATACTGGAGCTTCACTGCTCCCCTCTGCACCATATCCCTGATATAGTGATACTTGATCTCGATATTCTTCGACTTGTCATGGAACACCGAGTTCTCCGACAACTTCACGCAACTCTGGTTGTCACAATGTCGACAAGTAGCATCCAAACGGAGATCAAATAAATCAGACAACATCTTCCTCAGCCATACTGCCTCACAACTAGCTGAACAAGCTACGACATACTCTACTTCAGCTATACTCAGTGCCACACAGGCCCTGCTTCCTGCTAAACCAAGAGATCACACCTGATCCCATACTGAAGTAGCTCCCTGAAGTGCTCTTCATATCGATGGAACTACCTACCCAATCTGAATCAACATAACCTTCTAGGTTAATATTTTGATTCACCTCATACTTGAGCCCATAATCAACTATACCCTTTAGGTACCTCAGAATATGCTTTGCAGCAATCAAGTGAACATGTCTCAGATATGTCAGGAACTGGCTCAAGGTGTTCATAGCAAAGCAAATATATGGTCTCGTGTTCATCAGGTACATCAAAGAACCTAATCATCTGACGATACATCGTAGCATCAACCTCTTTTGATGAAGCATCACTCAATAACTTCAGGTTCAATGCCATAGGTGTGGTTCTGGCCTTGCATTCCATCATCCTAAACCTCTTCAGGATCTCTACTGCATACTTCCCTTGTCCGAGGAATATTCCATCTGCATTCTGCCACACCTCTATGCCTAGAAAATAGTGCATCATATCCAAGTCGTTCATCTCGAACTCGGCAGCAAGTCTCCTTCTTGCAACTTTAATGAGTTCATCTTTTCTGTCAGGAACAAGTCATCGACATATAACAGGAGCATCACTAGTCTTCCGTCTTCAACCTTGAAGAAAAGGTTGGAATCCACTTTACTCTCAGTAAAGCCTAGAGTCATTAGTGATTATTTCCATCCTTTCATACCATGTCGAACCTCAGGATCTTTTGCAGTCACTCCCTCTGAACCAAAGCATCATTCTCCATCTATCTTTCCTACTCTATGCACTGAAACATTCTTTACGGGAGTGACAAGTAGCTTCCTCTACTACTAATATTCTATGTATCCATCTAGGATCACTGGATACCAATATCATCTATCTTGAACTTTTTCAAAATTTCTTCTCACACCCATCTGTGAGCTTGTCATCCTTTATGGGATTTCATATTCAACCTTGTAGAAAAGGTTAATATCTTCATCAATCTCATCATGTATGTGTTATCCCATGGATTTCTTCTGAGCTTGTACAAGGCCTTCTTTCATTTGCACACATGATTCTTCCTATAATGTGACTTCACTTCCAGTGGCTACAAATGTCTCTTCGTAGTCTATGCCTTCTTTTCGTAGGAAGCCTCGTGCTATGAATGTTTCCTTGTATCCCATGATGTTTCCATCTACTGCATGATGGAACTATGAACTTCCCTTCACGTATCGATAATGCATCCTAGACATCATTCTTCTTGAACTGGTCTTCCCTCTTTTCTTGGTTACTTCTTCATAGCTAGAAGGTTCTGTATCAATGTTTTCACTGCATTCATCATATTATTCTTCATCGTGAACTGTCGTCACTTGTTCTTCGGAACAAGTCTCATCCTTCTGTGCTTGAAGGCGATTATGTATGCGATCTTTCCTACAAGTCAAATGCATTAGTTGTATGGTTAGAAACATTTCATAAGGAATATTCATAATGGAAAATTCGTATGCATAAATATATGATCATGCAACTATTTTAGCCAATACAACATTCATCCATATCTCACGGAAACTTTTCTAGGTGCCTTCCATCTCTACCAGGACAACATTGAGATTTTGCACTAATCCAATATGTCAGCAAAGAGGTTTCATTCTAGATAAGTAGCAATGGATAGTTGTATAGCACCATGAGCTACTTACCCATCACATGCATATTAGTAGTATACTGTCATTAATGCAAACATTCTATCATGCATAATACATCAACTGAATATAAACAAATTGCATAACAAAAACAATATCATGAAATGACAATTGAATACTTAACTTTATTTGTTTCATGGGTAGACTCCTTCTTGATCCTTCCACTTCATCATCTTCCTCATTCATGATAGCATCATTTCTTATCCAAATGCTAAGATGGATAAGAGGTTCTTCAAGAGTTGAGATCTTCATATTCCTCATTGCTTGAGGGATCTTCTTTGGATGGTGAGAGCTTGATCTTCAGTTGCTCCCATATTCTCTTCTCTTATTATGAGTCGAGATTCTTCTTCTTCCCAGAGCCTGTTGAAAGTAATCACTTCCTTTTGGAACACATTCCCTGCATGAATGAATCTCATGATCCTAGGAGGCCATTCAAGGTGGCTATCACCACTTCTGTATTCTCCACTTCTTCTCCTACCACTTCAAGCTGCTCTTTGATTTGAGAGACCCTTGTAAAGTATGACAGTATGGTCTCTACATTCTAGATCTTCACATTCTTCAACTGGTTTCTTAAGGTTATCTTTCGATTTATGTTCTTTCCTTAAAATAGCTTGTTCAAGGAATCAAATATCTCTTTCGGTGTCTTTATGGAAGACACTTGTGGTATAAGGTGATCCATGATTGAATTAGCAATGATCTTCTTGACCTTGACCAAGTTGTTCTAGTGTAAGGCTTTTAGTCTCATCTCCCTCTGGAACTGGAACCTCTTTACTCATGTAGGTGTCCAATTCATTTTCTTTAGAGAGATCATATACTTCCATGCTTGGAATTTGTCAACTTCACCAAGCTTATCATCAATATGATGTGATAGATCAGTTTGAAATGATAACCTCAAATGAAAAGAGCAAAGGATTAGATCTTACCGATTTGAGGTGTCCGTCCTGGTTCCGGAGCTGGCTGATCTAAGGTTTGTCAAAGAAACCCTAATTTTCAAAACTTGGAATCATTAATATATAATTTAATAGAAATATAAACCACTTCAAGGTGAGCTGTCCAATGTACTCACTTTTCTGAAAACAATGGAGGGAAGCTCCCGGAACAGGAAGCCCTAGTTTTCCAATTTCTTCTGTAGAAATGCGTGATACTGTTTTTGCAGTATCTCTGAAACTAATACTCCTCTATGTCTAAAAATTCATGCTTAGGTAGCCTTGAATGTCCCTATTTCAACACCATAGGTTTCATCAGAATTGGTTTCACAAATTGGGACTTATGATCATTTTACCAAGGTGACTTGTTACAGGACTGTTCAGAATAGAGAAGTTGTACGGACTTCCACGTGTCACTGTTTCATCTTCAGGGTATGAAACTTCTACCACAAAAATTAAAGTCCGTTCACTTTCTAGAATATCTTCAGAAATTTCATTTGGACCTTTGTAGCCCGAGATATGGCAATTCTTCCCAGGTGTCCTGTTTGGGGATGAATCCTCGAAGAGGCTGGAACCCTAACTTGGCGAGATCATATATCCTAGAATATAGTGAATCTGAGGCTGAATTTTGGATACAATGTAAATCAAGATTTATCTTTTACCTGTGAAAGTTTTAGATCTTGAGCCTTCTCCAATCCTGAGATATAGAAAATATACCAAAACTTATCAGTTTTAGTATTTTAGGGTTTTTCCAGCTCAGGGTCAAACTAGGGTTTGACATTCCCAGAGTTTTACCCAGCCAAAAATCTCGACCCATATCTCTAAACTTTGATTTTGATGAGGAAATAAATCCTATGTCAGGCTCACTCAAAAATTCCTCTTCTGTAATAAGCCCTAATTTCCTGCACCAAAAACTGAAAATGTCCGGAATCGAATTTTGTTTCAACAGAAAGATGTTCCCTTCAATGGAGATTCAGCCTAGCATAATTTTGTTGATGGATTGTGGAAAGAGACCCAAAAAGTAAGAAGCCCTAGATTCTATAGCTGCACAATGTCTTCTTATCAAGTTAGCTCTGATACCATGTTAGATTTTTATCATTCAAGCTAGCATTGTGATCTTAGGATCTTTAACTGAGAGAATAACATGCACAGCAATAAACACAAGAGAAAAGAGCCACAAATAATTTTCCTTGAGGAAACCATAAAGGAGAAAACCCCACAACTTCCTCAGAGATAGAATCAACACCAAAAGTAAAACCCGAAAACATAAAGATGATCTCCCGACAACAGCAGTCTCTCTCTCTGATCCCAACAACTTCTCTCTCACTCATGCACCCCAGTTAGTGAGTGTGTGTCTGATAAATAGAGAGGCGTGCTCTCTATTTATATTCTTTCATTCACTTAATTTCCACTCCAACATGTTGGCCTCACTTAACAATTACTTACTAGAGCCGACATCTCTAGGAGAGTCTGATAACCCTGGTACCCCACAACTTGTGGGGACTTTTCCCCTTCGACCAACAAGGAGGTTTATCCTTAACACAATGGTGGGGACTATTTCCCTGACTTAAAATAACTCACCTAGGGTCGAATTCTCTAGGATATTCTAATAACCCTAGGGCCCCACAACTGCGGGGACTTTAACCCTTGATCAATATGAGGGTTACCGAAAATGACTTGACATGACTTGTTCACATTATAGAAACTCCCGATCAGAACATCAGGGCATTACATGACTAAATTACATTATAAACACTTCCCGAAATAAACATCGGGGTACAATACATAAGATATACAAGTGAATAAATTCTAAAGCTACAATTACATCAACACTAAGGTGCGAGTGAAGAGGATACGTAGGGCTCTAAGACAACTTATGTCAAGAATTTTGAAAATAACAAACAAGGTCGTATCATTGTGTTTGAACTGATCTTTAGTGATAGGTCCTTATTTTTGATAATTTATGTGAATTTTATTTAATTGATGGTGTTAGGATATGTGTTAGTCCTAATTTCAAGTAGTGTGGTAGGTCAGCAAGTTCATGCAACTTTTAAATTCAAGGCTTAAAGGTTCATAAATTGAAACAATGTCTCACGTTTTTCATTTTTTCAACAATTTCCTTATGCAAACATGTGATGAAAAGGATCAAATTAGAAAAAAATTTAGACGTTTGAGAATGAAATAAAGGACCTAAATGGTAAATATGTCATAAACTTTCAAATTTGAGCATTCTTTAAAGAAAAAAACATGGACAACAGTAGAAAAACTACTAGTTAAAGTGATTTTCCTAGCTTTTTAAGGATGTTTCCAAGACTCCCAAATTAAAGGGAAAAATACCCTCAATCCTTCAAAAATGATCTGAATAGGTCCTAACAGGACTCAAAAAGTGTTTTGGTTGTCAACTAAGGTTTTGCAAATTTTAAAATAAACCCAATTAAAGTCCTAAATTAGCGATCTCAAAAATTTTCAATCTCAAGCCAAATGCACACAAAATTGTAAAATCCTTCAAAACCCCCTAAATACTGATAAAGGAGAGAGGTCAATACTATATAAAAATTCTATTATAGAATCACTAAGACATATTTAATAGAATAAATCAAATCAAATGATCCCAAACTGAAGATTTCACCATAAAAAAATCAAGATCTATGACTCTACCTTAATGTGGGTATGGCGTTGTTGTATTGAAGCACAGAGTGTTGGAACCACACATTGGTAAGTAAAACAGAGTGGTATTGGGGTGGTACCACTCTGTATACACTAGAAAATGGTGGTTCTAACCTCAAAGGAGAAAAAAACAAGGTCTAAGCCAAATTTATTGAAAAATGAAAATCCAAGGTTTGAATCAGGTCAGTTTTGCCTCCGGAGCTGAACTAAATCCTTTAGAGACCAAGATAAAGCATGGATTAAAATATTTAAAATTTCAGAAACACATAAACAAGGGGGAAAACTCAAGAAAACAAGAGAAAAACCCCTTATATCCCCAATGGAGTCATCATTCTGTTAGTAGGGATAGATGTAAAGACGTGTCTACAACACTCTCTATCATTTACTATGGGGGGCTGAATCCTAATCGACAGAAATAAATGCAATAAATTGAAATTTTATTGATATTTCTAGGATTTTTCAAATAGTAGAGAGGGGAGGAAGAAAGGGATTACCTCTTGAAGCATGTCATTCGTGGAAGATCCCTTTACATGAGCATCCATGTCCTTTAGGCATCCATTTTCAGCTTGCTTTCTAGGTCCTTACCTCTAGCTTTTGAAAACCTTGAAAAAACTTGAAAACTATCTACCAAATGTTGACTAAAATAGATGAAAATACATAGATTCAATCACAACATTTGGGGGAAACTAGAAATGCATTATATTGAAAATAGGAAGAAAGTGATTACAACCCAATGATATAGGTGAATCTCTTTCTCCTTTTCTCTAAACCATCCTTATACATCTATTCTAATGATCACCAACAACTTGATGCAAAAAATAATCTATCTAGCCTCAAAATCCTTCAGCATGCCTTTGATTTTCTCTTTTGTCCTCCCTCATTCACCTCATACGCATTCCTTATATAGCATTAGGGTTTGTGCACCCAATAACTTAACCATGAATGTAGGATTAATATTTTTGATTATTTCCTTCAAAAAAACCCACCTTACCTAATTTTTTAGGCATCAAACTTGGTTTTCAGTATTTCCAGGACAATTCATACCCATGCTAGGAATTTTTTCACTGTATGAGTTTTAGGAACTGGATTTTGGCCCATAATCTTGGTCATAGACTTGGAATCTTTAGATCCACCTTTGTCTTTAAACATTTCTTCCTTTGTGGAAGCAGTGGTAAAATGAGAGATTGCAGCTCTCAATTGTTCCAAAATTTGTATATTCAAGTTGCGGGTGAAATAGAAATATGTTTTCAGACAAACACTCTCAAGGGTGTTATTTTAATTGTTAACAAAAATTTATTGTACAGTCAAATTCAAACATATAGTGGTTTGATAACATGGTTAAATGTAAAAACAAGGAGGGAACCGACATATGATTTCAGAAATATATACCTGATTGTACAAGATCACATATATGATCATAGGCACTTGAAACATATGACTAGTATTCCTCTAACTAGATTGTTTCAACAACTACATGCGGGTCTACAACAAGTGATACATGATCTCATTCATCAACCTAGTCTATTGATTCACACGCATATCACTCGCCATTTCTACAAGGTCCACAATAGTAAGCAATTTTTTATATCCATATTTCAAAAGGGTTGTTTGAGCTTCGAACTAAACGAAATCCATGGGTCCCTTGTACTATATTGCAACTATAAGAATACAATCAATCTATATCAACCACTTGCTAGACATTTATCACCACATGTACTCTTCATGTTGATGTCCGATGCTCAGTGGTTTGATCTGACATTTTTGTAGATCACCATTGAAGTATGGATTCTACATCTTAGATATGAGGGTTTGTCATGCACCTCATTTCCTCCCTCTGAAGAGAATCTTTTATACATTCTCCAACCCCATCCTGCTCGCCCTTCCCATGCTCGATCTCAAAATAGTTCCATATATGCAACACATCATAATTCTTGTGCAAAATACTCAACCATTGGAATACATGAGCATTTTTTTAATGGATCACACAACCATCTAACCATATCCGATGTTGATCCATATGTATATCTCTCTCCTTCAACTGATCATAGAAAATATGAAATCAATGTTGTACATAATGCAAGTCATGTCAACTATCATAACTGATATAGAAGTTTGTCTCCTTCACTATTGTCCTCTTGTCATTGCTTCTCTCTAGCATGTGCATGTGTGTAATATGTACCATTATACTAAGTTTTTCAAAATGGTAGTATTGACATTGAATCTCATTATATGATTGAAGAGTGTAGTTATCAACAAAATCCACAACTTACAATATGGTTCCAATGGCAATCTATCCCCGCATCTCCTATATTTATCATACTACCACCATGCTACATGCACATGTTGAACATATTGCTCATTTTTTTTGTAAAATTCCTCCATGAAATTGCGTATTTGTACCTAGTGCCACGAAACAAAGGAATTATTACAATGTGACCTTTGAAATATATGTATGTAGAAATTGAATACACATTCTGAAATTATGCAATCTTCGCTTACATGTGACTTTACCAATGCAATATTTTTTATCTCTTTCATGTTATCCACTTCATATGTTACATATTTGAAACTCTTCATATATCTGTCAAGTTCCCAAATTCATGCTCCTCACTTACACAAGTGAAACATATCAACAATGCAAATCCACTGCACCTGGAACATGTCCCATAAAGACAAGATTTTGCATAATATTTTTCACCTTCATCCCCTGGGCACATTATGTTATGGATAAAATATTTGGATGGATTTGGTGGTAGTATGAAAGAGCATTCTTGCACAGTGTTAGTATGAAAATCATGAAATATATGTTTATATGTGTCATAATAATATTCAAATTCTATGTGTTATCTACAACAACATGTGTTGCAGTCAGTGCAAATTCTAACGTTGTAACGTCCCCGACCCTCTGACCGGCGAAGAGGACGCTACTAACACCAAACAAATGATCAAACAACCCTATGAACATGAACAAGAATAAATGTTGATATTAAAAAGCTTAACATAATACGTACTAAGATGCATGAAACATACAAGGATACATAGTTACTCAACATTCAGTAGAAGCAAACATATACATTCCAGCATTCAACATGTCCATCATAATTCATGAAACAGTAGATACAATTATCATACAGTGGAAGCAAACATACGTTCATACAAGCATTCAAAACAACTCAACAACAACCCAAAACCAGGGCACATCAACAGCCACAAACTCACACTGAAATGATGGCAACATTACGCAATCCGCAATTAGGAAAGGAGCCAAACTCCTGACGTGGACAGAGGAAAACTCATTTAACGAATGTGGAAATCAACAACCAACCAACATCCACGAGCCCACAGCATACACCATCCCCAATGTAATGGCTGGAGAACTTACATAGGCAGAAAAAGGGGAAATAACAACTCTCAACTTGTGCGCAAGGGGAAAAGACACAATCCAAAAATGGAAGAAGGAAACACACACACAGTTCGAAATGGAAGAAGAAATCGGACTCTCAACAGCATCCAAAAATCATGGGAAGAACGACAGTAACCCAAATCATGGGTTAAACCAACAGCAAGCTAGAATCGTGGATGAAAACCATGGCTATTTCACATACATAGCATAAATCATGCCCTTGAGGCCGCTCTTCCAGCTCGCTGCATGCACAAAACCAAAGGAGGACCCTGACCGGTGCATGAGTAAAATGATGGGAAAACTGTGTGTGAGGAAAATAGAATGTCTCTTTGTGTGTGGATTCAATTCCCTTAGACCACAATCGTGAAGGTGAAGACCAATACAAACTACCTGCATGAGGGAAATGATGGCTTCTACCACTGGGTATGCATACCGTCAGAGCTGACAGAAGCCTGCCATACTAACACCCCCCATGCCCACGTTTCCTCAAGCAATAACTACCCTCAACTAACGCCTACCCCAAATGACTTGGTGGCTGAAAGAGACAAGAAAGGGGGTTGACACATGGCACTTTCCCAATGGCTCCTGCTGTTAGACAATCCCCCCCCCTTATCCTTAGGAAAATCATGCCCTTTTCATTTTAACGTTGCACCGTCGTAGCTGGCTGTAGGTTTAATTTAATTGATGTGCGTATTTACATGATGCCAAACTATCATGTGTCGGATAGCACGATATACCATCGACAACTATCCCTATTGCTGAAACATACACAACCAAATCGATGGTGGGGATTTTGCCTTTAGATCCTCACCACGATTAATTACATTATATACATCATGCAAACGGGGTCAAAACCGGGGTGTTACAAACGTAGTAGGGCCTGGATGTTTATAATGACTATTGCACCATGTTCAATTGTGTGTGCTCATTATTGTATCTCTCATAGAGTTCTATTTGTGTTGTGTAAAGGAAGTGCTTAATGTGGGGTTCACACTCATTACATCCTTTTTTGAACTTCAAAACATCTTTTTGATTGGATGAAAGTATAGAGTTATCATGCCAAAACTTTTACATAAGGTTTGTAACAACATCAGTTAGCTTCATGTTTGAATGAGGAAACCTACCAATGAATTCCCAACAATCCTTTTGTCTTGGAGTGTGGATTCTTTCTCTAATAGATGAATACTTATAAAGAGTCTTTCTATGTACTTTAAAGAGGTGAGATGTGTGTGATAGAAGGAAACTATGTTTCATAATTTTTCTTACCATTGACTTTGACAATACACTATAAGACGCATTAAGATCTTTTGTATGAGACGTCTTTCCAATGAACTTAAATGCATCTTGAATATTTCTAGCAACATGACTATTATCCTATGAACTTCTAACTAACTTTATGCTTAAAAATCTCATAATAGTGGTAAACAATGCAATTTTAACAAATCTAAGAATAATTTACATTTTGATGCAACACTCTTAGATTCAAAAAAAATCTTTAACAATTTTGCTACGTTACCAATCAATAGTTCATTTAGGAAACTGACCTTCAAGGCTTGCTAGGGCACTTTCATCCTCCTGAATACATCTAGGATTTATTCTTCATTGTGCCCTAGAAAATCAAAGCAAAGAAGGTATAGGAGAAGTATGAGCCCCACCAATGCATTGTTGTGGCACTTTGTTCACATGTTGTTCCAAAGTGGGAGTGTGTTCAACATGTGTGTGGTCTTCTTGGGGAGATTGAAAATTACCAAATCCTTGAACATCTAACTCTGCACCCTCAACATCTTCCAAGATTTGAATGTCTTGAACCACTTGATCATTGCTTGTTGTCAATAAATTAACAATTGGAGGCTGACTTGATGTTGGAATTTGAGTGGGCTATGTTGCATGCATTCTCTTCACTTGTGGTGTGGAACTAGAATTCTTTGTGTCACACATTGTGCTATTATCTAAGGAAGTGACAATTGCATGTCTATGTTTTTGCATGCCCAACCTTGCTTTTTCTCTTAGTTCATGGAGCTTTTTGGGAGAGCAATACTTCCTTCTATACTTTTTTTATCTATTATGTTTGTTTCCCATCTCCAAAATATTTTTTAAGAAAATAAATTTTCCCCTACAAAATAAATAACATTTGCAACAAGATTGTGAGTGGCATTGTATATAATCCATTCATGGTTAGGGACTAATCTTGTAATCTCTCCATTGAATTTAACAAGATTTGTAGCAACTTATACGATGGAAATGACAATCATTCTAGGTTTAGGCTACCATGAATACATAATCATCATTCATAAACAAGATTGAAAATAAACAACTTGTAATATCCCTATGTCATTCACTTGCTAATATTTCATATATGGCAATCACCATGAACTCAATTCAATAAAAAGTAATCCTTCCAATACGAGAAATAAGGTGACCAATTCACTTGTGATAGCAAGAATATAAATAAAAGGAAAGTTTTCTTAGCATTTAATTGTTGACCTTCTTGTTGATGTATTTGTAACTTCAAAATGTATTCACCTATATATCTTATGTATTGTACCCCGATGTTTATTCCAGGAAGTATCTGTGATGTATTCAAGTCATGGCATTCCACGATGTGCCTATCAGGAGATTCAATAATGTAAACAAGTCATTTCAAGTCATTGTGGGTAACCCTCCTATTGTTCAAGGGTTAAAGTCATGTTGGCAGTCAGCAACAACCCCTTCATTTTTCCTGTTGTGATGAAAAATGATCACTTCTCTTCTATGATTTTTTTTTTTAAATTATAAAAGAGTGCCTTCAGAATCTTCGATTCTGATGGTACTCTCAATTATAGAAGAGTTAAGAGTCGTATTACAAATTTATGAAAATACTTTCATAAATTTGACAAATTAGCAGTTGTCAATCTTGTAAATTTTATATATGATCAATTTTATCATTAATTCATTCGATTATATATATTGATTTAGGAGATTTAAGGTATAGTATGCTAATTAGTTTTTCGAATTAAAATGAAGATACATTTAGAACTTGTTTAAAATTTGGTTTTGATAAGATATTTATCATCATAAGTTTTTGTAATCCTTGTAACTAAGGGTGATTTATTAATTGAAATATTTTCATTAACCCTAAGGTTTAGATTTTACATATAACTCAATCTTTTAATGTCATATCATGGCTTTGTAAAATTGTACATATATATCACGAAATAGCTAGAGTTCAATCGTATGTATATTATTTTGAAATTTTGATTGTCACATAAACATAATCATAATAGTTTTATAAGATTTGTATCCTATCACATCTTATAGTGGGTCACAAGTGATTGGGATTTCATCAAGTATTTAAAACTATATTTTGAAATAATTATATGTATTTATATGGTTTGGTTGTGAATGGTGATTGCTACTTAGTTGTAATTTTAGAAACCCTTGGGAACATTATGGATTGTTATGACAACTCCACATCACCCTGATCATGAACACGATTGCCTTCCACGTGTAGTTCTTGGTTATTATCGATTGACAGTTATGATTAAGGTACAGGTTACAAATGGATAAATTGATAACATCTATTCACAAGGATCACTACATAAAGATTGAATTCGTATTGGCATTTGGATTTGGTTTAATTGTTAACACCTATCAATTTAATTGACAGTTGTGGGTTTAATGATGAAATCGTATCAGTAGAATTCAATTAAATAAATGACTGATATCCATTCCTATTCATGATGTTGTATGAGGCCATCATTCCAGACTGGGTATTATTAATGTTTTGATTTATAATCCCTGAATTGAATGATTTCTGATATGAAGGTTTAGTTAGAGTTTGAAATTTTAACATACTATTTTCTGAAGAATTCAGCAAGTCGTGGCTAGTCTCTCCATTTATCATAGCGTAAAACACTAGCTGTTGTTCTCATCATTTCCAAATTTGGTTAACATGGCCAAAAATAGGGTTCTCATTTCTGTCACGTATGAATCAATTGAGGGTTTGACATTTCACATAATGCCTTTTACTTGGATACCTATTCCTTTGATTTTCACGACTTCATTTGTTTCAAAATATTGGATGGGGTCCATTTTTCAGATGTTTCAGTGGCCATAATGCTAAAGTTACCAAACAATTCGCTATGATCTTGAGGGAGAACGTAGCCCAGATTGGGGGTTTTAACTTTATAATTGACGAGGATAAGATTGCAGAAGCTACAAAGCTTCCTCAAACTAGAGAACGTTGGTTCAAAGGAGGAAAGGTCGATAAGAAGAGATGTAGGTCATTACTCTTACCCTTACCTGCCAATGCAAAGTTAAATATTGGGATTTCAGCTAGGTTCTTAAAACCAGAATGGAGAGCATTTTATGAAATCATAGTCAGGTATGTCTCTTGTGATGGCCGACTCTCTCTTATTCATTATTATCATCTGTGATTACTGTTAGCATTGAATGGTTGTAAGCTCAATATTCCATTTTACTTACTGCAAATCCTGAAGAAATTGGCACATTCAGTACAAAGTACCATAAGCAATCCTGATAGGAGTTTATTCCACCACGGTCTTACTAAAATTTTAATCCAGCATTAGTTGTCTCTTAGCTGCAAATCTTGGGATGAGTTCTTGGTTGAAAATAAACTAGGGCCAACACAGTACTGGCCAAACCCTCCTCCTAAAACTCGTATGAAGCGTAAAGCTCCACCAAAATCTGAAGTGGATGATATTCTTAAGTCTAAGTTAGGGGATAATAAACTACAGGAAGCAAGTTCACCTGTAGGTACTCATATTAGTAATGAGGGAACCATTAAGGTCAATTCCTGTTATGCTGAAACAAATATGGACCAATCACTATATGTCAAACGCTTCAGTACACCTACAAAGGTGGATGGTAAATTGACAAATGATGAAGATGTTGATGTTGTTGATCATGAAAACCCCTCTAAGTTGTGTACTCCTAAAAAACTTGGTGATGAATCCATGCGAAAACTTGAACAGTTAGCGCAGGTTTGTTATGACAAAGGAGGTTTTGAGCCAAAAGGTTTTGTTTTTGTTTGTACATGAAGATTCACTCGAAGCATGAATACGATAACTACAGCCTTTGTTCCTGTAACCACTCAGCAGAATGCTCAGCCAGTTGTAGTCTAACTTGAGGATGATGTTTCATCTTTGATTCCCAAGACCACGCATATGGATGAACCTATTCCCATAGAGGAGAATTGTGAAAAATCATTGGCCAAAAGCATTACTGAGCCAAGTAAGTTTGAAGCAGCACCATCATGTATAAATTCTTGTATTTCTGGCCCCGAGCCATCATTTATAAGCATTCCATAACCAAATCAAGATGTGAATAATATTGATCCTTCTCATTCAGATGATTCATGTCATGACCAGGAAGAAGAAACCCTCCAACAGGTACTTGACACAGTATATGAAACCAAAATTGCAGAATTGAAAAATGAATTAAAAGAATGTCAAGCAAACGCAACCTTAAAAGATGAAGAAAATAAAACATTCAGGGTAGACTTACTAAATTGGGTTAATAGATGGAAGGACATGAACGTGAAGAAGAATCAATACAAGGAAGCCAAAAAATAAATGATAAACACAAACCAGCACTTGCTTGAGCGAGTAGATCGACAGAAGCTAATAATTATCGGGCTCAAAGCTAAACTTTCTGAAGCCAGAAGAGTAATCAATTTACAAAATAGAACTTGATGACATTTCTATTTTGGTTATATGGTTTATCTCTCTTTATTTACAGGCAATAAAATTTTTAATGAGCATACCTGAAAAATCGTAGATTTTGCACGTATGCATGTAATTTGTTTTGTTTTATTTTTATTTATGTTAACATGGTTTTAATAAGGATTTTATTTCGTTTGTTACAGGTGTACATGGTGTCGTTATCCTAAGAAAACAAAGGTTGTTTTGTTCATAGTTGGAATACGTTGGTGCTTCTGGAAGGATTGGTTGTTCAAGATGGCCACGAATAAGTGAGTTCCTATGAATCAAGAGATAATGCAGGCTAGTCATTTAATTGATAGTTTTTATCCCATAGTAATGTTTATGACAGGTGTCTTTTTGAAGAGATTTGATGCACTTAAATAGGAGTAGGACTCCTATTGTATTCATTATAGCACTTATTAGAAACTGAAATGAAATACTAGTGGGGTTATATAAACTAGTAATTTCGATGTAATAGGCGATGGAGTATGAGAAGAAAAACATCATTGAAATATTATTTCAGTACTAGTTTTATCTCTTTACTGGGGTTTTATCTTCGGAGTAGGAGTGTGACTGAAAGTTCTCAGACTGGTATCACTATTCGGTACTATTTTTGAATACTTTATATATATTTCAATATATCATCTTCTGTTGATGTATATGTAACTTTGAAATGTATTCTTCTATGTATCTTATGCATTGTTACCCGATGTTTTCGGGATGTTCCTATTATGTATTTGAGTCATGTGGTTATGCCCCGATGTTCCGATCGGGAGGATTATTAATGTAAACAAGTCTTGTCAAGTCATTAGGTAAGTCCCCACAGTTTCGGGGCACTTGGGTTATTATACACTAATTAAGGTGTAGGCTCAAGTAAGTAATTGTAAGTTAAGCCTACATGGTTGAGTACACTTCAAGTCAACGGAAGAATATAAATAGAGAGTGAGAGTCTCTCTATTTATCACTTGTGACTAACATCACTTTCTCTCTCAAGTGTGGCGCGCCTTTGGAGAAGGAAATACTTTGGCTTGACAGAAGACAGAAGGCTGCTGTTGTGTTGGAAGGTCATCTTACTGTTTTGGTTTTCACATCTTGTGGTGATACTATCTTAGAGGAAGTTGAGGGGTTTTCTCCATTTGTGGTTTCCCCTCCTAAAATATTTATGTCTCTTGTCTCATGTGATGTGCTTATGTTATTGTTGTACTTGTTATTCTCTTAGTGAAAATATCCTAACATAATGCTAGCTTAAATGTTGAAAAACTAACATGGTATCAGAGCTAACCTGAGAAGAAGACACTGTGCAACTGCAGAGGCTAGGGCTTCCTTGTTTGTGGATCTTTCTCCACTATTTTTCAGCAAAAGTAAGGTGGACTTACTCTCCTCCCTAGGGCGCATCTTTCTGTCGATGCGGAATTCAATTTCAAGCATTTTCAATTTCGATGTGGAAATTAGGGATTTCTACAGAAGAGGAATTTTTGAGTGAGAAAAGCATAGGATTGTTCTCCTCATCAAAACCTTAGTTTAGAGACCTGGATCAAGAAATTTGGTTGGGTGAAACTCCGGGAAAGTCAAACCCTAGTTTGACCCCAAGCTAGAGAAACCCTAAATGCTAAAACTACTAAGTTTTGGTACAGTCACTATATTCCGAGTTTGGCACAGTCTCAGAAGCTGAAAATTGCAGGGGCCAAATATTAAATCCTGATGAACACTTTTTCCAAAGCTCATCCTCAGATTCGCTGTATTCTGGGTGATATGATCTCTCAAAGTTAGGGTTCTAGCCTCTTCCAGAAATCATCCATAAACAGGACACCTGGGGAAAATTGCAATATCTTGGGCTACAGAGGTACAAATGGAATTCCTGAAGATGTTCCAGAAATGGCACGGACTTTAATTTATGTGATCCAAATATCAGACTCAGAAGATGAATCAGGGACACGTGGCAGGCCGTACAACTTCGTTGTTCTGAACAGTCCTGTAACAGGTCACCTTGGAAAAAGGATCATAAATCCAAAATGGTGAAACCAATTCTGATGAAACATATTGTGTTGGATCAGAGACATGTGATTTTACCTCAGTGCAAAATTTCAGACATAGAGGAGCAGTAATTTCAGAGATATCACAGAAACAGTAACAGGCATTTCTGCAGAAGAAATCAGAAAATTAGGGCTTCCTGTTCCGGGAGCTTCCCTCCACTGTTTTCAGAAAAGGAGTACATTGGACAGCTCCATTTGAAGAGATCTATCTGTTCATACAATCATATCTGAAATATTCCAAGTTTTGAAAATTAGGGTTTCTGCGACAAACCCTAGATCAGCGAACTCCGGGACAAGGACGGACACCTCAAATCGGTAAGATCTAATCCTTTGCTATTTCCATTTGAGGTTCTCATTTCAAAGTGATCTATCACATCAGCTTGATGATAAGCTTGCTGAAGTTGACAACTTCCAAGCATAGAAGTATTTTATCTCTCTGGATTGGACACCTACATGAGTATAGAGGTTCCAGTTTCAGAGGGAGACGAGGCCAAAGAAGACGTCATGCTCATGTTGCAGAAGATGATGAACCATCCAGAAAGAGATCCAGATATGAAAGTGAAGATTCTTCAAGCGAGGATGAATATGTTCTGATATCATCTCTCACAGGTAACACTACTCATGGAAATGATGATTGGATCATAGACAGTGGGGCTTCCAAACATATGACGGGATTCAAGGAATCCTTTGTAAGACTGTCAGAACATGAATCACCTCACAAGGTGAAACTAGGAGATGACTACCAATATCCAATAAAAGGTAGTGGGGAATATTCATACAAGCTAGACTCTAGTAAGTCTCTAACAATGAAAGAAGTACTGTTTGTTCCAGGATTCAAGAAGAACCTTCTCTCCATTTCAACATTGATGTAAAAGGAATGCATATTGCATTCATAGATGGTCAAGTCATCATATGGCTAAAAGGAAAGACTATCGATGATGCAGTAGTGATTAGAGAACAAGAAGGAGGCTTGTACAAATTGAAGGGATATCCAGAACAAGCCTTGATCCATGATATGGTAGATCCAAATGAGCTTTGGCATAGAAGGCTTGCACATGTGCAATACAAAGCACTACCTATTGCAAGCAAAGCTATTCCAGAATTTCAAGCTATTTGAAGGGAAGAACAAAATCAGAATATGACCTAAAGAAACCAGTTGAAGGATGTGAAGATCCAGAATGCAGAGACCATGCAGTCATAAGAGTCTCTCAAATCAAAGAACAGAAAAAATGAAGAATGCAAAAGCAGTGATGGCCACCTTGAATGGCCTCCCAGGATCGTGGAATTCATTCATGTGAGGAATGTGTGCTAGAAGGAAGTGATTACTTTCATCAAACTTTGGGAAAAAGAAGAAGCTCTACCCATAAGAAGAGAAGATAAGACGGGAGCATTTGAAGATCCATCTCTCACCATCCAAAGAAGATCCCTCAAGCAATGAGGAATATGAAGAACTCAACTTTTGAAGAACCTCTTATCCACCTTAGCATTTGGATAAGAAACGATGCGACTATGAATGAAGAAGACGATGAAGTTGAAGGCTCAAGAAGGAGTCTACCCTCGAAACAAATAAAGATAAGTATTCAATTGTCATTTCATTATATTATTTTGTTATGCATTTGTTTATATTCAGTTGTTGTATTATGCATGATAGGATGTTTGCATTAATGACAGCATACTACTAATATGTATGTGATGGGTAAGTAGCTCATGGTGCTATACAAATTCTCCATTGCTACTTATCTAGAATGAAACCTCTTTGCTGACATATTGGATTAGTGCACAATCTCAATGTTGTCCTGGTAGAGATGGAAGGCATCTAGAAAGTTTCAGTGAGATATGGATGAATGTTGTATTGGCTAAAGTAGTTGCATGATCATATATTTATGCATAAGAATTTGCCAGTATGAATTTTCCTTATGAAATTTTTCTAACCATGCAAATGTAGGAAAGATCGCATATATAATCGCTTACAAGCAAAAAAAAAAAGAAAAGAATGAAGACTTGTTCCGAAGAACAAGTGACGACAGTTTCAAGACAAAGAATAATATGATGAATGCAGTGACATCATTGATGCAGAACCTTCCAGTTCAAGAAGAATGATGTCAGGGCACTGTATCGATACATGAAGAGAAGTTCGTAGTTCCATCATGCAGTAGATGGAAACATCGTGGGATACAAAGCAAGATTCGTAGCATGAGGCTTCTCACGAAAGGAAGGCCTAGACTACGAAGAGACATTTGCAGCTAGTGAGAGTTGAAACACATACATGATGAGCCTGATGAAGATCTTAACCTTTGCTACAAGGTTGAAGATGTAAGTATATACACTAGATGATCACATAGAAGATTAGTATCATAGGAAGCTACTTGTCACTCCGGTACAGAATGTTTTCAGTGCATAGAGCATAGAAGACAGAGGGAGTATGATGCTTCGCTTCAGAGGGAGTGACTACAGAATATCTTGAGGTTCGACATGGTACAATAGGATGGGCATATTACTGATGACTCTAGGCTTTACTGAGAGTAAAGTGGATTCCAACCTTTGCTTCAAGGTTGAAGATGAAAGACCAATGATACTCCTGTTATGTGTCGATGCACTATTGTTCTAGGTATGGAGGTGTGGCAGAGTACAGATGGAATCTTCCTTGGACGAGGGAAGTATGCAGTAGAGATCCTGAAGAGGTTCAGGATGATGGACTGCATGACAACACCTATGGCATCGAACATGAAGCTATTGAGTGATGCTTCATCAGAGTCGGTTGATGCTACGATGTATTGTCAGATGATTGGGTCCTTGATGTACCTAAGACCAGATATTTGCTTTGCTGTGAACACATTGAGACATATTCACCTGATGGTTGCAAAGCATGCAGGGGTACAATTGATTATGGACTCAAGTATGATGTGAATCAGAAGATTAACCTGGAGGGTTATGTTGATTCAGATTGGGCAGGCAGTGCCATCGACAGGAAGAGTACTTCAGGATGTTGCTTCAGTATGGGATCAGGTGTGATCTCTTGGTTTAGCAGGAAGCAATCTTGTGTGGCACTGAGTACAGCTGAAGCAGAGTATGTCGCAGCTTGTTCAGCTAGTTGTGAGGTAGTATGGCTATGGAAGCTACTGTCTGATATATTTGATCTCCAGTTGGATGCTACTTGTATACATTGTGACAACCAGAGTTGCGTGAAGTTGTCAGAGAATCCAGTGTTCCATGACAAGTTGAAGCATATTGAGATCAAGTATCACTATCTCAGGGATATGGTGCAGAGAGGAGCAGTGAAGCTCCTGTATGTTGCGATGGAGGAACAGATAGCTGATGTATTGACGAATCCATTGTCTAGGCTGAAGTTCGAGTACTTCAGAGAGAGACTTGGTGTTCTCCAGATCGAGGCTTCCTCCCAGAGACAGTGTTGAGACCCAGAGCCATTCTGACATGGTGAGAGGATTGGTTCCTTCCATGGTCAGATGTAAGGGTTGAGACATTCCGTCATGGTGAGAGGATTGGTTATTTCCATGACTGATATGAGATTTATAGCCATTCTGACGAGGAGGTCAGATATAAGGGCTGAGCCATTCTGTTGAGGAGGACAGATATAACGGCTGTGCCATTCTGTCGAGTACGACAGATGTAAGGGCAATTGTCATTCTAGGAATGGAGGCACCTGGTCAGTTACCAGGATCATTCAGTGCAGGACTGTATAGCCATTCTGATATGACAGAGGGATGTGTTCCCACTTGATCAGATGTAAGGGCTGAACCATTCTGTTCATGGATAAAGGATTTAGTTCCTTCCATGTCAGATGTGAGTGTTGGCCATTCCGACGAGCAGGTCGGATGTAAGGGAAACTGCCATTCTCTAGGAGAGTGGAGGTGCCTGGTCAGTTACCAGGTAGCTCAATTGAGGAGGACTGGGGGCCATTTTGATATGACTACAGAGATGTGTTCTCGTAGGATCAGATGTGAGTGCAAGCCTTTCCATCACTGTGATAGGATGTGTTCTTGTCTGGATGGTTGTAAGTGCAAGAAATCTTCCACCACTGTGATAGGATTGGTTCTTGTCTGGGTGGGATTCTTTCATCACTGTGATAGGATGTGTTCTTGTCTGGATGAAAGTGGAGAAATCTTCCACCACTGTGATAGGATTGGTTCTTGTCTGGGTGGGAGTCTTTCATCACTGTGATAGGATGTGTTCTTTTCTAGATGAAAGTGGAGAAATCTTCCACCACTGTGATAGGATGTGTTCTTGTCTGGGTGGGAGTCTTCCATCACTGTGATAGGATGTGTTCTTGTCTAGATGGATGGGCCTTTCTGACGAGTAGGTCAGATGTAAGTGCTGAGCCATTACACAGATGGTAGTTGATTGTGCCTACCATGCTGGTGAATGTGACTGCTGGGCCTTTCTGATGGGGTTGTAGTTTACTACATGATCAGATGTGAGTGTTGGGCGTGCCTTTCTGACGAGCAGGTCAGATGTAAGTGCTGGGCGAAGACCTACATGAGGGTAGGCCTACATCCAGCATGAAAAAGGGCTGGCTTTGTAGAACTTTCTATGATGAGATAGTACACACATGATAATGACTAGAGGATATCCAGATTGAGTGATGATCCAGATCCAGTTATGATGACTCCGAGAGATCCAGATCGAGTGATGATCCAGATCCAGTAGCAGAGATCCAGATCGAGAGATGATCCAGATCCAGTCCAGTGATGTTGATCCAGATCGAGTGATGATCTAGATCTAGTGATGCCATTCTATGTTGATCCAGATCGAGCGATGATCCAAATCCAGTCCAGTGATGTTGATCCAGATCGAGTGATGATCTAGATCCAGTGATGCCATTTGTGTTGATCCAGATCGAGAGATGATCCTGATCTAGATGACTTGAAGATGAAGATGACTTGAAGACGAAGATGACTCAAAGACGAAGATGATCCAGTTGATGCAGAGAAGAAGAACAGTGCTGAAAAATTGTGTCGAAAGAATACTTTCCTAGTTAAGAGGGAGTGTTGATGTATATGTAACTTCGGAATGTATTCTTCTATGTATCTTATGTATTGTTACCCGATGTTTATTCCGGGATGTTTCTATTATGTATTTGAGTCATGTGGTTATGCCCCGATGTTCCGATCGGGAGGATTATTAATGTAAACAAGTCTTGTCAAGTCATTAGGTAAGACCCCATAGTTTCGGGGCACTTGGGTTATTATACACTAATTAAGGTGTAGGATCGAGTAAGTAATTGTAAGTTAAGCCTACATGGTTGAGTGCACTTCAAGTCAATGGAAGAATATAAATAGAGAGTGAGAGTCTCTCTATTTATCACTTGTGACTAACATCACTTGCTCTCTCAAGTGTGGCGCACCTTTGGAGAAGGAAATACTTTGGCTTGACAGAATACAGAAGGTTGTTGTTGTGTTGGGAGGTCATCTTACTGTTTTGGTTTTTACATCTTGTGGTGATACTATCTTAGAGGAAGTTGAGGGGTTTTCTCCATTTGTGGTTTCCCCTCCTAAAATCTTTGTGTCTCTTGTCTCATGTGATGTGCTTATGTTATTGCTGTACTTGTTATTCTCTCAGTGAAAATATCCTAACATAATGCTAGCTTAAATGTTGAAAAACTAACATCTTCTAGTTATACTATTGGTACAATTATACTTGGTTATGATTGTATTCATTATCTGATATTATACTCTATCAACACAATATTGCTATTTGAATGAGTATGTTATTATATTGAATTAATCAGTATTTTTATTGAAAATTCGAAACTTAGTAATATACATATTTATGTTTGTTTTGATTTCATTTGTATTATTACGATGTTTTCATCATGAACATTATCTTTTATTCAGATATTTAGTGTTGGTTATTAATTGTTAATTAATAAAACATTCCAGAAAAGTTTAAAGTAGTTGTCTATTTAAAACTTTTTGTTATTGTGAATATATAGCAGAATGATTTAGTGTGAATGATTTAAATATTTTCATTTAAATATTAACCATTTATCTTTCTGTTTACTTGAAATATTAATTGATAATTAACATAGTATTTAAATTGCTCTCAACTGGGATAGAATAATTTAGTTAGTGTTATTTTAGTGTAGTTTATATTTAACAATCGTTAAATAGAATTAGGTTAATTTCACAATATTTATAATAGTCTTTTGAATTTGAATATTCGAAACAAAATCCTCAAAAAATCGAAGACTTTCATTAAGAAATCAATTTTAGGATAACTTAGGTTTTTAGAAAACTAATTTTAGGGTTTATTTAGATAGAAATAAGATTAGGATAAATTTTTACTGAATTTTAGTTTCTCCTTAAGAGAAAAATTCAGTTGGTAGCAGGACCATAACTTGCGATATTTTGCCATCCCAAACACACTGGAAGCTGCTTTAAGCTACTTGTGTGGGCTTAATCTCCTTAGTTGGCCTAGGTCAGAAAATCAGGCCAACAAGTCCCTGTAGTTGTGGGGCCCTAGGGTTATTAGAATATCCTAGAGAAGTCGATCCTAGGTGAGTTATTGTAAGTTGGGGCAATAGTCCCCACCGTTGTGTTAAGGATAACCCTCCTTGTTGGTCGGAGGGGCAAAGTCCCCATGTTAGAGTGGAAATTAAGTGAACGAAAGAATATAAATAGAGAGTGAGCCTCTCTATTTATCACACACACACACACACACACACTCATTGGGGCGTATGAGTGAGAGAGAAGTTGCTGGGACAAGAGAGAGACTACTACGGTCAGGAGATCATCTTTATGTTTTTGATTTTTTCTTTTGGTGCTGATTCTATCTCTTCGGAAGTTGTAGGGTTTTCTCCTTTATGGTTTCCGTGAGGAAAATTCTTTGTGTCTCCTGTCTCTTGTGTTTATTTCTATGCATATTATTCTCTCAGTTAAAGATCCTAAGATCGTAATGCTAGCTTAAATGATAAAAATCTAACAGGGTATCAGAGCTAACCTGAGAAGAAGACATTTTGCAGCTGCATAAGCTAGGGGTTCTTACTTTTTGGGTCTCTCTCCACACTCCATCAACAAAGGTATGCTATTCTAACTCTCAATTGAAGGGCGCATCTTTCTGTCAAAGCGGAATACGATTTCAAACATTTTCAGTTTTTTATGCAGGAAATTAGGGCTTCTTACAAAAGAAGAATTCCTGAGTGAACACGACATAGGATTTATATCCTCATAAAAATTGAAGTTTAGAGACTTGGGTCAATATTTTTGGTTGGGTGAAACTCTAGGAAAGTCAAACCCTAGTTTGACCCCGAGCTAGAAAAACCCTAAAATACTAAAACTGATAAGTTGTGATAGATTCACTATATCTTAGGATTGGAGAAGGATCAAGAGCTGAAAATTTCATAGGACTAATATAAAATCCTTATTTACATTGTATCCAAAATTCATCTTCATATTAACTATATTCTAGGAGATATGATCCCTCCAAGTTAGGGTTCCAACCTCTTCCAGGATTCATCCCTAAACATGACACCTAGGGATAATTGCCATATCTAGGGCTACAAAGTTCCAAATGAAATTTATGAAGATTTTCTAGAAAGGGGACGAAAAGTAACTTCTTTGATCTAAATTTCAGACCCAGAAGATGAAACCGTGACACATGGCAGTCCGTACAACTTCTAGGTTCTGAAAAGTCCTGTAACAGGTCACCTTGGAAAATGACCATAAGTCCCAATTGGTGAAACCAATTCTGATGACACCTATGGTGTTGAAACAGGGACAGGCGAGGATAACTCTGTGAGAATTTTCAGACATAGAGGAGTATTAATTTCAGAGATACTGCAGAAATAGTATCAGGAATTTTTGTAAAAGAAATTAGAAAACTAGGGATTTTTGTTCTGGGAGCTTCCCTCCACTGTTTTCAAAAAATGAGTACATTGGACAGCTTTCCTTGAAGAGATCTATCTTTCTATCCAATCAAATATGAAATATTCCAAGTTTTGAAAATTAGGTTTTCTCTAACAAACCCTAGATCAACGAGCTCTAGAACCAGGATGGACACCTCAAATCGATAAGATCCAATCTTTTTCTATTTTCATTTAAAGGTTCTCATTTCAAAGTGATCTATCACATCCGCTTGATGATAAGCTTGATGAAATTGACAACTTCCAAGCATGGAAGTATATGATCTCTTTGAAGAAAATGAATTAGACACCTACACAAGTAGAGAGGTTCTAGTTCCAGAAGGAGATGAGGCTAAAAGCCTTATACAAGAAGAACTTGGTCAAGGCCAAGAAGATCATTGTTAATTCAATCACGGATCACCTTATACCACAAATGTATTCCCTAAAGACACTGAAAGAGATTTTTGGTTCCTTGACCAATCTATTTGAAGGGAAGAACATAAATCAGAATATTACTTTGAGAAACCAGTTGAAGAATGTGAAGATCCAGAATGCAGAGACCATATAGTCATACTTTACAAGGGTCTCTCAAATCAAAGAACAAATTGAAGTGGTAAAAGAAGAAGTGAATAATGCAAAAGTGATGATAGCCACCTTGAATGGACTCCCAGGATCATGGGATTCATTCATTCAAGGAATGTGTGCCAGAAGGAAGTGATTACTTTTAGCATACTCTGGGAAGAAGAAGAAGCTCGACTCATAATAAGAGAAGAGAAGATGGGAGCAACTGAAGATCAAGCTCTCACCATTCAAAGAAGATCCCTCAAGCGATGAGGAATACGAAGAACTCAACTCTTGAAGAACCTCTTATCCATATTAGCATTTGGATAAGAAATGATGCTATTATGAATGAATAAGATGATGAAGCTGAAGGCTCAAGGAGTCTACCCACAAAACAAATAAAGATAAGTATTCAATTGTCATTTCATGATATTGTTTTGTTATGCATTTGTTTTTATTCAGTTAATGTATTATGCATGATAGAATGTTTGCATTAATGTCAGTATACTACTAATATGCATGTGATGGGTAAGTAGCTCATGGTGCTATACAACTATCCATTGTTGCTTATCTAGAATGAAACCTCTTTGTTGACATATTGGATTAGTGCACAATCTCAATGTTGTCTTGGTAGATATGGAAGGCATCTAGAAAGTTTCCGTGAGATGTGGTTGAATGTTGTATTGGCTAAAATAGTTGCATGATCATATATTTATGCATAAGAATTTTCCATTATGAATATTCCTTATGAAATGTTTCTAACCATACAAATGCATTTGACTTGTAGGAAAGATCACATACATAATCGCCTACAAACAAAGAAGGTCGAGACTTGTTCCAAAGAACAAGTGATGACAGTTCAAGATGAAGAATAATATGATGAATGCAGCGACATCATTGATGCAGAACCTTCCAGCCATGAAGAAGTAACCAAGAAGAAAGGGAAGACTAGTTCAAGAAGAATGATTTCTAGGATGCAGTATCGATACATGAAGGGAAGTTCGTAGTTCCATCATGCGGTAGATGGAAACATCGTGGGATACAAGGCAAGATTCGTAGCATGAGGCTTCTCAAGAAAAGAAGGCATAGACTATGAAGAGACATTTGCAGCCAGTGGGAGTTAAAACACATACATGATGATCTTAACCTTTGCTACAAGGTTGAAGATGAAAGTATATACACTAGATGGATACATAGAATATTAGTAGCATAGGAAGCTACTTGTCACTCTGGTACAGAATGTTTCAGTGCATAGAGTACGGAAGACAGAGGGAGTATGATGCTCTGCTTCAGAGGGAGTGACTATAGAATATACCGAGGTTCGACATGGTATGATAGGATGGGCAGATTACTGATGACTCTAGGATTTACTAAGAGTAAAGAGGATTCCAACCTTTGCTTCAAGGTTGAAGGAAAAAGACCAGTGATGCTCCTGTTATATGTCGATGACTTGTTCCTGACAGAAAAGAGGAACTCATTAAATTTGCAAGAAGAAGACTTGCTTCTAAGTTTGAGATAAAGGACTTGGGGATGATGCACTGCATTCTAGGCATGGAGGTGTGGACAAGGGAAGTATGCAATAGAGATATTGAAGAGGTTCAGGATGATGGACTGCAAGGCCATGACCACACCTATGGCATTGAACCTGAAGCTATTTAGTGTTGCTTCATCAGAGTCGGTTGATGCCACAATGTATCGTCAGATGATTTATTCCTTGATGTACCTGATGAATACGAGACCGGATATTTGCTTTGATGTGAACACATTGAGACATGTTCACTTGATTGCTGCAAAGCATATTCTGAGGTACCTGAAGGGTACAGTTGATTATGGGCTCAAGTATGAGGTGAATCAGAAGATTAACCTAGAGGTTTATGTGGATTCGTATTGGGCAAGCAGTGCCATTGATAGGAAGAGCACTTCTAGGTGGTACTTCAATATGAGATCATGTGTGATATCTTGGTTTGGCAGGATGGAGTTATGCTTGGTGTTGAGTACAGCCGAGGAAAAATATGTTTCCACTTGCTATTTGGGAGGTAGTATGTTTCTTTTGAAAACTACTATTTTATTTAATTGATCTGAATTGCATTTTGGTATGATGTAGAGAGGAGCAATGAAGCTCCAGTTTGTGATCCAGATCGAGATCTCTCAAAAAAGGGAGTTCTAGCATATTCGGTGAGACATGTTGTCTGAGCATAAATCCTAGAAAAGCTCATAGGTTGCTCAGATGTAAACGGTCCTATAGGTTGTCCTCGGATGTAATCGGTCCTGGAGAAGCTCACAGGTTATCCTTGGATGTAATCAACCCTAATGTGATTATATGATAGAAATGGCCAGAGTGAAGTTTGAGTAGTTCAGGGAGAAGCTTGGTGTTCTCCATATCGAGGTTCCTTCCAAAGGGAAGTGATTATTTCATGAGCCCTTCTGACATGGTGAGAGGATTAGTTCCTTCCATGGTCAGATATAAGTGTTGTTCCTTTTTGACATGGTGAGAGGATTGGTTCCTTCCATGGTCAAATGTAAGATCTATGACATGGTGAGAGGATTGGTTCCTTCCATTGTCAGATGTATGTGTAGATCCCACATCCAGCATGAAAAAGGGATGGCTCTGTGAAGGAACATCTGAGTGTGAAAAAGGACTAGCTCTGTGTAGATCCCACATCCAGCATGAAAATGGGATAGCTCTATGAAGACACATCTATTATGAAAAAGGACCAGCTTTGTGTAGATCCCACATCTAGCATGAAAAAGGGTTGGTTCTGTGAAGACACATCTAGTATGAAAATGGACTAGTTCTATGTATATCCCACATCTAGTATGAAAAAGGAATAGCTCTGTGAAGACTCATCCAGTATGAAAAAGGACTGGCTCTGTGTAGATCCCACATCTAGTATGAAAAAGGACTAGCTCTGTGTAGATCCCACATCTAGTATGAAAAAGGACTAGCTCTGTGAAGACTCATCCAGTATGAAAAAGGACTGGCTCTGTGTAGATCCACATCTAGTATGAAAAAGGACTAGCTTTGTGAAGACTCATCTAGTATGAAAAAGGACTGGCTCTGTGTAGATGCCACATCTAGTATGAAAAAGGACTAGGTCTATGATGATACATCTAGTATGAAAAAGGACTAGCTCTGTAGATGTGCATCCAGCATGAAAAATGGCTGGCTCTATCGATGAAGACCTACATGGAGGCTAGGCCTACAACCAGCATGAAAAAGGGCTGGCTCTATAGAAATTCCTGTGATGAGAAGAATCAAGAGATAGCACCTGTGATGATGATCCAGTAGTAATGATCCAGATCCAGTGACGATCTAGATCCAGTGATGATGATCCAGTAGTAATGATCCAGATCAAGTGATGATCTAGATCCAGTGATGATGATCTAGCAGTGATGATGTCCTGAGATGATCCAAATCCAATGACGAAGATGACTTGAAGATGAAGATAACTTGAATATGAATATGACTTGAAGATGAAGATGACTTGAAGATGAAGATGATGAGATGATCCAGTTAATACAGAGAAGAAGATCACAACTGACAAATTGTGTCAAGAGAATACCTTCCTAGTTAAGAGGGAGTGTTGATGGATTTGTAACTTTGGAATGTATTCAACCGTATATCGTATGTATTGTACTCCGATTTTTATTCTAGGGACTGTATTTGATGTATTAAAGTCATGGTGTGCCCCGATGTGCCTATCGGGAGATTCAACAATGTAAAAAAGTCATGTCAATTCATTGTGGGTAACCCTCCTATTGTTCAAGGGTTAAATTCCCCGTAGTTATGGGGCCCTAGGGTTATTAGAATACCCTAGATAAGTCGACCCTAGGTGATTTATTGTAAGTTGGGGCAATAGTACCCACCGTTGTGTTAAGGATAACCCTCCTTGTTGGTCGGAGGGGCAAAGTCCCCATAAGTTGTGGGGCACTAGGGTTATTAGAATCTCCTAGAGATGTCGGCTCTAGTAAGTAATTATTAAGTGAGGCCGATATGTTGGAGTGGACATTAAGTGAATGAAAGAATATAAATAGAGAGTGAGCCTCTCTATTTATCACACACACACTCATTGGGGTGCATGAGTGAGAGAGAAGTTGTTGGGACAAGAGAGAGACTATTGTTGTTGGGAGATCATCTTTATGTTTTCAGGTTTTACTTTTGGTGTTGATTCTATCTCTGAGGAAGTTGTGGGGTTTTCTCCTTTATGGTTTCCCTGAGGAAATTATTTTTGTCTCTTGTCTCTTGTGTTTATTGTTGTGCATGTTATTCTCTCAGATAAAGATCCTAAGATCGCAATGCTAGATTAAATGATAAAAATCTAACACTTCTTACTTATCATTTCATATAAATCATACACCAATTATTTGGGTGAGAATACAGCAGTAGGTTCAATCTTAATTTGAGCTACAATATTAATAGCAATAATATCTTAGTATCTCATATTTAGTTTTTTTACTTGGAAATCCATTCATAATCTCTATTTATCTTAGGATAATCATAAAGAAGAGATTCAACCAACTTCAGTAGAATCTAAAGAAGCAAGTTACCAAACACTTTAAATATGATTATAAAGAAATGCAATTAAATATCATTGGAACTATCACCTAATGAGGTCAACTCTTCCCTCTGAATTATGAGGTGTAAGAGCAATGACTAATCACCATAAAAGATGCCAACCATATATGCTCATAAATAGTGAAATGGGAGTATAAGAATGATTTTTCTAAACAACTTAACAGTCAACAAGTTGCTCATGTTCATGCCTTTCATGTTCTCCAAACATACCATAAATCAGGGCGTAAATTTAGTAATTGTTTAAAACGAAACTTATATCAATAAGGAGCCTCAAGAAGGGTCAAGTACACCAGTATTCAAGGAGATATGTATAGATTGAAAACTCAAAAATTACCTCATTTGTTGTACCACTTGATGAGAAAAGGAGGGTATAATGAACAAAAATAAAGTGCTAGTTATCTTTTCAAGGAGTTGATGACAATATAGTCAAGGAAAATCACCAAGACCCAAAGGGGTTCACAGTAGTCATGCTTCCAAATGGAGAAGGTTTAATTGATTGAGATGAAATTTTAGATAGGAGGGATGAGTTCAATTAAGATGAGATCTTTTAGTTATATTTAGAAATGGCTATTATGAGATATTGAATGGCAAAGTAAAAGAGGGGAGAGGGGAAGAGAGAGAGAGAGAGAGAGGGGGGGGGGGGGGGGGGGGGGGGGTGTGGAGGAATGATAAAGTTTGGCAAGTTATGTCAAAATAGAGGAAGGTTCCCTCAACTCCCAGTCCATTTCATAATCCTACTAGAGTTTTTCATCTTTCTCCTTGGGGAAAATTATTCAAGGAACTTGTAGCACATTCCCTAGTTAAGGGTGTCTCTTCCTTCAACAATGTGGGATTAAGCAGTAGATTCAATATTATGGAAAACCATCTATTTCTTCAATGAATATTTGTCATATTTATTGGAATATGATATTGAGGAAAATCCTAGGATGTAAGTAATTTATTTGGGAAATTTTGCACAAGGTTATGCTAGATGTTATATGTCTCCATGAAGTTAAGGCTATTGGTTTTGAGCTTCATAGTCGTATGTCAAATGTATGTAATGATCCATTTTGGGCCACACACTATTTTTAACGAGAAGAGTACCACTGAGTGATATATATACCCTTATATTAATAACAATTGTAACATCTCCATTTTATTTCCTAAATTGTGAAAGAGTTTATGGTTTTACTCATATTAACATATTTGTGGAAGAATTTGTATCTAGCATATTTTTCATT